>OU343222.1:201651429-201677778 GCA_910596185.1 Chrysanthemum makinoi | reverse complement strand
GATTTCTACTCTCTGAGGATGATTTGTGAAGATTTGATCAAACTTTGAAGAATTGTCAGAAATAGTCCCTGAACTTTCAGTTATTTGGCAGAATCTACCCTAAAGTTTCAAAAGTTGCAAATTCAGCCCTTGGACTATTTGAGATTGGCAAAAACAACCCTTGGATTACATTTTCAGTTTTACATGTTTGGTCCCTGAAATTTCAGCATGTACACTTTTAATCCTTAAACTATAGCTTGGATCACATTACTAATCCAAATCACACAAGCTCAAAATATACAAACCAAACCCAAAGGCCCAATCCCTCACCCGGTCCAAAAGATATTAAACCAATACCCGGTTAACCAATTACCCATACCCGGTATTCCTAACCCAGGTCAACTGTTACCCAAACCCGGTTAAACAACTCAAATTAATATACAAAAAACTTCACGCGCCAATATTCACCCCCAATCCCAAACCCAGCGAAGAACCCTAATTTACCCTTTCAAACAATTAAGCAAATTAACTAAAATTGAAGGTAAACTCGTACTTTCTTCTGACACCACACTGACACACGGATGCCAGCTTGGCAATTCGTGTGTCATCTCACCTTTCCTGGCCTGATTGGTCGAATACGTGGAGAATACAATCCAGGGTCGTGATGAAAGGATGATTGATGGGATTTGATCAGAGGGTGATATCCACCTCGAGAAAGGACAAATCGTCTTCCAGAGCCTTCCAAGACCTCAAGCTCAAGTATTTAAAGACCCCATTCGTTCACAATTGGATTATCTTTTCTTCTTTCTTATTTTCAGTAGCTTAATATAATTTTGTAATGAGTGTTTTTTAAGTTTTAATTTTCAGTTTATATAATTCACTCTTGTATTTCAAGTTCTTATTAATATAATTCAGTTTTAATTTCTCAAGTTTTGCATTAGTTGTTTATGATTCTAATCTGTTTATTACTATTGTCTAAAGCTTATTTCATTAATCAAAAACTGTTTTCAGCTTATTTCTTCCTTAACTCAAAAATACAAAAAAAAACCAGAAATAAATAATTGAAAAATAAAAAAAATACTCTCAAGCTTCTTAAAAGCTTATCAAAAGCTTAAGCTACTGTTTAAATAGGCTCATTTAAGCTTCTAATTGCTTATAGTGAGTTTATCTCTGTTTCAATATCAATTCACTTTCAAAGCTCTAAATCAGTTAAAATAGGTCAACTAAGGAAGCAAAATGGGAATGAATTTGGAACTGGGGTGATGCAGAGCTGGATTTGGATTGGATTTGGTTTGAAATAGTGTAGTTTGGTTCTTTATAAACGTCAATTAAGCTGGACCTCTTGTGAGTTTTGGTTTCCTTCTCTATAAATCTGTTATATATGCATACTCAGTTTAGTTCATATTTGATTGTGACAGTTGCCTGAGTTTGCATTAGTTTAGCTCATAGATATATATTAGATCTCTTTTTAAGTGTTACATGAATTGGAAGTGAGATTTAGATATTGTTAATTTCATTTTAGTTGCATTAGGTACTGTTTGGCAAAAGTTGTTTATCTGAGATAGAGGTCTGGAATTTGGTTAAGTCCTGATCTTCATTCTCATTTAGTCTAGTTATATCCACCTTAGTCATTATTTTTCACTTTAGAAAGCTCTAAGTCAAAATTCACTTTAAACTGCCTCTTATTCCACATCAGTTAGGTTTTAATAGATCATTATCTGTCATTAGGTGTAGATTTAGATAAACTAGCCTAGATTAGTTGCATTTCATCTTATAACATCATAATCAGTCCATATATTGATTTCAAATTTCATTTTGGTCAAAATTGCAAATCTGTGGTAAAAGTCAAAAAGTGGAAAATCAAGTTTTTGCAAAACTTTGTGGATCTTTAATAGCTTCATTTATGGTTCAAAATTATTGATAATTTGGGATAACAAAGTTCAGTTGGCCAGGTTTAGTAATCTCATTTTTGTGGAATGTTATCTAGCTTCTATAAGCTTTAAATCAGCTTGATCTTATAGCTGAATTGCCCTGTTCACACTCAGCATAACTGAGTGTGAACCAGGCCAACTTGCAGCCTTTGCATAAGGTTCATACGAGATAGTTACGAGCTGTAAATTGGTCCAGTTGTAGTTTGCTTGGTGGTCGTGAGGACCACATATTCTGGTTTCACATAAGCTCTCTAGATAAGCCAGTGCTTTAGCTTTAAGAGAGGAGGTTAGGCTTGTTTGGTTGAAAGGGTTAGTTAGCTTAAATCTTGGTAGATTGCTGAATAGAGGTTAGGAGTAGCTGGAATTAGTTGATATTAGTTAGCTTTAGTATAATTTAGCCTCAGTAACAGTTTGGTAGCTTATTGTGCTTATTAGCTTATTCTTAATAGCTTATTTAGAATCAGTTTACTCATCAGCTTTTAAATCTCTCACATAAGCCATAGTTTATATTTTTCTAGGTTTAGAATAACATTTTAGAATTTCCCTAAATTTTTATTTTTCCAACTTTGTTTGCTATTTTTCTTGATTTAAACTAGTTTTTAATACTTATTAAATAGCATTTAATTCGATTAATTCAGAAAAAGTTCAAAAAAATAATTTTTCAATTTTCCTAGATTAATAAAATTATAAAAAGCAAAAAAATAATTTTCTAGTTTTTCCTACTTTAATTTGTAATTTTTACCATTTAAACTAGTTTAAATTAGTTTTTAATTCAAATAAATTTCAGAAAAATCATAAAAATTAGTATTAATTCTTAGTTAATTTCCAATATCATTTTTAGTTAGAAAGTAATTTTAGATTATTTTTAGGACTTAGAATAGACGTAGTTGCTTTTTATTTACGTTTCTTTTAATACGTTTTAGAATAATTCGCGTATTTAGGATTTCCCGTAGTGTAATTACCCTTAATTGTTTTCCCATTCCCCGTAGTTTTAATATAATCAAAATCCAAAACATCGAGCATTTTAATAACGAACCAATAACGACGTTGCTCATTCACACCTCGTTGGGAAACGACTCGGATTTCCAAATCCGTATCACTATCACTCACGGGTTTTGATTCATTATCCTTTTTCCTAAAGGGATTTTAAATCATTGCTTGTGGTTATTTTTGATATCGATATTGTGGTTTTATCCATACACACACACCCCTAAACCTCATCGAGAATCAGTGCCCAAAATGAAATTCATGTGCACCAAAATGGACATTTTAGTAAAAGAGAAAATTTTGAGCATGTTTTAGTAAAGTGATAGTGTATTTGGTATGTGTTGGTAATTAATTTTTAAAAAAGTCTAGGTGTATAAAGTCTAAAGGGGTATTTATTTATTTTGTAAAGTTATTATAAAAGCATAAAATTGATAAATTTATACTTAACTTCATATAATTTATTTAAAATTTAGCAATTAAAGTTTTATTAAGTACCTCTTTTTCTGTTTTTCTTTTTAAGAAATCAATAAATGTGTTTCTATACATATTTATTTTCCTGAACGAAATTTATAAGTTTGACCAAATGAAACCAATTTTGTTTTTTTATTAACTTATAGGAAAGCTCGATTTTAAAACTAAGCTCTCCTATAGGTTCAATAAAAGAATTGATTGAAAGAAACATTTTTCTCTTATTATATTAAAGAGAATATTACGAATAACAAATATATAATTATATAGTAGCGTATAGAGTTTAAGAGGGTAAAATTTTAAAGCCAACTAAAACATAATAATGACATATTTACTCAAACCATGTTTTAAATACATTGTATATCATGCATTCAAAACATGTATTTTAGGTATATATGAGAGTTTTTATGTTTATATCAGGTATATATGGAATTATCCTTATTGAAAAACATAAAAACTGATAGTTTTACAATTCATTTCATATAATTTATTTAAAATTCAACATTTAAAGTTTTATGAATAATGTCTTTTTTTTCACAAAATCAACACAAATATTTTTATACATATTTATTTTGCTGAAATGAATTTTGATAAATTTGATCAAGTGAAAGTCAATTTTGACTTTTACTAGCAAATCATATGACTCAATGACAAAAGTTCAATGCAGAACACAAATTATCTAAAGATCAAATCATTTGATCTCAGCCACCCATCCTACCTCAATCCAATGGTTCACATTAATTAACATTTTAATTTAATTATTTACTTAGGGGCATTTTTGTACTTTTACTATCTCTCACTAACTCATCTCACACCACCCTAAACGGTTAGATTCACACACACCGTACTTTTACACACTAACCACCCTTAACCCCCAAATTGATGTAAAATTGATCTAAATCACTGTTATTCAATTGACGTTAGAGATTATATAGCACTATCTAAAGGTGATTCGTTGCCCCACTCACCTTCATTGCGAATTTATGATAGAAATAAGCCTCGAAATGTAGATTTTGGTACGCATCTGATTTTTTCTTTATCTTATTTTGGTATTTAATCCGTAGATGTTGCTTATTCTATTGTTTATTTAGCTTTTAAGTATTGTTGCTTATTTTGGATATTAGCAGTAAGCGTTGCCTATTTTTGTTGCTTATTTTGTCCATTAGCGGTAGATGTTGGGTTAAGCGAATGTGTTGCTTCATTGTGAGTTTTCGACGAATGTTTTGGGTTAAGCGGAATCTATTTTAGCATTGGCTGAGTTAGGTGTAAAACCCTAAATTTCGAATTCATAATTTTACGTCTAATTTGAAAAAAAAATTCTAAGTCACGTAATTATTAATAAAAGCCTAATGATGTACGATAATTAACTATGTTATGAAGTAAACCTAAGTAAATTAACTAAAAACAATTTGTTGCGCTCCTAATATTGTCAAATGTTTCTTTGGGCTCCAACAGATCTTGCGACACACAACTCAACACATTTTTATAAATTATAACCTATGATAACTTGAATAATAAATCGGGTACACTTGCCATTTCTAATCCTTGTCCGGAAACAGGTTTTCTTATATACACATATACGTTTTATTATTTTAGAAAACTCAAAAAGATAGGCCAAAATAAATGTGTATCTCCTTATATGTTTGAGAGATATTATTGCCCCTTCGTGTAGTGTCCTTATTCTCACGCCACAACTATCACCCAAAATACGTAATTGATACCTTAGCATCAAAAGAAGACGGCCCTCTTATGTTTTCTCACACACGTCTTTTTTTTCCTCCTTGAAAAGATATGATATATCTATTCCATGAACATATATGCAATCGTCTTGGCCCTCCTCTCTTTAAACCAAGTTTTAAAACAACAAAAATAAAACTTTAATCGGCCCTAAATCGATTCATGGCTGGGAGAAATAACAAAGAAGCTGGGTGGCATTTGTAATCGAGCGGGTTCAAGGTAGCAGCCCTGGTGTCGAGTTGAAGATAGAGAAGCCGCCTTGGATTCATCATTGTTGTCATATTTGGGTCACTCCATTCGATCTCTAAATCCACCCTGAGATACTTTGATTTCAGCTTGTTATACTACACGACTTATACGGTATAAAGCCTAATCTTAAACATGTTGTTGCTGCGTCTCGTTGTGATAACTTGTACAAGCAACTTATAATGATATAGAGTTTGGTTATCATGCACACTACTATATATGGTCATATAAATGCTTCATTCTAATCTCTTTTATGCGCCTATAATATGGATTCAAAACTCAAGTAAAATAAAGCATGGACTTATATGGATGAAGGCTTGTCTAAGTGTGATTTCATGAAAGGTTGGCTCGTAAATTATGTGATTGTGTGTCGTGTATAAGTGGTCATAAAAGTACGGTATGCATGCGTTCGTGTGTAGTAAAACATGATTCGCGAGTAGTACTATACGCGTCTTTGCATGTTTGTCGTGTCTCGATATGGGTGTGAATGCATGTGTGTCGAGTATAAGACTTGTGTTTTGTGCATGCGATTTATAGATTGAATGACTGTTATCATACTCGAATCTCAAAGCTGTGAAGGTGTATGTGCATTTCGGTCGAATAGTACATATTCATACTGTCATTACAAATAAAAATGGAAGTATTGGTATAAATGCTAAGTCATGAACGAAAATGGGTAGTCTTATGGGGGTAAGTTCAAGAGTGATCGCGAGATTCATGTGTGAGTTGTTTGCCATTTTGAAAGTGTGTCGGGGGAGTTGAGTCGGAGGTTAATCGTAATGCATGATTTCTAAGTTGTAAATGTTAGTTTCATGAACCGCAAACGAGTTTGAAAATGGCCCGAGCGAGTATATGGAAATAAAAATGAAATTCATATCCTTTTTGCATGCGTACAAAATTTTGATTTTAATTTGAATCATTAGTTATATTACATTTTAACCCTTAGACTTTGGGCATGGGCGCATGCAAACCTTGAACTTCGTCAAGTTGTCACTTTTGACCCTAATCTTTAGAATCTATCATAATTGACCTCTAACTTTGCTATATTGTCATATTAAACCTTTAAATTTACCATGTATCATTTGTAACCCCTAAGTTTGGATGATTAATAATTATTACCCTAAATTATCTATTTCGGTCCATTACTAAAAATTAGAATACGCTTAATAACTCTAAAAATATTAATACGATTCATACAAGAAAATAAATCTGTTATGACTTAAATGAGCTAATAAATATCATACGAACCGTAATCCGTGTAGATTCGTTGAAGAAGACGTGGCATCGTATCTTTGTGTTCATTTATTCGTTTGCTTT
This sequence comes from Chrysanthemum makinoi, assembly GCA_910596185.1. Taxonomy (NCBI): domain Eukaryota; kingdom Viridiplantae; phylum Streptophyta; class Magnoliopsida; order Asterales; family Asteraceae; genus Chrysanthemum; species Chrysanthemum makinoi. The sequence continues at coordinate 201,671,113 of OU343222.1, read as the reverse complement.
CCTTTCATCGGCGTTAAGGTACATATATTCTATCCCTTTTCAGTAGGGGTTTCTCATGACTTTCTGGTCCTTCGAATTTGTTTCGCTTATGATATTTCATTGCTATGATTTCTTTTCTATTGACCCTCTGATATTGAACCTTTGCTATTGACCCTCTGATATTGAACCTTTGATATGGACCTTCAGATTATGAACTTATGCTATGAACCTTTGATATTGAACCATTGCTTTGAACCTCTGAATTATGAACCATTGATATTGAACCTTTGATTATGAAGACTTATATATTGCTACACTTTGGACCGTATTGACCTGTCAGTTTGATACACAAGCCATTAAATTAGTCATGGGGGTTCCATGTCCGTGTCATTGATGCACCAATGGCATGACTCTAGTGTTGTTGAGTGATGCTCCACACCGTCCCTATATTGTATTAATTATGCGCGCTTCATTGTTATTGTTATGGCAACTATTGTTCTGCAGGGGAGTATGGATGCATCCTAGATTCGTATTGTATTGTATTGACATTGATATATTGTATTGGTGATGTGGTACGTGTGTGCAATACACCCCCTCACATTATGGGAGCTAGCTACTCCATTGGTTACTGAGGTCTCCCCTCCTATTGGTTTGGTATTCCGAGGTCACCCCTCCGAATACAATGGCTACTATTGGATACTGGGTTGCTATTGCCACTATTGGTATTACTGTATTGTATTGTTGGCTCAGGATAGATTTCTGACAACCCTTACACTTTTGATATACCTATATTGTACCTTCTGTATTCCCAACGCACCATATTCTGTATTAATTGTTCATTACTCAGTACCCTTATGTGACTCACTCTACTACCATCTACATTCCATTTCATGGATCTGTCATACTCTTATTCCGTTACTTCAGACTATCATTCCATTCTTGTACCTGGTTATTATTTGATTATTGAAATTGATTATGCTATTACATGTTTTATGTGACTACCGTTTACCCTGCTATGATATGATTAATATGCGATTATATGATTCACCTGTTGTCATCTGACTATATGTTATCTTACTGTTATGTGACCCTTTGATTTGTCTGGTGACCATGCAAGTGTGTAATCGATTGTTTTATCTGTTTATCACGTATACTTTCGTTCAGTTAATCTCGTGAACTATGATTATCCATTAGTATCTTTATCTGTAAATTGTTGACCTGCCATATTTACACTCTTGCTTATGCCACTGTTTAATGATGTAAATGGTTCAACTTATGTTGTGTGGCTTGTTAACTTGTTTAGTTGCCATGCTAGGACCTTTTTTAGATAATTCATTCAGTTATAATATGGTTCTGTATTCCTACCTGATACATGTTGATACCTTGTTTTGACTAATGTTAGTACTTCCGCTGATTTTGTTGGTTGTTATATTATTTACTGTGGGTTACTTGACTTATGTGATTTCTATGCTCACTATCTAATTTGTTGCTTCCGCTAGCTTTTAGATTTCTATTTGGCTTATATGTATTATGATTCCCTGATTAATTGTATGCCTGGTTATTTTAATGTGCTTATGTATATGTCATTGATGCGTTATGTGCTTTGTTCTCCTTGTTATATGTTCCTTTTAGATATTTGTTACTATTGTGTTATGCAGGTTCCCCATTGACTCATTGTACTCTCTTTGTTGTGACCTTGTTATCCGTTTTCCTTTGTTTCATTTTGCATTACAGATTTTCTTTAGCTTTCGTTTTGTTATATATGTTCACTGGGCTTTTTAAGCTCAGCCGCATTTCTTTTCCTGCGACAGGTTTTATGTTGGAAGATGGGCTTTGTTGGGCTGAGGGTTGGATTATCTGAGTGGACCGAGCCTAGTTACCTTATTACTTTGGACTTATTTTGAAGAGCAATTGTTTTGATTTTTCTTTTCCTTTTGATATATTGGATTTTGTAATTTTCATTGTAAGTCATTCATTTTTATGACTTGGTATTTTATTTTATAAGGCTTCCGCTTGTAAAAATTTTATTTGTATGTTCTGATATGACACCAGAATGTGAAACTTCTACCCTTGCTGGGTTGGGGTGTTACAATTATGGTATCAGAATATGATGACTGTTAATACAAATAAACCGTAAAAACGTTTATTAATATTTTACGTTCTCTTTGTGTTTTGTTGATAACAAATATAATGTTATCTTAAGTACAATTATAAAGATACATGTTATTTTTGTAAAGCATTTACATATAGCCATCTAATACAAAAATGTTGTAATTAATCATTTGTTGTAATAGTTTATTAGGATGAGTAAAAATCACAACCCATGGATCATATCCATAACCCACGGATCATATCCATAACCCATGGTATTGACCCATACCCATTTGACTAGATACAATGTATTCATTAGATATATTGAATCTCATGAAATACCCATGGACCAACCCATAACCCATGACCCATAACCAAAAAACCCATGGGCAAAGAAGAGCGTCCTACGGATCCTTAGATTTACACTAGACGGATCCCTTGTGGGAGGGATCCGTGGGATCCGGGGAACAGTGGCAGATTTTGCCTATAAATAGAGAGCCATTTCTTCATTCTAATTCACCCCTCTTCTTAATAATTCTCTCATATACTCTCATTCTCTTCTAACAAAAGATCACTTGATCTAGAGAGTACTTCTTTCTTTCTTTAGTAATTCTCATATAGGTCCTTCTCTAAGGCGAGATCACGAGCATTCTACAAGTCATCCAAGCAAGGGATCCTTGATTGATTTGTTCCTCCACAATATTTCTGTAGCGAAGATCTTGTATTTGATATTTCACATATTTGTTGTGTAATAGTCGTGTTGGTTTGGTCCACCATGTTACGGACTCGGTATTTAGCTTTGTACTTGAAAAAGGTGTAAGCAACGTTGTGAAGGCTTGTCCGCCAAGTTGAAGGAGTTTGTTGACATAGTGCTTGAACTCTCGAGTAGGTGACTCGGGGAGTGGAGTAGGGCAAGGAAGGTGTCCTTGTAGCCGAACCATTATAAATCGGTTGTGTCATTTATGTCCCTTGATTTACTTTATTTACTTGCTTTATCATTAGATCTATACTTTCTCTACATCCATACTATTTCACATAATATCGAATCTAAAGTTTTTGAAACTAAATTAAAATCGGCAAAACTATTCAACCCCCCCTTCTAGTTTTCCACAATGACAATAAGGACTTGTTATGTGATGCAAGTATTATGACGCCTGATCAATGTGATAGTACCGAGATCATATAATTTGAACTTATTGAAATCATACGACGTCTTGGGAAATGCCTGGGGTTGGTACGTTGAATGGACTAGGGCTCATATCCGCTATTTTTCAATCCTCATGTTCGTTTGAAATTCTGTACCTCCTTACGAGATTCTCACAGACATCTGTTACGTACGCTTTGGACCCGAAAACAGTTATGATTTATGATTTGTGTGAAACTATGGATTGCTACGTCTGCCTTAAACTCGTACGTCTCTTTGTACCTTTTCGACTTCAATTTTCGAGGACGAAAATTTTCTTTTTGGAGAGGAAGAGTTGTAAAACCCTACATTTCGAATTCATAATTTTATGTCTAATTTGAAATTTTTTTCTAAGTCACGTAATTATTAATAAAAGCCTAATGATGTACGATAATTAAAAATGTTATGAAGTAAACCTAAGTAAATTAACTAAAAACAATTTGTTGCGCTCCTAATATTGTTAAATGTTTCTTTGGGCTCTAACACATCTTGCGACACACAACTCAACACATTTTTATAAATTATAACCTATGATAACTTGAATAATAAATAGGGTACACTTGCCATTTCTAATCCTTGTCCGGAAACGACTTTTCTTATATACAAATATAACTTTTATTATTTTTGAAAACTCAAAAAGATAGGCCAAAATAAATGTGTATCTCTTTATATGTTTGAGAGATATTATTGCCCCTTCGTGGCCCTATTCTCACGCCACAACTATCACCCAAAATACGTAATTGATATCTTGCCTAATACACTTCTACCCTAGCATCGAAAGAAGACGGCCCTCTTATGTTTTCTCACACACGTCTTTTTTTTCCTCCTTGAAAAGATATGATATATCTATTCCATGAACATATATGCAATCATCTTGGCCATCCTCTCTTTAAAACAAGTTTTAAAACAGCAAAAATAAAACTTTAATCGGCCTTAAATCGATTGATAGCTGGGAGAAATAACAAAGAAGCTGCGTTGCATTTGTGATCGAGCGGGTTCAAGGTAGCAGCCCTGGTGTCGAGTTGAAGTTAGAGAAGCCGCCTTGGATTCATCATTGTTGTCATATTTGGGTCATTCCATTCGATCTCTAAATCCACCTTGAGGTACTTTGATTTCAGCTTGTTATACTACACGACTTATACTACACTACTTATACGGTATAAACACAAGTCTTATACTGCTGCGTCTCGTTGTGATAACTTTTACAAGCAACTTATAATGATATAGAGTTTGGTTATCATGCACACTACTATATATGGTCATATAAATGCTTCATTCTAATCTCTTTTATGCGCCCTATAATATGGATTCAAAACTCAAGTAAAATAAAGCATGGACTTATATGGATGAAGGCTTGTCTAAGTGTGATTTCATGGAAGGTTGGCTCGTAAATTATGTGATTGTGTGTCGTGTATAAGTGTTCATAAAAGTACGGTATGAATGCGTTCGTGTGTAGTAAAACATGAGTCGCGAGTAGTACTATACACGTCCTTGCATGTTTGTCGTGTCTCGATATGGGTGTGAATGCATGTGTGTCGAGTATAAGACTTGTGTTTTGTACATGCGAGTTATAGATTGAATGACTGTTATCATATGCGTACCTAAATCGAATCTCAAAGCTGTGAAGGTGTATGTGCATTGAGGTCGAATAGTACATATTCCTACTGTCATTACAAATAAAAATGGAAGTATTGGTATAAATGCTAAGTCATGAACGAAAATGGGCAGTCTTATGGGGTAAGTTCAAGAGTGACCGCGGGATTTGTAACACCCCCAATTTCGTGATACGCAGCGGAATTCAAACTGGGTATTACTTCATGGCACAACAGTCATAACAATAGAAAACGAACTCTAATGGAGTCGTTTTAAAAGATTTTTCATTCGATATATATAAATATCAGAGTTTACAAAAATGAGGTCCCAGTTGGTTCCATTGTTTACAAAATACATTAAATGAGTTTTCGAATGATAATAAAATTTATAGCCTTCTTGATCTAGTCCTTGCTCTTCCGTGCCAGCTTCCGACATTATAGACCTCAAATACATGCTTAAAACTATCAACACAAAGGTTGAGTGAAATTCATAGAGTTTAGAAAATCAGTTGAACACATAAGGTTTGTGTGGGTTACATTGTTATACACCCATAATGTTGAAAACAAAACAGATATTATTCACTAAGCATCATGCAATCAAGGCGTTAACTTGCTGTCATATAATAGTAACCGATGCCCCAAGTAGGTAAAATTTGCCGTTTTACCTGATGTACTCAAATATAGTGCGTTTGTTTACCGGATCCTGGTCAAACAAACGGGATTCGTCAATCCCGATAGATCTATCCACAATATTCGCGCTCACTTCACTCGTGATTAATGATTCATGATTTAGGGACTTAAGATTGTCAAATGCGGTAACTTAGTGCAAGTAAAATAATCAGATAAGTATAGAATTAGAAAGCAATGTGTTCGGTTTAAAATAAAGCATGTATCTCCCCTAAGGGTTTGTAAAACAATTAAGTAGTAGAAAGTGGGGATATGAACTCACCTCAGAGTAAATGATATCAAATGTATAATGAGAATGATGAATATGCCGTGAGAACTTCTACGAGCAACCTAAAATAGAATGTTGCGACTTAGGTTTGGAATAATGTTTAGGAAAACATAAACCATCCTATATACGTCTCTATGTTGATCATGGTGTAGTACATGGTTTTTGTGTATGTCGTTTATAGAAATGGTCTAGTTGTGAAAATGTGTTTAGTATATATATATATATATCGTACTACCGTTGGGCCATCACAATTCAGAGGTCATGTAGTAAACGTTCGAGGAGCTAGGACACTTTAAATCGTAAATCCAGCAACTCGTCTATACGTTTTACTCAAATGAAACCCCTCACATAAAGCTCCCTAGTTTTGTAGTACTTTAGTAGATAAAACATAGATTTTGAATGAAGATTGTTATATAAATAAGTTTATCATGTTTTTACAAGTATCTAGTTTTTACAAGTTCTCGTCATTTTCATAAATATGATCACCTTAGTTAACGGTCTTGGGTAAACAAGCCTTAAGGCTTTAGCCATGGCCTTGCCGTGACTTTGGTCTTGACTACCATGGTCTTGGGACTTAGCTTTGGCCTTAGCCGTAGCCGTGGTCTTGGCTTATGGCCATTAAGCGTCTTGGTTTGCTTTTAGTTGTGACAAAAGTATAGTTATGAGACTATATTTACGACAGTTTCTGTTTTTGAAAGATTTTGGCCTATTTATGCGTTTTCAAGGTCCGAGATTCTTTATAATTGAAGGAAAACGTCGTTCTGGACAACTTTCATGTTTTAACTTTTTGATGATTCGGACCAGAAGTGCCACTTATAAAAAGACAGAACCCTTAACAGCTTATACATGGCAGTTTTGGCGTTTAGGTTTTGCTAACTTCTTTTGCTTATAACTTTTGACTCGTTTGTCCGTTTCGGGTGATTCAAATTGCTATGTTTACCTTTTTATCTTGTATACCATATTGTGTAATTTATAAAGTCCATATGTTACTGATTTTAATGGTCTCCATGTGTAGAATATGACTAGTTTACTAGTTTGTTACTTTTATGATAATATGTAAATTAAAACATCATGAATCAACATAGTAACTATATATATAGCATGAAATAGTTAAGATTATGAATAATTAAGATGAGATGATGGTGGTGATAAGTTTCTTACAACTTTTGGCTTTCAATAAGAAAGGAGTAACTTAGTAAGGATAGGACTTTGATTGATCGCTTAAGACTTCGGATTGAGCTAGCTTTCTACACCTTGGAACCCTTGCAATCTTGAAGAGTTGGTGATGAAGTATTAAGTGACTTGAGTGGATCTAAACTCAAGAAGATCACTTAAACTTGCTAGAGATTTGATGTAGTAGCTTGATCTTTGGAACTTCCTTGCATAAACTTGGAGTTTATAGATCAAATGATGGAAGATATGGTGGATTTGTGATATGAACGACCCAAAACAGATTATGAGGGTTCTTAGGATGCATATCACTTGCTATTTATAGGAGGGTAAGTTTGGTTAACCATATATTGGGTTAAATATTAACCATGGTTAAGTTAGGACACTTGTAATGATCTAAAGGAAGCATGGTTAGGATTTTGCCACCAAAATGATGACTCCCCCCCCTTAGGTCGGCCAAGTGAAGATAAGATGACTTAGGTGGTTAGTTTTGGTATTATCTTGGTTACGGAGTGAGTTTTGGTTCCGTTAAATGCCAACCGAAGCCATAAAACGTAAAACCGGGTATCGTAAAAATACGAAAATTGGAGGAATGATGAAACTCATCATTATACTCCATATAAAAATATAAAATGGGTGATAAGTCTCATTGGGTGCAAAAACGCTGCTTAAAACTAAAAATACGGGTCAAAAACGCGTAATACGCAGTTTTTCAGAAAAGAACGAAATTGGGAAACGACGTGTGATTTATTTAGAGTAGACTAAAATTAGTCTAAAAGTGATATGAGATGTTAAAATGGGTTTTAGTTATACGTGGGATAACTTTACAGTTATTCGTGAAGTTTAAAAGTTACGCGATTTAAGCCAAAATGTAGAACGTACAAGGTTAATTCCTTTATGGTCAAAGGAGGAGGGAAATATGTTTGACTTTTCCAAAAAATGTAAAAGTGTCAAAAACATATGAGAAACACAGTGTAGGAATCGTTAAGTCTGGATGTAAGTAGAATTGTTTAAAACGTAAGTTTATTTTTGTTCTGCGCTGGGCTTATTTGGTAATATTAAAAATAATAAATCTTAAAAATTCTCAAATTAATCATGAGTGATCTAAAAATTTATCTGATGAGAGGAAAATTGTCAGAGTTGATTTTCGTTATGCGCGTGATGTTTAAACGGTGGACCATCTAAAACGAAATTTTAAAACGATGTTTACTTAATAACTTTTGCGAAAATGATCTAACGATGGTCGAACTCTCAGGTTATTACTAAAATAATTTATCTTACGAGAATGTGGATTAAAATTTTTACTGGATGAATAGTGAAAGTGAATAGTAAATGTGAATAGTAAAAGTGAATAGTAAATTCTTGAAAATGAAAGTAACCTAAAAATGCGGGTGGTTACAGGATTCATGTGTGAGTTGTTTGCCATTTTGAAAGTGTGTCAGGGGAGTTGATTCGCAGGTTAATCGTAATGCATGATTTCTAAGTCCTAAATGTTAGTTTCATGAACCGCGAACGAGTTTGAAAATGGCCCGAGTATATGGAAATAAAAATGAAATTCATATCCTTTTTGCATGCGTACAAAAATTTGAATCATTAGTTATTTTACATTTTAACCCTTAGACTTTGGGCATGGGCAAACCTTGAACTTTGTCAAGTTGTCACTTTTGACCCTAATTTTTGGAATCTATCACAATTGACCTCTAACTTTGCTATATTGTCATAGTAAACCTTTAAATTTACCATTTATCATTTGTAACCCCTAAGTTTGGATGATTAATAATTATTACCCTAAATTATCTATTTCGGTCCATTACTAAAAATGTGAATACACTTAATAACCCTAAAAATATTAATACGATTCATACAAGCAAATAAATTCGTTATGACTTAAATGAGCTAATAAATATTGTACGAACCGTAATCCGTGTAGATTCGTTGAAGAAGACGTGGCATCGTATCTTTGTGTTCATTCATTCGTTTGCTTTCCTTTCATAGGCGTTAAGGTACAGATATTCTATCCTTTTTCAGTAGGGGTTTCTCATGACTTTCTGGTCCTTCGACTTTGTTTCGCTTATGATATTTCATTGCTATGATTTATTTGCTATTGACCCTCTGATATTGAACCTTTTCTATTGTCCCTCTGAAATTGAACCTTTGATATGGACCTTCTGATTATGAACTTATGCTATGAACCTTTGATATTGAACCATTGCTATGAACCTCTGAATTGTGAACCATTGATATTGAACCTTTGATTATGAAGACTTATATATTGCTACACTTTGGACCTTTTGTATTGACCTGTCAGTTTGATACCCGAGCCATTAAATTAGGCATGGGGGTTCCATGTTCGTGTCATTGATGCACCAATGGCATGACTCTAGTGTGGTTGAGTGATGCTCCACACCGTCCCTATATTGTATTGATTATGCGTGCTTCATTGTTATTGTTATGGCCACTATTGTTCTGCAGGGGCGTATGGATGCATCCTAGTTTTGTATTGTATTGTATTGACATTGATATATTGTATTGTATATTGCTACACTTTGGACCTTTTGTATTGACTTGTCAGTTTGATACCAGAGCCATTAAATTAGGCATGGGGGTTCCATGTCCGTGTCATTGATGCACCAATGGCATGACTCTAGTGTGCTTGAGTGATGCTCCACACAGTCCCTATATTGTATTGATTATGCGTGCTTCATTGTTATTGTTATGGCCACTATTGTTCTGCAGGGGCGTATGGATGCATCCTAGATTTGTATTGTATTGCATTGACATTGATATATTGTATTGGTGATGTGGTACGTGTGTGCAATACATCCCTTCACATTCTTGGAGCTAGCTACTCCATTGGTTACTGAGGTCTCCCCTCCTATTGGTTTGGTATTCCGAGGTCACCCCTCCGAATACAATGGCTACTATTGGATACCGGGCTGCTATTGCCACTATTGGTATTACTGTATTGTATTGTTAGCTCGGGATAGATTTCTGAAAACCCTTACACTTTTGATATACCTATATTGTACCTTCTGTATTCCCCAACGCATCATATTCTGTATTAATTGTCCATTACTCAGTACACTTATGTGACTCACTCTACTACCATACTACATTCCATTTCATGGATCTGTCATACTTTTTTTCCGTTACTTCAATCTATCATTCCATTCACGTACCGGGTTATTATATGATTATTGAAATTGATTATGCTATTACATGTTTTATGTGACTATCGTTTACCCTGCTATGATATGATTAATATGCGATTATATGATTCACCTGTTGTCATATGACTATATGTTATCTTACTGTTATGTGACCCTTTGATTTATCTGGTGACCATGCTAGTGTGTAATCAATTATTTTATCTGGTTATCACGTATACTTTCGTTCGGTTAATCTCGTGAACTATGATTATCCGTTAGTATCTTTATCTGTTAATTGTTGACCTGCCATATTTACACTCTTTCTTATGCCACTGTTTGATGATGTAAATGGTTCAACTTATGTTGTCTGGCTTGTTAACTTGTTTAGTTGCCATGCTAGGACCTTGTTTAGATAATTCATTCAGTTATAATGTGGTTCGGTATTCCTACCTGATACATGTGGCTACCATGTTTTGACTGATGTTAGTACTTCCGCTGATTATGTTGCTCGTTATATTATTTACTGTGGGTTACCTGACTTGTGTGATTTCTATGCTCACTTTCTAATTTGTTGCTTCCGCTAGCTTTTAGATTTCTGTTTGGCTTATATGTATTATGATTCCCTGATTAATTGTATGCCTGGTTATTTAGATGTGCTTATGTATATGTCATCGATGCGTTATGTGCTTTGTTCTCCTTGTTATATGTTCCTTCTGGATATCTATTACTATTGTGTTCTGCAGGTTCCCCATTGACTCATTGTACTCTCTTCGTTGCGACCTTGTTATCCGTTTTCCTTTGTTTCATTTTGCATTTCAGATTTTGTTTAGCTTTCGTTTTGTTATATCTGTTCACTGGGCTTTTTAAGCTCAGCCACATTTCTTTTCCTGCGGCAGGTTTTAAGTTGGAAGATGGGCTTTGTTGGGCTGAGAGTTGGATTATCTGAGTGGACCGAGCCTAGTTACCTTATTACTTTGGACTTATTTTGAAGAGGAATTGTTTTGATTTTTCTTTTCCTTTTGATATATTGGATTTTGTAATTTTGATTGTAAGTCATTCGTTTTTATGACTTGGTATTTTATTTTATAAGGCTTTTGCTTGTAAAAATTTTATTTATATGTTCTGATATGACACCAGAATGTGACACTTCTACCCTTGCCGGGTTGGGGTGTTACATTAGGTGTCCAGGCAAAAGATATTTTTTTTGTTAATTCCGAAGGTGTGTTGTAGTCATATCCTTATATGTATTATACGCAAATTGTGAATATTTTCTTTTAAAAAATTTGATGTCAGACTAGTAGAAGTGGCATGCCTCCTTTTGATCAGTTCGAATCCAGCCGTTGGTTGCAAGTGAGTTACTGACGAAAAGCATATGTGTTGGTTGTCTGTCGTACAGAACGATCCTTCAACAAGGTTGTTTAGCTTGGGTTAAAAAATACATCTGATTGAATTCTCAACGTATGATGTTGATTTAGTGGTATGTTTCTTATTCGCATAATTTTTGGATGTAGGTCATCGAAGACGCAAATGTGGTAATATTACGATGTGAATCTGATGAATCAAGGAAAAACTAGAGGCAGTTGATGCAGGGGGCTATATATCGGGCATCGGTAGCTATTTTTACCTCACAAATCGTATGTATAATTCGATGATCAACTGAGGATTGCAATTTGCTAAAGTAGGTTGACTAATTCAAAAGGATCTTTAATCAACTATGAAACAAGTTGTTTTTTTTAGTATTTGTGAAATGTAGTATAGTATATTGTATTGAAGTAGAAGACCTGAAGTTAGCATATGTGTATATCTGGGTTCTTTTCAATTTTGGGGAACCCATGTTTATACTTTATACTTTGGATACAAATTGCACATGTTTTGTTGCTCGAAGTTAAGGCTTGTAATTGGCATGGACCTCATTTAGTCCAATTATATATTAATCTTTACTGTGTTTATAAAGTGGCACTTCTAGGATCAAAATAGTAATAATATACACAACAAAAATAGAATATCAAGTGATTTTGTACTTCCATTTTATATAAAGCAAAATGAAAATCACATGGGATTTATACAGAATCCCATGTGATTCTCTTTAATCCCTTGTGATTCATATAGAATTTCATGTGATCCATACAGAATCCTATGAGATTCTTTGATGAATCACTTGTAATTCATAAAGATTACCCATGTGATTCATACAGATTCCCTCGGGATTGTATGAATCACATAAAAGATACTCGTTAAGTATCTTTATGGAACACATGAGATTCTATATGAATTCCAATGGACCAAAGAGAATAACATGGGATTATGTATAATACCATATAACTTTTTAATAAAGAGATTCCAAAAGCTCATTTCAACGATCATATAAAAAACATCTACACTTAAAAAGCTGTGACATAAAAGTATAAAACAGTGATTTACTCATTTTTACAAATCACTTGTGATTTTTTAAAAATAAAAAATCACAAGTGAATTTTTACGAATCCCGTGGAATTTTTCTGGACGGAAATTTTGAAAAAAAAAGTTCGTCTTTTTACGAATCCCGTGAGATTTTTTTACGAATCCCGTGGGATTTTTCTGGACGTAAATTTTGAAAAAAAAAAGTTCGTTTTTTACGAATATCGTGGTTTTTTTTACGAATCCCGTGGGATTTTTCAGGACGAAAATTTTGAGAAAAAAAAGTTCGTCTTTTTACGAATCCCGTGGGATTTTTCTGGACGAAAATTTTGAAAAAAAAGTTCGTCAAAGTATATAAAAGAGGCATATCTATGGAAATATGATTTAATTCTTGTCGCGATGGTGTATTTTTCGTGGTTTGAAGATTTGCAAGATATGTTGTTTTTTTTAAAAAAAGTGAAAAGTGGGTTTTTATATTAAATGTGCTAAAATGCCAATTTTGCACTCTCTTTGTTATTTTTTGCTTCATTTCAACCATTAAATGAAAGATGAATGGACGGTTGAGATTGACTTATTTGTTGTTTAAAAAATACATATTTTGCAAGGATCTCACCTCACGACTCAATATTAAAATTAATCTCTCTTATTAATCAATAATGAGTACAAAGACTGATTTTCACAAACCATTTTTCTCCAATTATATAAAACATTTGGCCTGCATCTCTTATATAGATGAAAAGAAAAAGAAAATTTAGAAACAAGTGGCAAGCTTGTAAATTATAGTGATAAGAAGGTCAAATGATGATGATGAAGGTAAAAGGAAATGATGAGAGTATGTTGGGCTTTATCTGGCCAATCCTGTTGCTTAGTCGTGGAACAGGAATTTAATAAAAGATGTCTACTAACGGTAACGACAATATGTGTCTCTCGTAACCCCCGTTTGGTGAATTTTATGTTATCCTCTTACTTACTCAAAAGAAAATAATATCCATTTAAACATTTGTATGAATACAATACAATCTAGAGTTTTGCTAAAGTGTGTTGTGGCTTCTATGTGTTACTTGACCCAATACAATCTAGAATTTTATGTTGCAACTTGACCCAATCATTTTGCATCATAATTTCCTTTTTTTTTTCTTACCATCTACAGTTAGTTGCCAAATCATTGTGCTGATATAATTTTATAAAAATTGTAAAATATTCTAAAGAGACATGAAATGTAAGCGTGCACTAATATATTAATCAATAAATATAAGTTAGTTTTTTTTTTTTTTTTTTGAGCAAAATATATAAGTTAGTTAAGTAACGGCGTTTTTACCATTTCCTGGATTCTAGCTACAGAAAGTTAGAGAGAGAGAGAGTGAGAAATATAGCATATTCACATGATATGAATTCATGATCTTTATGTTGCAACACAAAACAAAACACTTTTATCTTAATGGTTGGTATAGTTATTCTGGGCTGTTAATGTCATGATCATATATATCATAAAGACTTAAGTTCTTACTATAGATAGCTAGATTATTATCTTTTTGTTACAAGTATTAACCATGGATAATCAACAGTCAAGATTTCTCTCAGAAGGTGAAATTTCTTTGCTCAACTTACTTATGTAGTTTTTTTTCATATAATATTAGCTCACTTGTGTATATGTTTTTTTCAGATACAAATTTATTTTGTAATCTATGCTAGAATATATGTTATATATAATTTATGGGTTATTTAATTTGATTATGAATGAGGTATGGAAGATATGGTGTATAAGGAGCTATGGAAGGCATGTGCTGGTCCACTAGTGGAAATTCCAAAACATGGAGAAAGAGTCTTCTACTTTCCTCAAGGCCACATGGAGCAAGTAAATTTAATTATTTCACTTTTTCGATATTCAAGATTCTTTTCAAAGGTTTTGTTTTTGATTTGGTGTTAGTAATCTGGTTTTTGTTAGATAGAGGCGTCAACGAATCATGAATTGGATCAGAGTATTCCTAACTTCAACCTCAAGTCAAAGATACTATGTCGTGTGGTTCATACGCAGCTGCTGGTATGTAACATGTTCTTTGTTAGAATTTTTATTATGTTTTGTGAATTTTAATGTTGTTGAGATTCATATATCGCTTTACTTTGAGTACTACATACATTCAAAGATCTCTTCCAAATAAATAGTCGCTGAGATGTACTGGTGATTGGTGTCGTATTTCATACGTTGGTCTGCTGGAATAGTGTTCATGTATCAAGAGAACATTTTTTGCTTTTAATCTCTCGGTTTGTTGGAATTTAAATCGAGGGCAAGAGAGGTGGTATTAATTTTCTTGTTGATGGTTTGAATTTGTTTAAACTTGGTGGAAATTGCAGGCTGAACAAGACACAGATGAAGTTTATGCTCAAATCACTCTGCTTCCCGAGCAAGATGTAAGAGTTCATGTTTCAGGTTCTTTTAAACTAAAAGGAAAATTGAAGAGTTTTGTTTGAATGTCTTATGTTTATGGTTTTTTACTTTTCTATAACAATCCATAGCAAAGTGATCCCACAAGTCCTGACAAATGCGTTGCTGAGCCCCCAAGGCCAACTGTCTACTCTTTCTGCAAAGTCTTGACAGCATCAGATACAAGCACTCATGGTGGCTTTTCAGTGCTCCGAAAACATGCAAATGAATGCCTACCTCCATTGGTACTTTTTCATTCTTTAATCATTGCTCCCTTCTCTAATTCATATGCTCAACATATCGGGAGGCAATTTCGACCCATTTGTATGTGAATGGGTTGATCTGGGTAATGTACCAACTTTTATCTCTAGTGGGACAAATGATTATGCATAAAGATTTAGCTAAACAATAAATGGGTCGAGCTGCAAAGGGATTGAAAGTAATAGAAATTTAATTCTTACAACCCTGGTTTAACAGTGAATTAATCTTTTTGCAGGACATGGCTGAACCTACTCCTACTCAGGAGCTAGTAGCTAAGGATCTCCATGGCACTGAGTGGCGATTTAAGCATATATTCAGAGGTCATTATGTTCTCACATTGTTTTTGCCTACGTGTCAATTGTGAATCATAAAAAAAATATTGGATATAGAGACTGATAATTGTTTTTTGACTTCACAAATCCATGGTTTCTATTCTTTTATCTGATGAATGTGCTACTATTAGATATGTGAATATATCATAAGAACCCTCGCAACAACTACAAATTCAAACATGCTAATCTTTCTTTGAGTTAGCTGAAACCGTATTATCAGTTGCATGAAAAGTAACTTATATTGGATGGATCAGGTCAACCACGAAGGCATTTGCTTACAACAGGATGGAGTACTTTTGTTACTTCTAAAAGATTAGTGGCTGGGGATTCATTTGTATTTCTTAGGTATTGATTTTGATTCTTGCTTTGATCTTATGCAATTTGTCAGTTCAATGTAAATTGCAATGTTTGACTCGTCACATAGTTTAAGTAATGACACATTAGAAGCATTTCACAATAAGCATGTTACAATAAAAAGAGACATCTCAAAGGAGGAAGTATTTGACCTCACAGGCATGATTATCTCTTGTTATAGTTGGTTTGTAATTTGTAACTTTGACTACATTCTATAAAAAAATATGTGATTACAGGGGGGATAATGGTGAATTACACGTGGGAGTAAGACGTGTCGCTCAACAGTACAACTCAATACCATCGTCAGTGATTTCAAGTCGGAGCATGCGACTTGGAGTGCTTGCCACAGCATCACATGCTCTTTCTACCCAAACCCGTTTTCTTGTTTATTACAAGCCAAGGTATGCTAATTTGCTTGATTCCTTCAAAAATAGAAGTGTAAGTTACCGGGCCGAGTTGGATTATGCTTTACCTCTAATGGGTCATACGGGTAAAACCAATAATTTTAGCTGAAAAGTAAGCAGGTCAACATGTCAAATTGCTCAAAAGCCATCCAAACTGTATTTTAATGTATAATAGATTCTTTGTTAAAATATTAGATGATTATTATCATTATATATATTTCTTAACATAAAATACTTAATCTGTAAGAGTTTAGGGCAAAAGGTGTTTTAGGTCAACTGTGAACAGTTTTGACCCGTACAACATTTTTTTGGTTAGACCTGATGATATTAACTATTTTCTAAGGGGAAGGGACAATTTTATTCAATATTTTAGTGTAATGATGAGCATCTCAAAAACCATGACTAGAAATCGGAAGTAATATGCATGTATTACTCGTAAATGAAAAAATGGCATACTAAGTAACAAAGAAAACTAAATTCATAATTAGGCTTTTGTTTCCGTGTATGCTTATTTTCCTTGTTGTCTGAACTACAACAGCTTTTTTCATGAGCTTGGTCAAACACATATATTTAAGAATATGTTCGATTTTCTAAAATTGTCCACTCCTGCTATCAATGAATCACACGCCTGTATCCTTGCAGCGTAGGTTGTTGCAATAATTAATATGCTGAAATTTTACAGGACAAGTCAGTTTATCATAGGATTAAACAAGTATATTGAATCTATAAACAATGGATTTACTGTCGGTATGAGATTCAATATGCGATTCGAGGGTGAAGATTCTCCGGAGAGAAGGTTGATTAAAATTATAAGTTCTTGGTATTCATTATTATGTAAGTTGATATAAAGAGATGGTTTTCCATTAAATATACATCATTTTATTAGGTTTACGGGTACAATCGTTGGAGTTGAAGACCTGTCTGGCCAGTGGGAATGTTCTAATTGGCGCTCACTGAAGGTAAACATATGACATAAACTGTTAGACTGAGACTTCTCTTTTGACTCGAAAATAATCAGAATTTTCTCTCGTTAACTTTAGGTCCTATGGGATGAGCCCACATCTATAGTGAGACCAGAAAGGGTTTCTCCGTGGGAGATCGAGGCATATGCCAGTACTATTCCAACAAGCTTGGTTCAACCGATGACACCTAAAAATAAAAGGCCTCGACCTCCAACCAGCATCCCTATCCTTGGTGAGTTTTCTTACCTTTATTTTTTTGTCTCCGTATTAGAGGTGGCAAATGGGTGGGTTGCTCGGCTGAGATGGATCATTTTATGGATTGCCTGACCTGCGAAAACTTCTTTTTCCTTCCATTTCTAGTTTTTGTTTTTTACTATTGCGTTGGTTATTTATAAAGAAATGGCATCACTACAGAAATCTAAAATTTTGAATTAAACAATTCAGATGGGCATATGCATTAGAATAGACTTTGGGTGACTTTCGACCTGTTTGGCGTGATTCACTTTTAGCTATTATAGAATTTGACATGTTTGAGATACAACTCAACCCAAATCCACCCATTCATAAGTCAATGGGTACCATATCCATATTAACGTCTTTTATTACATACGTTGGCTGCCTATGATCTAGAACCGCCATGTTCGACTGTGTCAGCTGTTTGGAATCCTACACACGAGCAAACAGAAAATGGTAACAATGGGTATCTTTTATGGATCCAATTTAATGCAAGTTGGCTATCATCATCACCTTGAGTCAAATCTTCATGTCATAACTTTTTTCAGGTGAAAGGGAAGACAGGAAAGGTGTCTCGGACTGGTCTGTCCATTCAAATATGGCTCAAGAATCCACGAAACTGACCAAAGATTCAACTAATAATCCAGTTGACTTGAAAAAATCTGAAAGCGTTTCAAGTTGTAGACTATTTGGTTTTGACTTAAAAGTCGCCCCCGAAGGTGATAATATCATTTCTGAGGTATCCCCTTCTGCCGAGAGACATGAATTGGCTGGGATTTCAGACCAGAAGTTGAATCCCCCTTCAAAGGATTGTATAGGTGTTCAAAACAAACAAAGTACTCTGAGTCGGAGCCGTACTAAGGTACATCTGGCCCTTAAAAAAAATCCAGCTTTACTGATAAGAAAGTAGTCCGGTTTTTATTTACAGCAACAATAAATAACCCATGGGTCATTTGTAATGCATCGATAAATTAACATAGGGTATAATGATTGAAGGTTCAAATGCAAGGAGTAGCAGTGGGCCGTGCAGTGGATTTAACCATGTTAAAAGGATATGATGAGCTCATAGATGAGCTTGAAGAGATGTTTGACATCAAGGGAAAGCTTCGCCCTAGAAATCAATGGGAAATTGTGTTTACTGATGATGAAGGAGATATGATGCTCATGGGGGACGATCCATGGCAGTAAGTAACCAATAACTAGTTGCACCAATAATGAACTATTTTTCTTCTTCCTCTTAAAGTCTTAGAGGTGGGCAAAACGGTTGCACGGGGTAAGGTTTTTTAATTCTTTTTTTTTTATTTTTTTATACACTTTTCAACAATTGCTATTCTTATGATGGGATGTGGGTGACAACAAGATACACTTTTCATTTGAAGTCTCACTTCCTTAATTTCTTATTGATAGTCAATATGTTGATTATGAAAACAATCAACATTAATCTTATGCAGGGAGTTCTGTAATATGGTGAAACGAATTTTTATATGCTCGAGTCAAGATGTGAAGAAATTGACGTCTGGAAACAAGATGCAGCTTTCTTCATCCATAGAAAATGAAGTCTCAGGCATTTAGCTTGGAAGCTGCTGAAATTAAAAAAGAAAAAAAAAAAGAAGAAAAAAAAAGAGTGCTTTCTTGTATGTGATGTGTCGTGTTAAATAGGTTTGTGGACTGCGTTTGTTTCTTATATCAAAGTGGGGAATAAGTGCTCACATAATATGGTAGTGAAGTTGTTAGAACACTGACCTTATTAAAGAAATGGAAGCAGGGTAGAGTTAAGGTCTAAATGTTTGATATTGTATATTGGAGATATTAGATGCAGTCATTTGCATCTGAGTACTGGCCAAGTGATTTGGAGTTTATCTGTAATGTAACTATCAATGGACTTACAAGATATATGTTGAGATTAGTAACTTACGTACTTTTATTTGTTCTAACTGGATATAATTTTTAGATTTTTGCATCAGCTTGAATCGACGTACAGGACAAGAAGTGAGTTGTGAGCTCTTTAACCAGTTCAATATCCTCTTAACAGTCTTGATGATGCAAGAGCGAGTACCCTTCAACTAGTTTTATCCGCTGTAATTTATGGCGAATGCTGTTAGTAGTCTATACTCTTTTCATTAAAGTCTTGTGTATTCAAACTTCTCATATTCTATCAATGAGAGACTAGTGGATACAATTTTTCTCACATATAATCCC
>OU343222.1:201540570-201651329 GCA_910596185.1 Chrysanthemum makinoi | reverse complement strand
CAATTTCCAAAATTGTATGGTTCCCCAACTACCTATGTCCTAAAAGTAAAGAGTTGGCTAGCCCGCAAGGTTATGGTGGCTTTACGGTAAAGGCAAAGTGGAAAATCCATAATTGTAATCTGACTCAACCAAAGAGATAATATTGATAATTTTATCAAGAGTTGGCATAGCGTCGAGAAATGGCTTCCGGTAAAGACAAATCAAATCTGGCTGAAGTCAAAGGTTTGCTCCAAAATCATACGGTTATCCTGCGGTACCATGGTTCTACTTGAACTAAAACATTCACATCGTTGGTAATGGATTTCTGTTAGCCAAATCCATTATGTTTTCAAAAGATTGCTAGGACTAGCAATAGTTTAGTGGGGGATGAGAGTGTGTAATATCATCATTTTAAATAACCGAATCAGAAAGCGCTTAAAAATGCTCTTCAATGCATCAAAATAATCGAAAATATTCCAAATCAAGAGATTTTATATGTTTGAGATGCAAAATGTTTAAAATCAGATGAAAAATGAGCAAAGTTTGCATAATTGGCAGTTTCTACCCCCAAGTTTCTAAAATTGTCAAAAATAGTCCACGAGTCAAAATTTCAAAGAAAAAGTCACTAAAGGTCCTTTTAAAACCATAACTTGTCATAATTAGTCCTTTGGTGAAAAATATAAAAAGTTTGAGAAAATCACAAGTTTGGTCCTCGACTTTGAAATTGGCAAAATAGCCCCCTGAAAATGGAAAGGCAAGTTTGGTCCTTGTACTTTTGAGATTTCACTACTTTAACCCTTGGATCAGCTTTATAAATGGCGCAATGGTCCTTGAATTTCAGAATTTACAACTTAAGTCCCTTGCTTAAATCCTTAAACCCATTTGGACCTTTCACAAACCATTGTGACCCTCACAACCTCCAATTTGACCCCCTATTATTATATCTGGTCAATCCCATGGTCAAAAACAAAACACCCAACTTGGCGCCTAAAGTCCTCCTTCTCAACTGCTTCTCTGCAAACCCAAGCATATCCCATCCCCCTCTTCACTCTTTTCCTTCCCTTGTCCCCTCCACCTCTACACAAAACAAGATGCATTAAATTCCTTCCCCCTCATATCACTCAATCCCACCCACTGGTTACCCATTTTCCGCAATAAAATGCATCTAAAGGCTGGGAATAGTCCCAAGTGATCCAATGCCATGATTATAAAGGGATTATCTCAAGCAGAGATGAAAGAAGACTTGTGGAGCTATAAAAAGGAAGAGAGAGGGTAGCTGAGAGTAGTAGTTAGTTGTTAAATTTTTCTTTATATGCGTTTCTTTTAACAGTCTTAGTTTAGTTTTAAAGTATGTAATCTTTTGTTTTATGATGCAAACTCAAGATATATTTATCTTTGGTAAGTCATTTTAAGCATCAATTCCAAGTTTATGTTCATGTTTCAAATTTCATCCATCAGTTGAAATTTTATTTTCAAAATCTGATGTCTTAGCTTCAACTACGCTTAGAGAAAGCTCAAACAAGCTTATACCAGGTTTAGTAAAGCCTTCTATAAGCTCATATTTCAGTTTCAAGCAAGATTGGACTTTGGTCAACAAAAGTCAAACATGGTTGATTTTGGGAATGGTAATGATTTGGGTGATGCGAACAGGATGGATATGGGTTTAAATATACTAGTTTAGATTGGTATTGGTCTTGGTTTTAAGCCCCAGGTTCACTGGATAAAGTAAGTAACTCACGTTTACATTTCTAGCAACTTTGCATTTTATGGTTGTCAAGTATCTGTGGTCATTAGTAGTGTAAACTTGTTTATAATAGTTGCTTTAAGTCATTTAAACTCATCTTTGATTGTTTGTATAGTAGTTGGATAAGTGTTTATCTCACAGTTCATATCAATATTTAGGTTGTTTGGATCTACTAGTTTTATTCATCATAGAGGCTTGCTCAGGTTGTTTTAGCTTGTTACTTATGCTTGTAGCTCTAATGTACTTATTCAAGTCTTAAAATTGCATCTACAAACAACCAAAGTCAATCACACAAATGTCTCAGCTTCGTTTATCTCAAGTTAAGATTTTCAAAAGCGTGCTTATTTTGTGTTTCATTTACATAGTATATAGGTCATAGAGGGTTTATTTCATCATATCATTGATTTCATCCATAAATTGTCTTCAAACTTCAACTAAGTCAACATTTCACTTTTTCTCTAAAGTCAAAATGCAAAAACCGATTTGAGCCCATCTAGAGGGATTTTTCAAGAGCTTATTTCTAGGTCATTTCAAGTGAAAATTGATGTTTTAAAATCTCATGTCATTCATTTTCTTATGTCTATTTTAGTACATTTTTGTGAATTTTCTAAAAGCCCCACAAAGGCTTGTGAATATGGTGTCAAATCCCCTGTGCAGGGCATCAAGACTGCACAGGGCTTGAGCAGTTCTTGCAGCCCTTGCCATAAGCTCAATTGAGCTTGTCCAGGTCTGAGCTTTGGTTTGCATGTTCCTAGCCAGGTCCTCTCTAGGTCCCTTCTTTTTCTTTTCAATTTCAAATTTTATTTTGTAGTGCATATCCTAGCCTGCAAGTAGACCCCTCTCACCTGTTTTAGCTTAAATCTTCATAACATCAAACTGTTAAGCTTGATATCCAAAGGTTGTAGCTTGTTGATTTCAGTTGCATTTGGTCACTTATAGCTTATTTAAGCTCTTTTTTGGTTGCTTGTTTTTGTTCCATTTGCTTATTTAAGTGCTTATTTCATAAGCACATTCCTCATCAGTTCCATTTTTCTACATACAAGCACTTGTTTTTCCATTTTTCCTTGATTCTCTGTATTATTTTAAGCTTATCTTGAATTTTTCATATTTTTTTCTAGCTTGTTTTATTTTCCAGATTTAAATATTTTTAGCACTTTTATTAGCTTTTAATACAAATAAATTAGGAAAAGCTTAAAAATATGTTTTCAATTTTCCTAGATTAAGATAAATATAAAAATCCTAAAAAGTATTTTTCCATAATTTTCTTAGTTTAAATAGTATTTTCTAGCATTTTAATTGGTTTTAAATAGTTTTAAATTAATAATAAATACATAAAAAGTATAAAAAATATATTTTCAGTTTTAAAATTAGTTTTATAATATTTTAGATTTTTCTAAGTCTTAATTTTATTTTTCTAGCTTTATTTCATATTTTCTTGTATTATAAGCTAATATTAAATAGTTAAAATTAGTTTTTAATTAATAATAATTAATTAATTAGTTATAAAATTAATTTTCTTTTTCTATAAATTTTCTTTTATCATTAGGATTGTAAAAATGTATTTTTCATATCTGTAGGTATTTTCCTTCTTTATTTTTATTTTTTTATTTTAGCGCATTTAATTTTATTTAAACGACGTTTAGGTTTTAAACGTTCATCACTTTAAAAAATAGTGATAGCGTTATTTAATATATTTTAACTTTTAATCTCTTTTAATTTGCATTTTAATTGTAATTTATAAACCTTTTTCAAGAGTGTAATATTCAATCAAAACCTTTCTTGATCACTATCCTAGTTGATCACTCTATCATCATCCGAGTTTGTTTGACACACATTGAGTCTCCGTGGGAACATAAGCGAACGGGAATCCATTGTATTCTCTGATCTTCATTGTATTTGTGTTTTAAGCAGTTTTAAGCTTCTTACGATTCGGCCATATCACAGTGGGGTTTGGTAATGATGAAAATTGAATCGCTTTCAGACAAGATCATGCCCTTACCAAGCATAATCACCATTTATATATATATAAACAATTTTGAACTCCATTGAATGGGACAAAATCCGCGGCTCAATATTTCAAGAAAGCTCGATGATAAGGAATGTAATTTAATTCGATATTCTCAAGAAGGGCCCTAGAATCACACTTGAACCCATTATACAACTGAACCTCCACCTAGCGGAAGAGCTAATAGTCTTTCGATTGGCTTTGGGTTATCAAATTGGTATCAAGACCGACATCAACGGTCACATGTATCAACTCGAGAGCAATGACAATAGTTCTCAACTTGTACTTATCGGCAAAACACGGGGTTCGATAAATGGCGATTCCCATACTGCAGATCCTATGGGGTATCGTTAATGGGGTGAATGTGAATGTCTCGGAACGTATCACGGGAAGAATTTTCGTTGTCAATGAAACACATTTATATACGATAGAACAAACTTCGGAATAAAGCTTAGGGTCGAAAGAAAGTTAACAAACTTGTGATTCCTAGCATCGGATTTTGAAGCGTGTTATCCGTACTTGCAATGACTCACAACTTCAACCCTAAGAGTGAATCACCTACATAATGCTAAGGATGAATTGTTCTGGGGTAACCTTAAATATGTTGTTAAAGGTATGGATAAGGAGATCTTTGGTGCGGAAATTCTGATAGTCTTCTCACTGACGATATTAAGAAGACGGGTTACTTTAAACTATACAAGAAAAGGGCTTCCAATCCGTGTTAATGTTGATGTCTCTCCACTCCACCATAATCCAAATCAACTAAACTGTTTCGCTCAAAGACTTCAAAGACTCTATATGTCTTGCTCTTCCAAAAGGAGGACGTGAAAGTCACAAACTTCTGACAGTACCACCGAAGTAGAAAAAAAAAAGAAGGAAGTGGAAAAGAAAACGTTGAGGAAGCTGAGGCTCGAGGGGTAATTGAGGTTGATGATGAAGATGATGATGCTCTGCAACTTGGAATCAAGCAAAGCCTAGAAAGTTAGAACGTAAGTGCACCAGTTGGAGGTATTGTGTAGAGAACTGAACAGCAGCCAAGCCATACAACTCAACTCAAGACAAAGGAAAGGGATTGTTAGTGTTGATCTTGAACAAAGCACACATGCTTCTAACATTCTCTCTTCTTCCATTAAGAACTACCACTCAATATGAGTGAAGAAAATAAGTGAATCCTCTTCACTCAAGAACAATCTGGGTTGGAAAAAGTGCGAAACACAGAAAGAAACTCCCGCATCAAGTGATGATACCGGTCGATCAAAATGTTGATGAAATGTTGCAGAATGTCTCACATGAGAACCTCGAGTCAAGATCTGATGAGACCATGCACATGGAAGAACCAAATTTGTCTGCCGGTTCTCTCTCTTCATTGAAGAACCTAGATACAGACCTCTCTTTCGGTGATCAATTCTTAAATGACAAACCCTTAGATACCGAATCTTCTAAGCAAGATAATGATAAAGAGTAAGCCCAATCCATGTTTACTGTCGATATTCAGCAAGACACTTCAACCATTCCACCTATGTCGCAACCTTCTCGCAACCACACTTCCACCCCCAAACTCCTGCTCAAATAACCGCACTTCCACCACCCGAATCGATAAGGATCTATCCCCTTGAACCGGTGGTTACAGCTTGACATGGAAACTCCCCGCTTCACCACCTCAAATACTTACATCAGATCAATTGCTCGAAAAAGCAGTGAAAAGAATTGAAGCACTTGAAAGACAACTTCAAAAATCCTTTAATGCCCTCAAGAATCGTGTCTATAGGTTGGAGCACCTCAACTTGATGAAGGGGTACAGACGCCATCGGCGAAGTTAGGGATGCTGTGGAATGGGCAATGGAAGCTCCACTGCTTAGACGATTCAAAGATCTACCCACTTTGAGATATGAGATGCATTTCTCGATAAGATGTATGAGGCTAACGAGCATAAGCATGAGGTCCACAAGAAGCTATATGAGGCTCTCGAAGAATCAATTAAGCACGACAATCATGAACAGTTCTTGAAGGACATTGGAGAAAGAGAAGCTAAGAAGAAAAGGAGGACCATGGTGTTGGAAACATTGCATAAAGGTCCTAAAGATCCTCCTCCTCCTCCCCCGCCTCCAACTGGGGGTGCTGGAACTTCTAGAGCTGGTGGATCTTCTAAGACAACCTCTACACCTCTACCACAACCACCATCATCACCACCAAAACCTCCCAATCAACCCGGTTCATCCAAATCAGGGGTACAAGAAGAACTAAATTTCAGACCACGGTTGATTCAAGGTTCACTCCTACAGTCTCCTCTATCCCTGAAGATCAAATGTTTCATGAAGAGTCGTATGTCATGGCAGAGTCAGAATCCGATGAAGATGATGCATCCACCAAGCATATTCCCAAGCCATCTGAAGATGAATGGTTTGATACATACGTATCAGGAGAACGCTCTAACACATCTAGAGTGGCACCTTCAAAGGACACAATTCAAAGCTTTGCCCTCAGAAGAGAGACCTCATACCAGAACCTTCATGGTCCATCCCATAGTCTAACATGATGATTCTGATAACCGGGCATCAACTATCATAAACAACTATGAAGCCCCAGATGAAGACTCTCTTTTGCACATCACTGGAGATATGGGTAGCTTTATGAAGTGGTTTTGTGAAAAGAAGGGAATTTCATCTATCACTCAGAAGGATCTTGAAGGACCCGCTGAAATTGTCAAG
This sequence comes from Chrysanthemum makinoi, assembly GCA_910596185.1. NCBI lineage: Eukaryota > Viridiplantae > Streptophyta > Magnoliopsida > Asterales > Asteraceae > Chrysanthemum > Chrysanthemum makinoi. The sequence continues at coordinate 201,644,893 of OU343222.1, read as the reverse complement.
GTGTTCCACTCGATGCCAATCACTCAATACCAGATGGAAGAATGCCACAAGATGCTGAATGATCAAGTAAGTGAGCAGATTGGTCGATTCAATGTGAACAGGCCCCTTCCTCTCGGTGGTAAACCTGGACAAATGACTATTCAGTCTGAGTTCTTCTTCAACCATGACCTGGACTATCTTTGTACTCATACTACTGAAAGAATACATGCCTTATCAATCTCAAAGATGAAAGCTGCTACCTACTCTGATCAAGGCCTTGAACAGATGGTTCTGGATCAATTCTGGACAGAAGAAGAACAAGTATATTACATCGAGGCTTCGTACGGAATTTCTCATTGGTGGTTCAAGAAGAAGAAATTCTACATTGATAGACATAGTGCCAATAAGAGTCGCAGAGCTGTTCGATCCAAGGTAATTTTAAGTGTGTGTCAGTAGATATATTCCAAATCTATGGCTATGATTACCTTAAGAAGATTGTTCTTCAAGGCGGTCAAGAAGGATCATGTTATAAAGAAAACGACTTTAAACATCTGCTCGCCAAGTGACTTTGAAGATCTCTATCTTTGAACCTTCAAGGACAACTTGAACACTACCCGCTTGAAAAGAAATCTCTCTCACACTCAATCTGGATCGGAGGCTTAGTCATCGAAACGGGTTGAGGACTTTCGGCTTGGGATGGAAAGCTACGGATCGGGTCAATTTAACAAGGCTTGTTATACAAATGTCAAAAACGCTTTATTTATATTTTACGATTTTCTATTGTTTTGTCGATAACAAACGTAAAATCATATTAACAAAACAAATAAAATACGTAAATGGTTTGAACAAATAGTTTCTAACATATTCACATTTTAACATAAAACACTAAAACAAGTATAAGTGATTTTATGATTAAGTAATACATATGTACAACAACTAGTGTTTACATATTGGGATAAAATAAACACATAACTAGCATGTAGTATATTGGATAATATAAATGGGTAGAAACTTAAGTATCACAACCCATTGGGCAAATACATTGAATGTAGTTGGGTACAACCCAAAGCCTATAACCCATGGATCTTGACCCATAACCCATTACATGACATCATGCTTATACCACATATCGATAATACCCATAACCCATGGATCAACCCATACCCAAGTGACTAAGTGCAATGCACTCAAAGATACATTGTATCTAGCCAAAGATCCATGGTTCAACCCATGACCCATGACCCATAACCAAAATACCCATGGGCAAAGAGGAGCGCTCCACGGATCCCTAGCTTTGTGCTAGCCGGATCCCAAGTGGAAGGGATCCGTGGGATCCGAGGAATGAGGGATTTTTCCTCTATAGATAGTGAGCCATTTCTTCATTATTTCTCATCCCTCTCTAACACACTTTCCTCCTTGAGTTAAATCTCACTAACCTTAGATCTAAGAGATCTATGTTTGTAGTTTTGTTTTTGTGTGATCTTTTAGGTTCCTCTTAAAGGCAAGATCACCACCTTTGAAGTCGAGCAAGCTCAAGTCCATGAGTTGCCATGCTTCCTCATCATCAAGGCTAATGAAGTCTTCTTGTTGCTGATTCCTTTCTTTCTTCAAAGAAGTGAAGTGTTGAAGACATTGGTAAAAGATGTCTCAAGTGTCAAGACGAAGATATTAGTGAAGGGTATCTATCGTCTATAGGATAAGCATTAGTGAAAGGTGCTTAGAAGTCAAGACATAGAAGCATTAGTGAAAGGTGCTTAGAAGTCAAGACAAAGAAGCATTAGTGAAAGGTGCTTAGAAGTGAAGACACAAGACATTAGTGAAAGGTGTCTTGTAGATCTAGTCAAAGGCATTAGTGAAAGGTGCCTTAGATGTACACTCAATATGGTGTGTTTCGATGTACAAGATAGACTAGTATTAGATCCAAGGATATTGATATCCTTGATGATGTTGCAAAGGAGTAGATCTCCTTTGGGATTAGTCGTTGGTGTAGTGTGGTAGTAGTTCCTCCATTGCAATGGAACTAGGTGCTTAGCCTAGTACCTAATAAAGGGTAGGCGACGTTGTGTAGGTGTAGTTCACCTTGGAGTGAAAGAACTAGGTACTAGTACCTTATAAAGGGTAGGCGACGTTGTGTAGGTGTGGTTCACCTAGGAGTGAAAGAACCCGGTGGTTAGCCTAGCACCGGAAAAAGGGTAGGCGACGTTGTGATGGCTTCTCCGCCATAACGAGATTGGTGTAGTGATTACGAACTCTCGAGTAGGTGACTCGGGGAGTGGAGTAGGGCAAGGAAGGTGTCCTTGTAGCCGAACCACTATAAATACTCGTGTTGTGGTTTTGTGCTTCTTACTCTTATCTTTTCATTACTTACCTTTATATGCTTGTTTATCAACATCCAACACACATATCCAAATAGATTGTCATAAGTCAATCTAAATAGATTAAAAGGAAGTTTTAATTGGCAAAACTATTCAACCTCCCCTTCTAGTTTTCCACAATTGGCATCAGAGCTTCGTTACCAAGTTTCTTGAAGTATATTGTACTTTAAAAACTTGATACGATCCATGGTTAATTGAAAACTACAAAGAAGGTTTTTCATAAAAACAAATACCATGTCTTTTAAAACTATATGTTTGGATGTTGATTTGATAACAACATTTTTTTTTTACTTTTTCATTTAATTGCACTAATCTTCTTTGTCATGTTGATTAGTCAAAGCTCATACCCACCAAGCTTTAGGAGTCGCTTGGTAACAAGAATACCTTCCTTAAGAAGGTATCTTAATCGCAAAGGAGCGGGAATCATCTAAGTGACATTTGTTGTGTCATTTGTAAAGACATTCCTAAGTGCGCTAGAGGTATGATTTTCTTTTTATTTTGCTTGATAATTAAGTATGCCTATTTAGGTATTTATATGATTATCTTTTGTACTTACATATGCTTTACATGAAGCTTCATTAGGAAGCCTTTTTTTTCTCACATACGTGTTTTACTTCTCGTCTAAAGTCATGGTATATAAAACTTATGTTTTGTCTCCTTTAAATTCAATAATAAAACAAAACACGAATTTCAAAAATTCCTCCTTCCCTATAAATAAACCCACCGTCGACCACTCTACCAAACCCTCACTTTTCAAATCTCCAATTTCAAAATTTTATCTTATTCAAAAACTTCATCTTCCTCCTCATTTCATCTCAACCGAAACCAAGAAGATCCGTCATCAACATGGTTTACATCGCACTCGTGCTCATCGCCCTAACACTCATCGCACTTGTGTTCCCTATAATGAATTTCACATATGTAGACATTTACTTTGTGTTGTTAATCTACATTGGGATCATATAACCAATCCTTTGTATCATCCTTAGTATTGAAATGCAATATTATTAATAATCTAGTTTATCTAGGTTATTTTTATCATAATGTGTTTGTCACTTATTTTGATTTATATGTTCTATATTCTTTCATGATACATTAGAAGTCATGTATGCATGCTAAAAGAAAATGTAAGATAAAACATATTTCATGGTATAAAAACTGTAAAACCTATGTTTTTATTAAATCATTTCATTGAGATCCACGGATCCCGGAAGATATACTAGCCGGATCCCTTTTGTAAAAGAACCGTGGGATCTGTCCTACTGGAAAACAGTCTTCATGCAAGATTAAAAACTAATATCTTTCTAAATGTAATAATCCACTAGAAAGTCAAAACCTTGAGTATGTTTAAATTTAAAAACCATTGTTAATAAAAATCTAGTAAAAACATTAGATAATCATAGGTTGACCGCAAACATCTCTTTTTATCAACTTATCATTTTTATAGGTTCAACTATGACGCATGAATATGAGTTTGATTTTTCACTCACTAGCGTCTACACTCGAACATCTCTCTCTCAACCCAACACACCCGCAATCATGTCCGTGGGTTCAATAATCTCGAAAACCATCACTTCCATGAAGGACGTATTGTGGACACCTCTCTACAATTCGAAGAAGGTATCAATACCTCCTTCCGAGCCATAGGACTAGAATGCCTTCTTGAAATCAATGAGAAGATATGTCCAAGGTTCATAATGGAATTCTTCCATCAAGTCGAACTTGTTCGTAATGAGGATCGCTCTCTATCTCTTTGGTTTTATATCAAAAACCAAAAGTTCACTCTAACCCTTGGGCATTTTGCTCACATCCTCCGGATTCCAAATCATGGACAATGTGCCTTCACCGAAGATTGGTCTCTTGATTCTCTCTTCAACTTTCGTGAAGAAAATAGTCCATATTGTTCACACATACCCTCTCCGGAAGATTTAAATCGCATAATATGCAAACCTCGACCATATTACTCGGATCCAAACATTATCTTTACAAGGGATATCCGAGAAGAGTACAAGCCTCTTGCACTCATCCTACGTGAAAATGTTTGGAGTCTTAGGGGAAATCGAGAAATTCTTCCCGCTTGTTGTGCTCACATGTTGTACTGTTTGCTAACACAACAACCATACAATCTCGCCTACTTCTTCGCAAGGCGAATTGAAAATATTCAAGGCTCCAAGAATAAACTCATCCCTTATGGAATGTTCTTGACATACCTCTATCATAATGTTATGCACTTCCATCCTCAATTACAAAGTCCGTTGTACGTACTTGTTAACAAGATGATGGAACCGCTAAACATATCTCTCATGAATACTTTCTTCATTATTGATTCCACCAACACTCATCAATCACATAATGATCATCCTAGCGAAAACACTCAAGGAAACTAATAGCATTCCAAAATAGGATCAAATCTCTTGTACTCGTGCTTTATCAATGTAATCCAATTTCCTTCATGAAATAAAAATTTTTACATTTGATATCTTAGTATTAGAACTCTTTTTAGATTATCCTTGAGATATAATGCATTGTCAAGATCATTGCATACCTTTAGTAAAGGTCCTGGAGCAGATAGGCGGATCCCAAAGATTGTACTAGACTGATCCCTACTCTTAGGGAACCGTGGGATCCGCAAACGAGAAAATGCAATTGCAAAGCTTTATATTTCAAACATATCCTTAGAACACCTCACACACTAAGCTAAACATAGTATCTTAAGGCAAAATTAAGTCCTTATCAAGATAGGTTGATCTTTCCTACTCATACATAACTCACCTAGATCACACTATAAAACGATTGTAGATCTACCGTTTCATCCTTAATCCATTACTCTTCCGCTCTTAAACTCATACTTCATTTTTTACTTGATATCTCCCATCTAACCTTAGAGATCTTTCGATTATGGCAAAATTGATCATTAAACATCCTCGTGTCAAAATTGATCAAAGTTGATCAAAATCTAGTTTTCCCATCTCAAAGCTTCTAGGATATTTTCCAAAACACTATCCTAAAACACAACCTGATCTCTAGATCATTTTGCTTTAATTGACACTCTAAATCTTTAGTGTCATCCTTGGTCATCCATTGGTACTCTTGAAAGTTCCAAATCCTTCCATAAATAACAATCATTAGCTATATCATTCATTACCTTCAAGTACTCAAGCACCCCTTCATTTAAAACACTTAGGAGGACTGAAACACTCAAGATGATATAGGTCTTAGAAACATCATTTCCACCCTTTCATAACTGTTGAAAGCCGGATCCCTAGGATTAGCCTAGACGGATCCCTCTGAGGAAGGAACCGTGGGATCCGGATGACAGTTTATATCAAATCTTGCTAAAACAATCATTTCAACTCATCTTCCTAACTCAAACACTCCATCTCATCTTAAATGAGTTCCTAGATCAGTGCAACCTCTGAAGTTGACTCTTGTGCATGTCAATCATCACATTCCAATGAATCCTAGTGGCTTAAGGCTTAAATGCACTTGCCAAATCTCCTAGTTTATAAACCACCTTGTTAGGACCTCCATAGTCATCACTCTCATCCTAACTTTCAGCTCTTGCAACCTCTTGAAATCATCTCATCATGAGGAAAACCCCAAGTAGTAACTTATCCACCAAAGAACCACCCATGAAAAGGGCTCGTGTTATACACAAAATTTCTTCAACCGAATCATCTCCCGTCAAGCCAACAAATGATAGATTTCTTCATCATCCAATCAAACCAATTCCTAAAAAGATAGTACCCACAAAACTACCTAAGCCAAACACCACCATACCTCCTAGGCCAAACAATATCATTTCCACTAAACCATCACCATTGGTTCCTAGAGCTATTTCATTTACATCCCCACTATCATCACCACACCTCTACAATTTAGAGGACTTGCCTCCTAGGCCATCTCATCCGCTTCAGCCGACAACATTCTCCTCATTAGGAGGAATAATGGTTCAAAATCAAGGTGTTGAGTCAACACTTGTTCCAGATTCCTTTTTTTGCCGTTTCCATCATATAATCCCATTTGGATTATGAGAAATCATCAAAGTCAACCACCCGACCATATGGAAGTTGACACTTCTCTACCACCACCATCATTTTTGGTTGAGTCATTCTCAAATGCACCTCCACCAATCCCTCCATCGTTTGAAGCTCCACAAGCCGCTTCACTTGATCCTTCGCATCAAGCCATTTCACTTCTTCCACCACCACTACCTAGCCATGACAAAGATTGCTATCATTGTCAACATGTTGAAAGTTTGATACATGAAGTACGAGAAGACCAACGTTTCATGTTCTATCATCTCCTCAAGCGTTTCGACGAGATCAAACCTAAACAAAACTTGAGCTAGAAGATTTTAGTGGTGTCTAGCATCAGCGATAGTTGGTTTAGAAATTCCTAGTCATGTATTTTCTTATTTTCTTAGTTTTTAGAGTCATGTATATCATAACTCTAGTTTTATTAAATGGAATTACATACTACTTGTTATTTTGTTGAGCATATGATTTTTGTGATAACATTACTTGTTATATCACCTTGAATTGAATGCACTAATGGATCCTCAGAATTGCCTAGACGGATCCCTAATAGGAGGGAACCGTGGGATCTGTAAGACAAAAAACTTTCTTTCTACTAACTTGAATCACATTTGCAGGAAATTGTGAATTATACTTGCTTTCTAACCTTTGTTTTGTAGTTATTCAATTTACATATGAAGACTTTGACATCCTAAAGCTAGGGGGAGCTTTATGTCAAAGCAATACATTGCAAATTACTTGCAATACTAGGTTTACATTTCGTGACATCCCATTGCAAAATTGCAATCATCAAGGGGGAGCACATTTGTCTCTTAGACAATATCTTTTTCAAACTTATTTGCAAATAAACTAGATTTGTATCACTTACTTGATGCCCTTACATAGGGATGGACTCGTCAAGGGGGGAGTAAAGACGAGATCCTCTCCCGTTATTTGCTCTCTATTTCTTTTTACTTATTTTTTCTTTCACATGTTTTTCTTAAAAACGATGTGTTGCCTTCCTTCAAACACTTTTTGTTTCGACAAAAAGGGGGAGAAGAAAGTAAAAACTACAAATTCAAACTTTTACTAATTTTAGCTTTTCCTTAAAATAATTTTATGTTTTGTCATCAACAAAAAGGGGAGATTGTTAATACAAATAAGCCGTAAAAACGTTTATTTATATTTTACGATCTTCTATTGTTTTGTCGATAACAAACGTAAAATCATATTAACGAAAAAAAATAAAATACGTAAATGGTTTGAACTAATAGTTTCTAACATATTCACATTTTCACATAAAACACTAAAACAAGTATAAGTGATTTTATGATTAAATATTACATATGTACAACAACTAGTGTTTACATATTGGGATAAAATATACACATAACTAGCATGTAGTATATTGGATAATATAAATGGGTAGAAACTTAAGTATCACAACCCATTGGGCAAATACATTGAATGTAGTTGGGTACAACCCAAAGCCCATAACCCATGGATCTTGACCCATAACCCATTACATGACATCATGCTTATATCACATATGGATAATACCCATAACCCATGGATCAACCCATACCCAAGTGACTAAGTGCAATGCACTCAAAGATACATTGTATCTAGCCAAAGATCCATGGTTCAACCCATGACCCATGACCCATAACCAAAATACCCATGGGCAAAGAGGAGCGTTCCAGGGATCCCTAGCTTTGTGCTAGCCGGATCCCAAGTGGAAGTGATCCGTGGGATCCGGGGAACAATAGGATTTTTCCTCTATAAATAGTGAGCCATTTCTTCATTATTTCTCATCCCTATCTAACACACTTTCCTCCCTGAGTTAAATCTCACTAACCTTAGATCCAAGAGATCTATGTTTGTAGTTTTGTTTTTGTGTGATCTTTTAGGTTCCTCTTAAAGGCAAGATCACCACCTTTGAAGTCGAGCAAGCTCAAGTCCATGAGTTGCCATGCTTCCTCATCATCAAGGCTAATGAAGTCTTCTTGTTGCTGATTCCTTTCTTTCTTCAAAGAAGTGAAGTGTTGAAGACATTGGTAAAAGATGTCTCAAGTGTCAAGACGAAGATATTAGTGAAGGGTATCTATCGTCTATAGGATAAGCATTAGTGAAAGGTGCTTAGAAGTCAAGACATAGAAGCATTAGTGAAAGGTGCTTAGAAGTCAAGACAAAGAAGCATTAGTGAAAGGTGCTTAGAAGTGAAGACACAAGACATTAGTGAAAGGTGTCTTGTAGATCTAGTCAAAGGCATTAGTGAAGGTGCCTTAGATGTACATTCGATATGGTGTGTTTCGATGTACAAGATAGACTAGTATTAGATCCAAGGATATTGATATCCTTGATGATGTTGTAAAGGAGTAGATCTCCTTTGGGATTAGTCGTTGGTGTAGTGTGGTAGTAGTTCCTCCATTGCAATGGAACTAGGTGCTTAGCCTAGTACCTAATAAAGGGTAGGCGACGTTGTGTAGGTGTAGTTCACCTTGGAGTGAAAGAACTAGGTACTTAGCCTAGTACCTTATAAAGGGTAAACGACGTTGTGTAGGTGTGGTTCACCTAGGAGTGAAAGAACCCGGTGGTTAGCCTAGCACCAGAAAAAGGGTAGGCGACGTTGTGAAGGCTTCTCCGCCATAAGGAGATTGGTGTAGTGATTACGAACTCTCGAGTAGGTGACTCGGGGAGTGGAGTAGGGCAAGGAAGGTGTCCTTGTAGCTGAACCACTATAAATACTCGTGTTGTGGTTTTGTGCTTCTTACTCTTATCTTTTCATTACTTACCTTTATATACTTGTTTATCAACATCCAACACACACATCCAAATAGATTGTCATAAGTCAATCTAAATAGATTAAAAGGAAGTTTTAAACTATTCAACCCCCCTTCTAGTTTTCCACAATTGGCATCGAGCCAGTTACCAAGTTTCTTCAAGTATATTGTACTTTAAAAACTTGATACGATCCATGGTTAATTGAAAACTACAAAGAAGGTTTTTCATAAAACAAACACCATGTCTTTTAAAACTATATGTTTGGATGTTGATTTGATAACAACAGTTTTCTTATTTACTTTTTCATTTAATTGCACTAATCTTCTTTGTCATGTTGATTAGTTAAAGCTCATACCCACCAAGCTTTAGGAGTCGCTTGGTAACAAGAATACCTTCTTAAGAAGGTATCTTAATCGCAAAGGAGCGGGAATCGTCTAAGTGACATTTGTTGTGTCATTTGTAAAGACATTCCTAAGTGCGCTAGAGGTATGATTTTCTTTTTATTTTGCTTGATAATTAAGTATGCCTATTTAGGTATTTATATGATTATCTTTTGTACTTACACATGCTTTACATGAAGCTTCATTAGGAAGCCTTTTTTTTTTCTTTTTTTCTCACATACGTGTTTTACTTCTCGTCTAAAGTCATGGTATATAAAACTTATGTTTTGTCTCCTTTAAATTCAATAATAAAACAAAACACGAATTTCAAAAATTCATCCTTCCCTATAAATAAACCCACCGTCGACCACTCTACCAAACCCTCACTTTTTCAAATCCTCCAATTTTAAAATTTTCTCTTATTCAAAAAATTCATCTTCCTCCTCATTTCATCTCAACCGAAACCAAGAAGATCCGTCATCAACATGGTTTACATCGCACTCGTGCTCATCGCCCTAACACTCATCGCACTTGTGTTCCCTATAATGAAGTTCACATATGTAGACATTTACTTTGTCTTGTTAATCTACATTGGGATCATATACCCAATCCTTTGTATCATCCTTAGTATTGAAATGCAATATTATTAATAATCTAGTTTATCTAGGTTATTTTTATCATAATGTGTTTGTCACTTATTTTGATTTATATGTTCTATATTCTTTCATGATACATTAGAAGTCATGTATGCATGCTAAAAGAAAAAGTAGGATAAAACATATTTCGTGGTATAAAAACTGAAAACCTATGTTTTTATTAAATCTGTTTCTGTTACTACAGATCCACGGATCCCGGAAGATACACTAGCCGGATCCCTTTTGTAAAAGAACCGTGGGATCCGTCCTACTGGAAAAAAGTCTTCATGCAAGATTAAAAGCCAATGTCTTTCTAATTGTAATAATCCACTAGAAGGTCAAAACCTTGAGTATGTTTAAAGTTAAAAACCATTGTTAATAAAAATCTAGTAAAAACATTAGATTATCATAGGTTGACCGCAAACATCTCTTTTTATCAACTTATCATTTTTATAGGTTCAACTATGACGCATGAATATGAGTTTGATTTTTCACTCACTAGCGTCTACACTCCGAACATCTCTCTCGAACCCAACACACCTGGCAATCATGTCTGTGGGTTCAATAATCTCGAAAACCATCACTTCCACGAAGGACGTATTGTGGACACCTCTCTACAATTTGAAAAAGATATCAATACCTCCTTCCGAGCCATAGGACTAGAATGCCTTCTTGAAATCAACGAGAAGATATGCCGAAGGTTCATAATGGAATTCTTCCGTCAAGTCTAACTCGTTCGTAATGAGGATCGCTCTCTATCTCTTTGGTTTTATATCAAAAACCAAAAGTTCACTCTAACCCTTGGGCATTTTGCTCACATCCTCCGGATTCGAAATCATGGACAATGTGCCTTCACCGAAGATTGGTCTGTTGATTCTCTCTTCAACTTTCGTGAAGAAAATAGTCCATATTGTTCACACATACCCTCTCGGAAGATTTAAATCGCATAATATGCAAACCTCGACCATATTACTCCGATCAAACATTATTTTTACAAGGGATATCCGAGAAGAGTACAAGCCTCTTGCACTCATCCTACGTGAAAATGTTTGGAGTCTTAGGGAAATCGAGAAATTCTTCCCGCTTGTTGTGCTCACATGTTGTATTGTTTGCTAACACAACAACCATACAATCTCGCCTACTTCTTCGCAAGGCGAATTTCAAATCTTCAAGGCTCCAAGAATAAACTCATCCCTTATGGAATATTCTTGACACGCCTCTATCATAATGTTGTGCACTTCCATCCTCAATTTCAAAGTCCGTTTATGCGTACTTGTGAACAAGATGATAGAACCGCTAAACATATCTCTCAAGAAGACTTTCTTCATTATTGATTCCACCAACACTCATCAATCACATAATGATCCTCCTAGCGAAAACACTCAAGGAAACTAATAGTATTCCAGAATAGGATCAAATCTCTTGTACTCGTGCTTTATCAATGTAATCCAATTTCCTTCATGAAATAAAACATTTTACATTTGATATCTTAGTATTAGAACTCTTTTTAGACTATCCTTGAGATATAATGCATTGTCAAGATCATTGCATACCTTTAGTAAAGGTCCTGCTGAAAGCGTATAGGCGGATCCCAAAGACTGTACTAGACGGATCCCTACTCTTAGGGAACCGTGGGATCCGACAAACAGAAAATGCAATTGCAAGCATTATATTTCAAACATATCCTTACAAAACCTCACACACTAAGATAAACATAGTATCTTATGGCAAAATTAAGTCCTTATCAAGATAGGTTGATCTTTCCTACTCATACATAACTCACCTAGATCACACTCTAAGACGATTGTAGATCTACCGTTTCATCCTTAATCCATTACTCTTCCGCTCTTAAACTGACACTTCATTTTTTACTTGATCTCTCCCATCTAGTCTTAGAGATCTTTCGATTATGGCAAAATTGATCATTAATCATCCTCGCCTCAAAATTGATCAAAGTTGATCAAAATCTAGTTTTCCCATCTCAAAGCTTCTAGGATATTTTCCAAAACACTATCCTAAAACACAACCTGATCTCTAGATCATTTAGCTTCAATTGACACTCTAAATCTTTAGTGTCATCCTTGGTCATCCATTGGTACTCTTGAAAGTTCCAAATCCTTCCATAAATAACAATCATTAGCTACATCATTCATTACCTTCAAGTACTCAAGCACCCCTTCATTTAAAACACTTAGGAGGACTGAAACACTCAAGATGATATAGGTCTTAGATCTTAGAAACATCATTTCCACCCTTTCATAATTGCTGAAAGCCGGATCCCTAGGATTAGCCTAGACGGATCCCTCTGAGGAAGGAACCGTGGGATCCGGATGACAGTTTATGTCAAATCTTGCTAAAACAATCATTTCAACTCATCTTCCTAACTCAAACACTCCATCTCATCTTAAATGAGTTCCTAGATCAGTGCAACCTCTGAAGTTGACTCTTGTGCATGTCGATCATCACATTCCAATGAATCCTAGTTGCTTAAGGCTTAAATGCACTTGCCAAATCTCCTATTTTATAAACCACCTTGTTAGGACCTCCATAGTCATTACTCTCATCCTAACTTTCAGCTCTTGCAACCTCTTGAAATCATCTCATCATGAGGAAAACCCCAAGTAGTAACTTATCCACCAAAGAACCACCCATGAAAAGGGCTCGTGTTATACACGAAATTTCTTCAACCGAATCATCTCCCGTCAAGCCAACAAATGATAGATATCTTCATCATCCAATCAAACCAATTCCTAAAAAGATAGTACCCACAAAACTACCTATGCCAAACACCACCATACCTCCTAGGCCAAACAATATCATCTCCACTAAACCATCACCATTGGTTCCTAGAGCTATTTCATTTACATCCCCACTATCATCACCACACCTCTACAATTTAGAGGACTTTCCTCCTAGGCCATCTCATCCACTTCCGCCGACAACATTCTCCTCATTAGGAGGAATAATGGTTTAAAATCAAGGTGTTGAGTCAACACTTGCTCCGGCTTCTTTTTTGCTTTTTCCATCATATAATCCCATTTGGATTATGAGAAATCATCAAAGTCAACCACCCGACCATATGGAAGTTGACACTTCTCTACCACCACCATCATTTTTGGTTGAGTCATTCTCAAATGCACCTCCACCAATCCCTCCATCGTTTGAAGCTCCACAAGCCGCTTCACTTGATCATTCGCATCAAGCCATTTCACTTCTTCCACCACCACTACCTAGCCATGACAAAGATTGCTATCATTGTCAACATGTTGAAAGTTTGATACATGAAGTACGAGAAGACCAACGTTTCATGTTCTATCATCTCCTCGAACGTTTCGACGAGATCAAACCTAAACAAAACTTGAGCTAGAAGATTTTAGTAGTGTCTTAGCATCAAGCGATAGTTGGTTTAGAAATTCCTAGTCATGTATTTTCTTATTTTCTTAGTTTTTAGAGTCATGTATATCAGAACTCTAGTTTTATTAAATGGAATTACATACTACTTGTTATTTTGTTGAGCATATGATTTTTGTGATAACATTACTTGTTATATCACCTTGGCTGTAATTGAACAGCTAATACGGATCCCTCAGAATTGCCTAGACGGATCCCTAATAGGAGGGAACCGTGGGATCTGTAAGACAGAAAACTTTCTTTCTACTAACTTGAATCACATTTGTAGGAAATTGTGAATTATACTTGCTTTCTAACCTTTGTTTTGTAGTTATTCAATTTACATATGAAGACTTTGACATCCTAAAGCTAGGGGGAGCTTTATGTCAAAGCAATACATTGCAAATTACTTGCAATACTAGGTTTACATTTCGTGACATCCCATTGCAAAATTGCAATCATCAAGGGGGAGCACATTTGTCTCTTAGACAATATCTTTTTCAAACTTATTTGCAAATAAACTAGATTAGTATCACTTACTTGACGCCCTTACATAGGGATGGACTCGTCAAGGGGGAGTAAAGACGAGATCCTCTCCCGTTATTTGCTCTCTATTTCTTTTTACTTATTTTTTCTTTCACATGTTTTTCTTAAAAAAACGATGTGTTGCCTTCCTTCAAACACTTTTGTTTCGACAAAAAGGGGGAGAAGAAAGTAAAAACTACAAATTCAAACTTTTACGAATTTTAGCTTTTCCTTAAAATAATTTTATGTTTTGTCATCAACAAAAAGGGGGAGATTGTTAATACATATAAGCTATAAAACGTTTATTTATATTTTACGATCTTCTATTGTTTTGTCGATAACAAACGTAAAATCATATTAACGAAACAAATAAAATACGTAAATGGTTTGAACAAATAGTTTCTAACATATTCACATTTTCACATAAAACACTAAAACAAGTATAAGTGATTTTATGATTAAGTAATAACAACTAGTGTTTACATATTGGGATAAAATATACACATAACTAGCATGTAGTATATTGGATAATATAAATGGGTAGAAACTTAAGTATCACAACCCATTGGGCAAATACATTGAATGTAGTTGGGTACAACGCAAAGCCCATAACCCATGGATCTTGACCCATAACCCATTACATGACATCATGCTTATACCACATATGGATAATACCCATAACCCATGGATCAACCCATACCCAAGTGACTAAGTGCAATGCACTCAAAGATACATTGTATCTAGCCAAAGATCCATGGTTCAACCCATGACCCATGACCCATAACCAAAATACCCATGGGCAAAGAGGAGCGTTCCACGGATCCCTAGCTTTGTGCTAGCCGGATCCCAAGTGGAAGGGATCCGTGGGATCCGGGGAACAGTAGGATTTTTCCTCTATAAATAGTGAGCCATTTCTTCATTATTTCTCATCCCTCTCTAACACACTTTCCTCCCTGAGTTAAATCTCACTAACCTTAGATCCAAGAGATCTATGTTTGTAGTTTTGTTTTTGTGTGATCTTTTAGGTTCCTCTTAAAGGCAAGATCACCACCTTTGAAGTCGAGCAAGCTCAAGTCCATGAGTTGCCATGCTTCCTCATCATCAAGGCTACTGAAGTCTTCTTGTTGATGATTCCTTTTTTTCTTCAAAGAAGTGAAGTGTTGAAGACATTGGTGAAAGATGTCTCAAGTGTCAAGACGAAGATATTATTGAAGGGTATCTATCGTCTATAGGATAAGCATTAGTGAAAGGTGCTTAGAAGTCAAGACATAGAAGCATTAGTGAAAGGTGCTTAGAAGTCAAGACAAAGAAGCATTAGTGAAAGGTGCTTAGAAGTGTAGACACATGACATTAGTGAAAGGTGTCCTGTAGATCTAGTCAAAGGCATTAGTGAAAGGTGCCTTAGATGTACACTCGATATGGTGTGTTTCGATGTACAAGATAGACTAGTATTAGATCCAAGGATATTGATATCCTTGATGATGTTGTAAAGGAGTAGATCTCCTTTGGGATTAGTCGTTGGTGTAGTGTGGTAGTAGTTCCTCCATTGCAATGGAATTAGGTGCTTAGCCTAGTACCTAATAAAGGGTAGGCGACGTTGTGTAGGTGTAGTTCACCTTGGAGTGAAAGAACTAGGTACTTAGCCTAGTACCTTATAAAGGGTAGGCGACGTTGTGTAGGTGTGGTTCACCTTGGATTGAAAGAACCCGGTGGTTAGCCTAGCACCGGAAAAAGGGTAGGCGATGTTGTGAAGGCTTCTCCACCATAAGGAGATTGGTGTAGTGATTACGAACTCTCGAGTAGGTGACTCGGGGAGTGGAGTAGGTCAAGGAAGGTGTCCTTGTAGCCGAACACTATAAATACTCGTGTTGTGGTTTTGTGCTTCTTACTCTTATCTTTTCATTACTTACCTTTATATGCTTGTTTATCAACATCCAACACACACATCCAATTAGATTGTCATAAGTCAATCTAAATAGATTAAAAGGAAGTTTTAATTGGCAAAAATATTCAACCCCCCTTCTAGTTTTCCACAAAGGCCACAATGGGATGCCAATGGACATGAAATTCGTCACGAATATAGAGTGCTTGACACCCCCAGAGCCATCCTCTTCCATGACAGGTACGGGACTCGCATGCTGATGAGATTGTGCGAGCTCTACAAATTCAGTGATGGTACTCTCAAGATGGTCGAAGAAGAATTGAACTCCAGAGTGAAAGAAATGAGTTGATCCAAGTCGTGGAACAAAATCAGTCGATGAGGACTTAAAGAGGTGTGAAGATTTCATTGTTGCAATCAGGCGAAGACTTAAGACTTGAATGATCTTTCGCAGCCTTGAAAGTTTTGTTGGTGGTAGACTTCGTGAAGGTCATTACAAACTACTACAAAGAACTGAATGAAGACATCTTTCGAAAGTAGTTTTTGTTTTGTATTATTTATGTGTAAAATGTGGTGTACAAACTATGAACAACTATAATGCATGTAATAGTGTTAGGTTATGTAATGTGGTTTCCCTTTGTGTCTAAAAAGGGAACTTGTTGTCCACTTCGATCATATAAAATTGGACACATTTTTCTCCAACAAATGTTTTGTTTTATACATATTTAAATCACTTGAGATCCAAAATCTCAAAGGATTTGAAATTTTTGATCGGGGAGAAAATGTGATATAAATATGAAAGATGATAAAATATGACCATTTTTGTCTCAAAGTGCATAATGCTCTCTAATATGTGCTAAACTATTTTCGAATCTCGAAGCATATATTAAGGGGGAGCATTTCAAAACAAATTCAAACCTTCAAGGTACAAAGTTTTCCATGCTTTTATATAAGGTACCTTGATTGTGTGTTAAATGGTTTCTAAATGTTTGGTAATAGTGGTAGTACTTCAAAGGTCTCTTTCCTCTATGTGTCAAAATGATTTCAAATATTCTACGCACATATTGAGGGGGAGAATTTACCAAGAAAATCAAATGGCTTTTCCTACAGAAATTGTGATCAAAGAAAATATTTCAAAGTCCTCTTGCCTCCATGTGCTAAACTATTTCTCAATCATATGCACATGTTGAGGGGGAGGTTTTCTAAATGATCAAAACTATTAAGGTACAAAATACTTTGATCTCGTATCACAAGTACCTTGATTGTTTTTGCAAATGATTTTTCAATTGGTTTCCTGAAAGAATGAACTGTAGCAAAAGACCGACCACTTTACTTTATGCATGGAGTTATAAGGATGGTTAGGTTAGGTATTCGTTCCCACGATCCGCCAGAACCGGAGGGATCTACCCAGGGACAATCCACTAGTTAGTGTAGAAGTCCTTAGGTATGATGATAAAAGAAGAAAAATGAGATATGGGAAGAGTGCGGACTGAGACTGAGCTAGTACTGGAATAAACCCAACAAGGTTCTAGTAATGAAGTCTCGGTAAGCACTGAAAAGGTTGAAGAATGAAAAAGAAATGAATATGAAAAGGGTGAAAAGAAATAGCCCTCCAATAATTCAACCTTAGGGCAGTAACCGCTTTCAATACAAATGCTACTGGTGGTTACCAAGGTAACACCGGTATTGAAGACAAGACGTCATGGACCCAGTGACGCACTGCACTACAACTTCCCAAACTACTCAAGTTCCTCTTAAAAGGACTTGTTTCATTCTTAAGGGGAACCGACATAATATATCGACTTTGTCTTAGAGATAGTTGGTATTGAAGAAGGAGACCCTCTCCCTAGTCTCCGACATAGGAACCAAATATGCACAATTGAGTCTAGAGCCACGAGATCATCATATAAATCTATTTAGGACACTTTCAATAAAGACTCTCTGTTTCACACTATGTGGAAAGAGAGATTATATCGTATGAGTCCTACGCATTATCCTTGTGGTATTGCCAGAACATTTGAGTGATATGCATACATATTCACAATGAAGATGGAAAGCCTTCTGGAGCCAACATCAAACAAGCTCCTGGTAGGTGGCATGTGAGATCTATTCAATAGATCAACCATGTGACAACTGAACAGAAACGATGGAGCGATTCAATCTTTTGAATCAATCCTGGTTCAGTTATGGATTGACGGATACCTTTGAAAAACCGGTCGTTGTGCTTAAAAACTCTTTTCTTTAGCACATCGACTGTGTACTTATTTCTCAAAATAAAAGGTGTTTATGATTGATAATTGATTTTAATTAAAACCTTCGTTGTATTGCAAAAACAATTTCTATTGAGCAATACACGATTGTTTTTCAAATCTCTTTTCATCAATCGATGAATCTCATTTCATTTGGTTCACTCACTCCGTGTTGTCTTCTTTGAGACGTTCCGGTTTGAGAAAAGCTAGAGCAGCTACGAAACCCTGTCAAAGAAATTCTTTGGAATTATACCTGATCACAGGCAGTACTTGTACTGATCAACAGGGAACAGTGGGCCGTGTACCTCAATTCAACAAAAGTGATCAAAGACACTCTTGTGCACTTTATTGCTAACTGTTTTATGCAGGAACACCCGACGTTTGCGTACCGATCGAATGGAGCGGTCAATCTATAGCCGCATGCTCACACAACACATTCATTTACAAAGAAATCATGATTAGTGCATCAATGACTCTGATATTATCACTCCATGCTTCGCTACGCCGCCAATATCATGAATCAACGAAAACTTCCGCTACTCTGATAAGAAGAAATCATGATCCAGAATGTGAGCATATCGGTCCAAATGTCACAACATCATATGATGGCAACACAACAATGGGTGATGCTGAGATTTGCTGTGGCTGATGATCTCTAGTAATGCTCAAAGGTCATCAAGGTAGATCAGCTCAATAACCTCCACGAAACATACATTGTAGTTGAACAATAATGAGATCACCATAGAAGCACATAGTTTGAATACTTTGATGAAGAGAAGTCTACGAGCTCAAGACTGAAGATTTATTAGAATACTAGGATTCACAATGTAATTCATGGGGTGACCTCCCTTAGGGGGAGATTGTTAGGAATTGGAAATTCTATTGTAAAGCATCGGTCACCCCAAGTATAATCTAGCTTAAGTTAGCTCGTAGACATATCGTTTATTATGTTAGTTGTTAGTAAGTTATTAGCTTAGATTTAGTCTAGTACAACACCGTGGAGGAAGGACGGGTATTTTCCCACTGTATACCTGATCCACAGGCCGTCAGGAGGTCGTTTAGTTTGTAACCTATAAATACCCTCTACCTTGCAAGGTAGAGGGTTGGATGTTCTTTGTGGAATCTAACGTTCCAAGAGTTTCTCTTTCTAGAATATCCCACTTTCTCTCTCTAAACCATCTAAATTATACGCCTATATTGAGTTTGTTTATGTGCTTGTGAAATCCAATATGTTACAATAGTATACCTTATCGAATTCGTCAACTCGATAAACTCATTCATTTATTCGTGTCGCTTATTATCCCATAAATCAATCATATCCTAAAGAGTCATAAGGATAATTCACCCATTAATAAGGTTACCCAACGTACCTAGCGGGCTCTTATTAGATTCGTCAACCTAATAAGTCCGCTACCGACGTGGATCAACACTATTAACGTTAGGTTATCCGTAACCCATGCACACATAACGCAAATAAATAATTACTTATCCAATATTAAATGTCCACAATTGACATTTATTGATAAACGTGTACTCGAAACCTTATTTACTTATTTATTACAAAACCTTTCCAATTTAGTCGTTAGTTTCCGTTTAAAATAGTAAATAACAAGATAAATCTTGCTATCGATATTTTTGGTACAAAAGCCCATTATTATTTACATTTCATAGTTTTATTAGCATTTATATATATATATATATATATATATATATATATTGTCAAATTCCATTATTAATCTCATATCGTTATTAGTTTTGAGTCCACAAGCACGAATCATAACTTCTCGGCTTTTAATCAATCAATTGTCAAAATTATACTAAAGTCCATGGTACGGCTTTGTCGGAGGCAACTATTGACTAAAAAGTCAAAGTGACGCCGACGTAGCTCAAAGTTAACATTATATATATCAAGCCCAAGCTAAATGTCACAATATCGCAATTTAATCCCAAACTAACTCAAAACAATCTCGCCAACCAATCAATCAACCAATTATACTCGAAACCAATGTTAGGACCCTAATGGTCATGACACGGTCGCGGTCAAGACCACGTGAACCAAACAAGCTCTAGAAGCTTTTCGGCTCCACGTGTCTCATCCAAACCTCAACAATACCAATCAACAAGCTACCAAATTGACCCGACTCGGACCCATGACCAACATAGGCCACGTACACCAACCATGGGTCACGTACATGACCATGGTGGTGCGTAAGCCTCTCCACTCCCATCCAAACACAACCAAATCCAATCTTCAACACTCAAATCCAATCATTCAAGCTCCAAACACTAACCAAACACAAAACCCATCATCTACCTCAACCAAATAATATGCAACTAAACCCTAAAATGCAAACCCCATCAAATTAATGTACCACACATGTACCAAACACTAATTACTTGTTTACTTAGTCACTAATTAGCTTTAATTTCACGTTCCACCCAAAAGCCCCAAATTACTTCATAGGGTCGAAACCCTAATTCCCAATTCATGGGTTTTTATTGCCTAATCAAGCTCAAAACATGTTCCCTTTACCTTATCTAATCACCAATTGCAAAAGCCCTTTGAAACCCTAAAAGTACGAATCTTAATTCTTGAATTTGAAGGTGTTAATGAAGTCCGAATTGAGTGTATGATATATGGTTGGAAAGAGGAGAAAGAGATCTATATTTTGGTGGTGGAGGTGGTGGTGGACGCGCCGTGTGGCGACAGTGGTGGCCGGAAAAAGGGGCGGCGGCCACAAAGGTGGTGGTTTAGGGTTTCTAGAGAGAGAAACAAGAGAGAGGAAATGATAATGTGTGTGTTTTAGAGAGAGAAATGAAAGTAGTGAATGAGGTAGTGGGTGGTATATATACTAGGAGATAGGGACTAAAATAAAAATGAGATGGGGAGGGAGGGTGGCCGGCCTAAGGGAAAAAGGAGGGGCAGTGGTCGCCATTTTTCGTAAACTATCCCGTTTACCCGTTCCCGAGCTCATATATTGTCCCACGAGTGTCCCACAACGTTCATTCGACTTTCTAACATCGTTATTTACGTTTTTCCACGAGTTTTGACTATTTATTTTTCAATTTTTAAGTTACGGTCGAAAAGTTACAATAATTCTTGTTTTAGGCTTTTCTAGTGCCGAATTCAATAGTGTCTACCAAATAGAGTTAAAACTCATACGATAACTCATTTAATAATCAAATAAATCATAAAAACCAATAGACGATATAAAATCAAGTCATGGTTTATAAAAATAGTGATAAAGGCAAAAGCTCGGTTTAGTTTAACGTAATGCGGTTACCTAAAATAGACTCCCTAAATTGCCAGTTGTCACACTGATGGAAAGATGTCATGATCCTGAAAGTGTGAGCATGTCGGTCCAAAAGTCACAACATCACATGATGGCAACACAACAAAGGGTGATCCAGAGATTTACTATGGTTGATGATCTCGAAGAAAGCTAAAAGATCATCAAGATGTGGATCAGTTAAAGGCCTCCACTGAAAGTACAAAATAATCAGACTATGAAGAGTCACTACTAAAGCAAAATGATTGCGGAAGTGAAGAATTGAAGTCTACGAGCTCGTAACTGAAGATTTAATAGAATGCTAGGATGCAAAATGTAAAACATGGGGTGACCTCCCTTAGGGGGAGATTGTTAGGAATTGGAAATTCCATGTTAAAGTGTCGGTCACCCCAATTATGGTCTAGCATAAGTTTTCTCGTAGACATGTCGTTTGTTACGTTATTTAGTAGTTAATTAGTTAGTTTGTAGCGTAGTTTAGTTTAGTGCAACACCGTGGAGGAAGGACGGGTCTTTACCCACTGTATTCCTGATCCATAGTCCGATAGGATGACGTATTAGTTTGTAACTATAAATACCCTTCCCTCTAAGGGAAGGGTGGTGCTTCTTTGAATCTAACATTTCATAATTTGTAAAGAAACTCTCTAACAAGAACACCCATCTCTTATCTTTCTCTCTCTAAATGGCTAACATGTATTTCCATCATCGAAGACCACCCTAATTATCAAACAACATAATATTTATGATCCTACATAATCCAAGGCCGGTTAACCATTGTACCCATGTGCATCCATAGTATTCCTTGGCCTATTTAAACGAAACTTTATAACCGGGATAAGCAGGATTCTAAACAAACACATAAAATAAAAGTTAGCATAGTTGATAGAAACCCCTCTCCCAGGAACTTCTAAGCAAAGCTAGTTGCCTCTAGATTTCCCCAAAGTAGTGTTTATATTTGTCACTCAATCGAAATAGCTTTTGTCGAGGGCTATTCCACTGTAAATCTTTAATTCTTTAATAAAGAGTTATACACGTTAAAAAGAATAAATGGTGTTACTAGTAGATATAGTGTGTTAATACAAATAAACCGTAAAAATGTTTGTTTATATTTAGAGATCTCGTTATGTTTTGTTGATAACAAATATAAAGTTATCATAAGTAAAATTATAAGAATACATGTTGTATTGCAAAGTATATACGTTTGGTCATTTACATAAATGTTGTTGGTATGTGTTGTATGTGTAGGGAGAAAATATACGATATCAATACCAAAAATAACCACAAGGAATGATTTAAAAACCTCTTAGGAAAAAGGTTAGTGAATCAAATCCCGTGAGTGATAAGTGATACCGGATTAGGAAATCCTGGTCGTGTCCCAACGAGGTGTGAATGGACAACGTCGCTTAAGGTTTGTTATTAAAATGCTCGATTTTCTGTATTTTGATTTGATTTTATCTAAACTACGGGAAATGGGAAGCATAAAAGGGAACTAATCTACGGGGAAACAAAGAATTACACAAATTACGCAAATAACGATTAAATGAAACGCGAATAAAATATGATCTAAAATTACTTTTCTACTAAAAGTGCAATTTAAAATTTAACTAAGATTTAAAACTAATTTTCATGATTTTTCTTTTATTTATTTGAATTAAAAACTAATTTTTGTATTTTTAAAATGAATTTAAAATACTAAAAATTATGAGAACTTAAGGGAAAATTATGAAACTATTTTTCAAAAATCTAAATTAGCTAAAAAGAATTTTAAAAACTGATTTTTTATTTTTCTGGACTTTTTCTAATTTCTATGAATTAAAATCTATTTTAAACTAATTAAATGTCTAAAAATTACTATTTAAACTAGGAAAATTATGGAAAAATATTTTTTTATGTCTTTTTGATTTTTCTTAAACTGAGAAAATTGAAAATATATTTTTTTGGAACCTTTTCTGATTTGTTTGTATTAAAAACTAATTAAAAAGTATTAAAAACTAATTTAAAATGGGAAAAATAGCAAACAATGATGAACAATTATGAAAATTTCAGGGAAATTCTAAAATATGATTAGAAAGCTAGGAAAAATGAGAAAAGCTATACTAGTATGCTAGAATTATAAGCTGCTATGAAACTGGTTGCTAATAAGCTAACTAGATAAAGCAATAAGCTACAAGAGTGCACCAAAAGTTACAAGTACTTACTTAAAGCTAAAACTAAGTGAAACTAACCTAAAACAATAAGCCTAAACTCTTTGGATAACAAGCTGCAAGGATCTGGTACTATTTCACAAATAAGCCAAAACATGCCTAACCCACTACTTTAGAGCTAATGCACAAGCTTAACCAATAAGCTAATGTGAAAACCAGAACTTGGAACTTCTAAAAAATCACCCAAGGAACACTTAGACCAATTATGAGCTAGTAACAAGCTTTAATGAACTTAAAACTGATACTGCAACAGACCAATGCACACTCAGTGAATACTGAAAGTGTGCACATGGCATTTTTGGCCTAATTAGCAAGCTGCTAAAGTGCTTATGAAAAATTCTAAAAATTCCACTAAACTGTATTTGGAAACTCAACCAACTGAAGCTTAAAATCCCAAAATTTCAACTGCTTTAGATCATAGATGAGTTTCTAAAATTTACCGACTTGAAACACTTACTTTTTTATTAACATATACACCCACGTACTTTCAAATTTTGTTTCGACTTTACCCATATTGTAATAAAATAATATTATTTAATATGATATTATATTAATATAAATCGGTCATATGGGTGAAGTCGGAACAAAATTTGAAAGTACGTGAGCGTATATGTTAATAAAAAAGTAAGTGTTTCAAGTCGGTACATTTTAGAAAGTACGTTGTTATTTTATGGCTTTTACCCATTAAAAATCTAAAAAGTTTGGTTCATAAACCATAATATCATTTTTTTTTCAAACAGACTAGATATTTGACTTTTTTGAACTTCTGAGCTAAAGAAATGGAATTAAAATGATGTTAAATGACAGAATGAACCTAGAATAAGCTAGCTTAACTACTTATAAACTAATATGCGAATTATGGAGTGTTGATTCAAACAGAAAATGAAATTAAAGCAGTTATGGAGTGATTTTGAAATCTAGAGTTCTAAAGTGCAAGTAAATGAGCTAACTACACTAATTAGATCTATACTACTATGATGCAAAAGTGAATCAGAGCTTAAACAGCTTCTAACCTAGATTTTTAAGATAATCCAAACACCCTTTTCTAATCCTAAATCACTGTTTATCCAAGTAATATTCAAATCTAAGCTTAACTACAACACAATCCAGTTTCACAAAGCTTAAATGAACCTAAATGAAGCACTAGTCACTACAGTTAAACACTGATATTGATTTGATTCTACTGATGCAATACAAATATTGTGAAAATATAGAAGCTAATGACAGATATAGATGAGAAAAACAAATAAGCAAATGAGATTAAGCTAAATTAAACTAGAATGAAAACTAATTAAGCTAATCTAACAATTATTAATAACTATAACAGATTTGAAAAGAGAATAGGTACTCACAGTTGGTCCAGCCACAATGGCTAGCCAATTTAATCAAATAACCACTATCCTAGTTCTGAATTCAACCCAAATCAACTATAATCAACCCATATCCATATCTAATTCAGCAATCCAGAACCAGTAGAATTCTATGCCTGCAGTTTGACTTTTGTTGACCAGTGAGAGAATTGAGATTAGGATCTGAGTAGTGAGTGTTTAAGCACTCTATAAGCTATATTGAAACTTATAAAAGCTTAAGACAACATAAAAACCAACTGACTTAAACTTTACTATTGAAATATTTTTTTATTTTTAAAACTGTTTTATGATTCTTTTTTGTTGCGTTTTGTTTTGGAAAGATGATAGGGAAAATGATGAATAATAAGCTGAATTGAGACATGATAAGTAATAACAAGCTTAATAAAGACAATCAAACAGTAATTGGAAATTTATGAAAAACTAAACTGAAATGCTTTTATTAATTGAAAATTTAGTATACTATTGGATTTTGAATACAAGAATTTAAACTAATAACACTGAAAACTAAATTAACTACTACTACTACTCAGAAAGCTAATACATTACAACAATGAAAAGATGTCCTATTTATAGTGAAGCTTGAGCTCAAAGAAGGATCTAGAACTTGATCATCTGTGCTTTCTCTTGGCATGTGTCAACCCTTGGATCATTCTATCATGTCATCCCATCAATTGTAACCATTGGATCAATCCTTCCACGCATGCTCAACCAATCAGATGCAAGGGAATGGGTGGAATGACACACGGATTTCCAGCGTGGCATTCCGTGTGTCAGTCTTGTCAGATGAAAGTACGGGTTTACCCTTAATTAAAGTGATTGTGACTAATTGAATGGAAGGGCTTTTTAGGGTTTATGTTCTGGGTTTGGTAAAAAGGGGGAAGAACAAAAAGGCGAGGGGTAAAGTTTATTATTTTTTACTTGTTTGACTTGTTGACTAGGGTGAAATTGGGTGGGGTTCAAGTGAGTATTGTGACAGGGATCAAGTAGATGTAAAAGTTTCAAATAGTTTTAAGCTTTGTTGACCGGTTATAAGGGTTGACTTGGGCTTGGAATAGAATGGGCTTGGTATGGGTCAATTAGAATTGGACTTGGACATGGTTTTATAGCCGTGTATTACCACAAGGACCATACTTGTTAATTCTGATTTTTCATGGACCAAAGCTGTAAATTCTGAAAGTGTAATCCAAGGGTCTTTCTTGTCAATCTCAAATATTCCAAGGGCCATTCTTGTAAATTTGAATCTTCAGGGGTAATTTCTGCCAAATTCTGAAACTTGAGGGACTGATTCTGCCATTTCTTTAAACTTGAACAAATCATCCTTTTAACATAGAAATCTTCATAAATGATCACTTCTGACCTTCCGACTCAGCTTTAGCACTCTTTATCTCTCGTGCTCGGATTTTTGTCTGATTTGGCTTTCTTTTGCGTGTTTTGACATATCCGTGCTTGCACATGCATAAACTCAAGAAACCAATAGATATTAGCAATAAACGGCTCTTTTCTGGTTATTTTGGGTATATTTTGGTAAAGAAAAGGTATGCGTTTTAGCACATATCAGTTGTAATAAATAAATTGTTGTAATATACTACCTCCCTCTCAAAATTATTGTCCCCTTTTGACTTTTTCGGTCTTTACTTTTCAACTTTGACCTTAAGTAATTTTTTTTATATTACATAATACTTGATACAACATATATGAACGGATTGAATTTTAAATGTATTTTCAATTGGTATAATTTTTATCAAAAATTTTATAGCACAAATAAAAATATTTATAGTCAAAGTTGAGAAAGAAAGACCGAAAAAGTCAATAGGGGACAATAAATTTGGGACGGAGGGAGTAATATGCAATAGATTGGGTAATATCCAAGACCCATGACCCATACCCATGGAGCTAACCCATGACCCATTGCATGATATCATGCATGAAATCATATTGGGTATTTTCCAAGACCCATGACCCGATGTCCATGACCCATGACCCAAAACCCATGACCCATTGTCTAGATACATTGTATCTTGTTAGGTACTCATGACCCAAAGTCCATGACCCATGGCTCATAACCCATAACCCATAACCCGGTTTGCAACCCAAAATCGTGAGTATTCTTACCCAGACTGCCGGATCCCAGGATTTGCACTGGCCAGATCCCTTGGGTGAGGGATCCACCAGAACCATGGAACAGAAGGCTTTTGTGCCTATAAATAGTGAGCCATTTCTTTATTGTTTCTCACCATTCTTCTTACAACTATCTCATATATTATCTCACTCTCCTAACCTCTGATCATTTGATCATTCTAGTAGTTCTTCTATCTTTTGTTGTGATTCTCATATAGGTCCTTCACGAAGGCGAGATCACGCTATTCTACAAGTCATCCAAGCAAAGGGTCCTTGATTGATTTGTACATCCACAAGATTTCTATAGCATATCTTTTAATTCATATTTCACATAGTTGTTGTGTAATAGTTGTGTAAAGGTTTAGTTCTACCTCGTGGAAGAACTAGGTATTTAGCTTTGTACCAGAAAAAGTGTAAGCGACTTTGTGAGGCTTCTCCGCCAAGTTGAAGGAGCTTGTTGACATATGATAAGGATTTAAAACGTACGCTTTTAAAGGGTCATTTAAGCCCTTAATCGACCACTTTTATATCCGTTACTGCTTAATTTCGTTCCTTTTCACTTTTTAGGTCTCTTGGAAGCAAAATACTGGAATGAAGCACATTTGGACGAAAAGGAGTGAATACATGAAGAAAATGGCAAAGTCAAGATCAAAGCCACTCAAGCTGCTCAAAATGAACCTGACGGCGTCCCAATCAAAGGGCGACGCCGTCCCTCTATACAGACTTGATAAAAACATGCACCAGACGGCTTAGTGGAATTTTTGTTCGTATAAGCTGACGGAGTCAGGCTTTGAGGAAGAAGGGCGTCACTCAGACTTTTCATCTCAGATGGCCCAGATCCAAATCATGACGACGTCCCAACTGAAGACTGACGACGTCACAACTCTAAGGTTACGCCGTCCCATCGATGACTTGACCAAGACGAAAACCCTAATGACGACGAGCTGACGGCGTCCCACCTATAAGGCGACGTCGTCGCACTTGTAAATATATATATATATAATTCAATTTTTCAGCATTCAAGGAGGTAGACTTTTGGAGTAAAAACCCTAAACGTTTGTAGTCCGACTTGGACAGTATCTTAGGGTCCCAAACCCTATTTTACACATCAAGATAAGTGTTTTAATCCAAAGTATCAGTTAGGATTTATAAAATCCATTAGTTAAAGTGTCGGTCACCTCAAGTATCTGTATTCATTAGAAAGCTCGTAGTCGTAGTCAAGTTATGTTAATAAGTAGTTACTTATGTAACACCATGGAGGACGGACAAGTGTTTACCCACTGTATGCCTGATCCACAGCCCGTAAAAGGCGTGTCTTGTAAGAAACTATAAATAACCTCTACCTCCCAAGGTAAAAGGTTGGAGTTCAATACCATTTTTCTTTGTTTCATCAAGTTCCAAACTCTCTCTACTTTCTCTCTCTAAAACTTCACCCATACGCCTACTTATGTTATGATATGATGTGTTTGTGAAATCCAATATGTTACAAATGGTATCAAGAGTCATGGTTTGATCACTCATCTTTCATGTTCTTGGATTTCTTGTGGTTTTTATAAGGTTTTTTGGGTTTGAATGAGTTTAGAGTAGTTTGCATCATTTTGATCATTTCTAGTGTTAAAGTTTAGATTTTGATTGTACTTTTGTGTTTAGAATCATTATAAGTGTTTAGGTTTTGATTTGTAAGGCTTGAATCATCGTGGTTGGGTTGTTTTTGGATTGAAAAATGGTGGTTTTTTATATATTGGTACAAAGTGAGTTGAGTCTCTTTAAGATTTTCTTACTTGCGAGTTGTCTTGTTCTGTGAACCGAGTTGTCGTTTAAGCGAGTTTCTTTAGAAGCGAGTTATCATCTTATGCGAGTTGTCATTTAAGTGAGTTGTATCTTAAGCGAGTTGTCGTTTAAGCGAGTTTCCTTGGAAGCGAGTTGTCAGCTTATGCGAGTTGTCATTTAAGCGAGTTGTGCCTTAAGCGAGTTGTTATTGAAGCGTGTTGGGTTTTATGCGACTTGACTATTAAGCGAGTTGTCTCTTTATGCGATTTATGTTCCATGCGACTTGTCTATTAAGCAAGTTGTCTTCAAAGCGATTTGATCAGAGTGCTAGTTATCTTGGGTGCGACTTGTCAAGTATACTACTTGTCTATTGAGACTTGTCATTTCCTCGTGTTACATTTTACGGTTTTTCTTTTGATTTAGTAAAATCCCGTGAAAGAATCTATTTCCCGGTTTAATCAAAGAGTTATAAAGTCCCGTAGAATCTGTAATCATGTCTACCAACGTGCCTATAATCATCTCTTCTGTTGCTGAGGACGTTCAAGCAGCAGGATCAGATACTCGTCCACCCATGTTAGACAGAACTGATTATGACTCATGGGCTCAACGAATCAGATTGTACTGCTTGGGTAAGGAAAATGGGGTTAACATTCTCAAATCAATTGATGAAGGACCGTACCAAGTTGAGACTACCAGAGACATACTTGAAATTGCTGCAGATGGCTCAGTGACATTAGGATTGGATAGACCAAAGACATATGATGAACTTACGGATAAGGAGAAAAAGAGATACGATCTTCGATATTAGGGCCTTAAACATTGTACTTCAGGGTCTACCAAAGGACATCTACAAGTTAATCAATCACAACACTGAAGCCAAAGCGCTTTGGGACAATGTCAAGATGCTTCTCTCTGGTTCAGAATTAACTAAATAAGACAAAGAGTCTCGACTGTATGATGACTTTGAGAACTTTAAGATGAACCCAGGGGAAAACGTCACTGAATACTACGTGAGGTTCCACAAGCTTGTGAATGACATGAGGAATATCAAAATGACTATGCCAAATATTCAGCTCAATTCAAAGTTTACATGAATCCCGAATGGCACAAATTTGTCACTTCAGTCAAGCTAACCAAAGGTTTGAGGCACACTAACTATGAGCAATTGTATGCATACTTGCTTCAGAATGAGAAACATGCTATGTTTGAACGAATGATCCTGGAAAAGTTCAAAACTAATTATGGTGATACAAGCTCGTCAAATGATTCGACTGCATTCTACACAAATGTAGGAATAACCACCAAAGCATCTCAAGTGATATGAACTGGTAATGGTAATCACAAACTCATTCCAGATCCAGGGTATAAGCCTCCAGATTCGGAAACATTCATCGAAAATCTCGTTAATCAACTGTCTCTTATGGTTAGGCAAAATCTGAATCTCACTCCACACACCAACAATAACCTCAGAACAGCATCCAATACCCACAATAAAGCTACTGTTAGAGATGGAAAGGTAGTGGTGCAGAGTGTGCAAGGAAGACAGAATGCATACCTTCCACATAATGAGCAAGGGAATGTTGGAGCTGGATATGGGAATGTTGGAGCTGGATATGGGAATGCTGGTGCTGGATATAGGAATACTGGCGGTGGTGGTGGATATATGGGTAATCAAAAACGTGGAAGGAACATGGCTCAGGTTCAAGTAAAGCCCATTAAATGTTTCAATTGTGGTGGAGAAGGACACATCGCAAAGAATTGCACTCTTTCAAAACGTCCACAAAATTCAGAGTACTTTAGGGACAAGATGTTGCTGGTCCAAGCTCAAGACAGTGGAGCAATGTTGAATGAGGAATAATTGCCATTTCTTGCTAAGGGAAATGCCATAACTTATGATGCTGATGTGGATGAACGGCCGGTGGGTATGGGTCGAGAACAATCCCAATGCATTTCAAGTCGCAGATGTGATGCATTTGATTCATATGTTGATGATGAACCAACTGCCCAGACCATCTTCATGGCTAATATCTCACCAATGGTAACTCCAAGGGCTTCTTCACCTAAACAGGCCACTCCCTCCAGGGAATCTATCATTTCAGAGGTATTAAAACTATACGATGAGGTTGATGTGCAAAAGACACATGACAAAGTACAATCAACAAAAATTATTGAATCAGATATTGAAAATATGGGTAATAGCAATGTTGTCCCATATGATCAATATGTGAAACAAAATGAAAGTGAAATTGTACCAAGTAATGCATCATCCGCAGTCAATGATGACTATGTTTTTGATGAATTCACTGCATGTGCCCCTGATGATTCTATTATTTCTGAACTAAACGCCTATAAAGAACAAGTTGCTATATATGAGCAACGTGCTAAGTTTGAACTAACTACCCCGTGAGCAAGAGATGGATGACCAAATGAGTACAATTATCAGAAAAAGAAGTTTTAGGAAAGAAATGTTAAAACAAGAGTTAGATTCCTTACAAGAAAAGCTTAACTAAAGCATTAAACAGAAACAAGAACTTTAAGATAATCTGAAAGTACTTAAACAAGAATTCAATGCTAAGGAATCAAAACTTTTAAATGAATTTTCCAACCTAAAAACTTTGAAGAAAAAACTTGAAAATAAATTGTACGTACAAGGGAACACTATTCAGACTGCTCACATGATCACTAAGCATAGAGTTCTAAGTGATAAGCATAGCGTTCCACTTGTAGATAAACCAAATCCTAAGGCGTGTAGTAAGGCTAAAGCAGATCAAAAAGTAATATACGATGGAAATGAGATTCTTAAGCCTAGACAGAAACCCACTTGTGCTGAGTGCTCTAAGAAAGATAGAAAATTAGAAGAAGTCTTTAGAAAAAAATTGGATGATAAATTTAATAGTCCCTTGTGCATAAGAGATAAAATCATCGTTAAAACACCAAATTATTCTAAGGATAACTGGTTTGCCTTTAATAAATTTAGACCTCGGACCCAGTGACCCACTGAACAAATTTTCTGGAAAAAGGATATGGACAAACAAAAAGCTGATGATTTTATTGAAAAGAATTCCCCTTGTAGGAAATTGCCTCCTGCCACTGTGTATCCCCCAAATACACCAATGCATTTAGTGCCTAGAAATCTTCCCACTAATAGCAAGACCTTAATCAACCTTTACGTAGTTTACCAACTATTTCTTGATTTTGAGAAAACGTGTAAGTAGAGAATCACACCCACTGGGATAACTGAAGGGGAAAGGGGTTTTGAACAAACTAAAGAATGCTATTTAACTGAGGTCATGCCTTTCTTTAAACAACTTAAAGGACAATTTGAGAGTCTTCAAAAAGGAATGGTCATAGAGATTAAAGAAATGAAAAATATGTTTAATGATATGGAATTTGAGGTCAGTATGTATGAACGTGAGCTTAAGAGTAATGAAATAGAGATAAAGAATCTGCACATCATTAATGATAATCTGATCTCTCAATGTGTTGCTCAAGATGTGTTCTACACTATTACAAATTGTTCTATTACTCTGTCTCAATTTCATGAATTAACTGTTGCATTAAAAGTTTCCCATGATCGTGTCATTGAGCTTGAAACCACAAATTCAAAATTGCATGATAAAGTAGAACAGGATGATCATGATAATTTGGTAAAACATTATTCTAAACTGGAAGTTGAAAATTTTAATTTACAACTAAAATATCAACATCTCAAAGAAAATGTTAAAACCTCAAATATCAAGACATCCTAGGATGTTCCTGAGTTTGATGCAGTTTTTGAAATAAACAAACGTGACGAACAGATTCGAGCTCACTGTAACACGATCAGAAGGATGAAAACCCAAATTTCACAATTAAAGGGTGAAAAGAACAATGTGAATGGCTCCCAAATGCCTCCTCCTTTAGATTCTCAGTTTTCTCAAAACTTTCATCTTCAAAACATCATTAATGTATTACAACAAGAAAATGAGAGTTTTCTAGGAGAAAATGAAAAGGTTAAACGACACTTTAAAGAGTTATATGATTCAATGAAAGTCACTCGTGACAAGAACAATGAAAAAATAACTTCTTTGCAAAAGGAAATTGAGAATCTCAAAAGTCAAGTAAAAGGAAAAATGCCACTTTTCTGTAATGAGAATGTTGCTTCAAAGGCATCTGCGGATTCTAAGTATGCTGTGACTGTAAAATATATTTCTCCTCACTTTAGAAATAACGAACTTGGGTTTCAAGAATATTTTTCGTACTTAAGGATAGTCTATGTAGGATCGTATATTTTATGTTGTTTAGATGATTCGGATGGTCTAGGATTATGATTAAACAAGTGAGCCATTTTAGAGAGATGAAGAGAGGAGAGGGAATTCTAGAGAGAGAGATAAAACACAAAATGAAAGGTTAGCTTAGAAGTTCCAACCCTATACCTTGGGAGATAGAGGGTATTTATAGTTACATACTAATACATCCTCCTGTCGAACTGTGGATCAGGCATACAGTGGGTAAAGACCCGTCCTTCCTCCACGGTGTTACACTAAACTAAACTACACTAATAACTAACTAATTAACTACTGAATAACGTAAATAACGATATGTCTACGAGCTAACTTATGCTAGATTATATTTGGAGTGACCGAATCTTCATTATTGAATTTCCAATTCCTAAAAATCTCCCCCTAAGGGAGGTCACCCCATGATTTACATTTCGAATCCTAGCATTCTATTTTATCCTCAGTCTTGAGCTCGTAGACTTTAATTCTTCAACATCTGCATCTTTGTGCTTTAGTAGTGATTCTTCAAAGTCCGATTACTTTGTACTTTAAGTGGAGGTCTTTGATCTGATCCACATCTTGATGATCTTCGAGTTTTCTTTGAGATCATCAGCCACAGTAAATCTCTGGATCACCCTTTGTTGTGTTGCCTTCATCTGATGTTGTGACTTTTGGACCGACATACTCACACTTTCAGGATCATAACATCTTTCCATCAGAGTAGCGGAAGCTTTATCTTGGTTCATGATATTTGCAACAAAGATAGCGAAGCATAGTACAAAAATATCGAGCCGGTTATGTAGATATGCACTAGTCGTGATTTCTTCAATTAAGTGTGGATGCTGTGAGCATGCGGCTTTGGATTGACTTCTCAATTCGATCACCGCAACCGTCCCAAATGTACCGCAAACAACTTAGCAATAAAACACAAGAAAGTGTCTTTGATCACTTTTGTTGAATTGAGGTACACGACCCACGGTTCCTCGTTGATGATACAAAGTCTGCCTGTGATCGGTATAATTTCAAGAATCTCCTTGACAGGATTTCGCAGCTATTCTAGTTGTTCTCAAACCGGAATGTCTTAAAGAAGACAACACGGAGTGAGTGAACCAGTGAATTAAGATTCACTGATTGATGAAAAATTGATTTGAAAACAATCGCGTATTGCTTGAAGAAAGAGTTTTGCAATACGACGAAGGTTTTATGAGAAAGATCAATTTTCAATCAAAAATACTTTTTGTATTTGAAAAAGAATACACATTCGATGTGCTAGAGAGAAGAAGTGATTTGCACATCGAACGGTTTTTCCAAAAGTATTTTTTCAATCAGGGATACTTTTTGTGTTTGAAAACATGAATACACATTCGATGTGCTAGAGAAAAGATGATTTGCACATCGAACGGTTTTTCCAAAAGTATTCATCAATTCATATCCTGGACCAAGGTTGATTCACTAGTGAATCGCCCCATCGTTTCTATCCAGTTGTCACAAGCTTGATCTTTTAGAGAAGATCTCACATGTTACCCACCAAGAGCTTGTTTGATGTTTGCTCTAGAAGGATTTCCATCTTCATTGTGAATATTTACATATCACTCGGATGTTCTAGCAATACCACAAGGATAACGCGTAGGACTCTCAATATCTACTTACTTTCCACATTGTGTGAAACAGCAAGTCTTCATTATTTTTATGTCCTAATGAGATTTTGTGGAAGATCTCTTGGCTCTAGACTCAATTGTTCATTTTGGTTTCCTATGCCAGAGACTAGGGAGAGGGTCTCCTTCTTCAATATCAACAATCTCTAAGAGACAGTCGCTAGATTATGTAGGTTCCCCGTGAGAATGAAACAAGCCATTTTAAGAGGAACTTGAGTAGCTTGGGAAGTTTAGTGCAGTGCGTCACTGGGTCCATGATGTCTTGTCTTCAATACCGGCGTTACCTTAGTAACCACCAGTAGCATATGTATTGAACCCGGTTTCTGCCCTAAGGTTGAATTATTGGAGGGCTATTTTTTTTCACCCTTTTCTCATTCATTTCTTTTTCATTCTTCAACCCCTTCAGTGGTTACCGAGACTTCATTACTAGAACCTTGTTAGGTTTGTTCCAGTACTAGCTCTGTCTCAGTCAGCACTCTTCCCATATTCTCATTTTTCTCCTTTTTTTCATCATACCTAAGGACTCTACACTATCTAGTAGATTGTCCCTGGGTAGATCCCTCCGGTTCTAGCGGGATCGTGGGAACGAATACCTAACCTAACCATCCTTATAACTCCATGCATAAAGTAAATTGGTCGGTCTTTTGGTATAGTTCGTTCCTCCTCGAAACCAATTGAAAAATCATTTGGAAAATCAATCAAGGTACTTGTGATATAAAATCAAAGCATTTTGTACCTTAATTGTTTTGATCATTTAGAAATGCTCCCCCTCAACATGTGCATATGATTTTGAAATTGTTTAGCACATGGAGGCAAGAGATCTTTGAAATGTATTCTTGATCACAATTTCCGTAGAAAAAGCCATTTGAATTTCTTTGGTGAATTCTCCCCCTCAATATGTGCG
Source organism: Chrysanthemum makinoi (assembly GCA_910596185.1). Taxonomy (NCBI): domain Eukaryota; kingdom Viridiplantae; phylum Streptophyta; class Magnoliopsida; order Asterales; family Asteraceae; genus Chrysanthemum; species Chrysanthemum makinoi. The sequence goes on along the minus strand of OU343222.1, from coordinate 201,609,114 downwards.
TATAATATTTGAAATAATTTTATCACATAAAGGAAAGAGTTCTAAGAAGTACTTTCACGATCATATTGCCATACAGAAAACCATTAAAAAATCAATCAAGATACATTATGTTGAAACATAGAAATATTTGTACCTTGATAGTTTATTTTCTTTTGAAATGCTCCCCCTTAATATGTGCTTCGAGATTCGAAATCATTTAGCACATATGGGAGAGCAGCATGCACTTTTGAATCAAATGATCACCTTTTATCAGATTCATAATTAAATCACAAATTCTCCCCCGACCAAAAATATCAAACCCTTTCTCTATCTCTAAAAAAATAAAAACACAAATATCATAGTATTTCATCATCTAAATTAAATCTAACCAGTGAATTTTAAAATGGATTGTGGAATTGGTTAGCCTTTTCCTTGATCTACATTTCTATACAAAATTTTACATATATCTCATACTTTTTTGAGATCATTTATTACGCTTTAAAAAACTGTTACACACACAAACACATACAGTTCATCGTATTGTGTTTTTTCCCCAGTTCTAACCTAAAACCTCAATCATTCTATGCAATCCTTCCCTTCATTTCCTATTACCATTTCACTCTATGTCTGAACTAGATCCGTCAAACCCTAATTTGATTCCCGCCAGGGGTTCAGATGATGTTATCCGTCCTTTAAGGACAAATAGGAGTCAGAATAGTGCCTTGAAGAATAAGAATAAGCAATCGAAGGTGGGAACAAAGTCTGTGAGTTTTAAAAAGAGTTCTGGGAGATTGGGTAAGAAAGGTAGTAAGCTAGGAGAGGGTATGGTTGGTGTTGAGTGTGAGGAGGATGGTGGTGAAGCTGATGGGGTCAGGAACGAAGAGGCTGATGGGGATATCAACTCCAATGTTGATGCTCAGAGTGTGGATTCAAGGAGTGTTAGGGATACTATCTCTGAGAGTGGTATTCTTGATAGCGAGGTTGAGGGTATGGAGAGTGTTTTGCCTGATATGCTTGCTACTCATGGTAAGAATAATGTTCCTGATTCTGTTAATGATTTGTTTTGGGGTTCTAATGCTAATTTGGGGGACATTCCCATTCCTGTAAGTGCTAACCCGGTTTTGAATGGTAATGGTAACACTAGTTATAGTCCTAGGATTTTGAAAAGGGGTGAGGGCTTGGTTGATGGTGGGAATAAGGCTAATGCTGCCTTTTCTTTTAATAGTGTAGGGAAGTGGCCTATTTTAGGGAATGAGGTCAAGGAGAAGGGTATGGGTAGGTCTGATGGTGATATTGATGAGGTTAGGGTCATGAATGATGCGGTGATGGAGGAAAATACTTCCCCTATTAAGCCTAAGTCTTTTGTCAATGCTTTGCAGGGTAGGAGTGGGAATGGTAGTAATAAGTTAAGTTATTATCCTATTAGTGTTGATGAGCAGGGTAAAAAGATGGCCATTCTTGATCCTGTGGTGGAAGAGGGTAGTAAGATGTGGGCTAAAACTCTTGTTGGTTACTTTGTAGGTATGAAAATGACCCATAGGGAGATATTGGGTCATTTAAGAAGGATGTGGAGAAGTTTTTACCTGGATGAGATTATTATGAATGAGAGTGGTCTCTATTTTTTTAAGCTTAAGGCGGATGAGGGTATGCAATATGTTTTAGAAAATGGTCCATGGTTGGTTGATGGAAAGCCTTTATTTGTTCAAAAATGGGAAGCCGGTTGTTGTATGGAGAAGCCTAAGCCTTCAAAGGTTCCTATTTGGGTGAAAATCATAAACGTCCCATTGGAAGCTTGGAACCATGAAGGTATTAGCAGGATTGCTAGCTGCATTGGGAATCCTATCATCATGGATAGGATTACAGCTGCCATGTGTGAGAATGGGTATGGGAGGGCTAGTTTTGCTATAGTTTTGATTAAAGTTGATGCTGCGAGTGGTTTGGTTGATAGTGTGGAAGTTTGCTATAAGAGTCTTGGAAAGTCTATGATGTTGAGAGTTGAGTATCCTTGGAAGCCCCCTATTTGTTCACATTGCAAAGTATTTGGGCATGGTTACGATAAGTGTAATAAAAGGGAATTGTCTGATGCTGATAAGGCCCACAGAGCTGAAACTAATGTGCCTTCTCAGGCTACTGGTGGGAATATTAATAGTAATGGGAATGAATGGCAACAAGTGAACAATAGAAGGTACACTAGGAATGATAGTAGAAGCAGTGGTTTTGGTGGCCAAAGGTTTTTTGTTGGGGAGAGTTCTAATAGTAGGGGTGGTTTTAGTGGAAGAGGTAGAGGAGGTTTGAATGGTAGAGGTGGTGGTTCACAAAGGTTTAATAGGAATGATAATATGCAACAAGCTCCAGTGAAGAAACCAGCTTATGCCAAGGATGATTTAGAGAAGGGTACGGGGCTAAATGACAAAGGTAAAGGAAAAATGGATAATAATGAGAAGAACAATAATGTTAGTGGTATGCAGGGTGAGATTAATTCTGGGAATAAGTTTGCTACTCTGGCTAATGAAGATGAAATGGAGAGGAATCTGAAACGGGAGGAAATTAGAAATACCATCGATGACGCATGTAATAAGGGTCTTTTTATTAGTATTGAAGAGAAGAAAATTTGGCCAACTGATTTGATGGAATATTACAAGAAGAAAGTAGATAAGTTTGTGAAGAAGGGTAGAGTGGATATGCTAAGATTAAAGATTAAGAATTTGGAGAGGAGCATTAAAACCAGTAATGAAAGTATTGTAATGGCGTCAAGAAGAAAAGCGGATAGTATTGATAAGTCTGGTTTGATGGCGCAAGGGTTATCTGAAAACCAAGCTTATGCTAAAGTTTATGAAGAGGTGTACGATGGTGCAAAGGAAGATATTAACAAGTTGATAGCGGACAAACAATTGACTGATGTAGAGCTGTTATTCACTACGGGAGAAGTGTTCGCCATTTATGAGTGGGAAACATGGACCGGTGAGATGAAAGAGTTTTACAAGTCAAAAATTGGTAGTGATGCTTATTTAAAAATGGAGAATCAGATCAAGGCTGAGTTTACTGTAAACATGGAAGATGAAGTTGTTGATGACATGTCAGGTGGTGCTCAGTTCCTGGCTCAATATGTTGTATTTAATACAGGTAATTGTGACCTTAATCAAATGCAGGACCCTACAACCCTTTCCCAATATGTTTAATGATGATGAAACAACAGTTTGGAATGTTAAGGGTATGTGCAATACCCTTAAGAAAAATGAGATCAAAAATTTCCTCAAAGGTAATCAAATTAGCTTTTGTGGTCTGATTGAAACTCAGCTAAGGAAGAAATTTGTGAATAATGTGTGTGATAGTGTTTTTGGTAAATGGGATTGGGTTTAAAATTCTAGTGATAGTTTCAAAGGGTGTAGAATAGCGGTGGGATGGGATTCATTTGTGGTCTCGGTGAAACTTCTATCTCAGATTGACCAGGTTATGCACTTTTCTGTCAAGTCATTAGTTGATGGTAAAAGTATGTATGTATATGTGGTGTATGGTGAAAACACAACTACGCAAAGAGTGAAACTTTGGAGAAATCTGATGGACCACAAGTTGATGGTTGGTGATAAACCTTGGATTCTGATGGGGGATTTTAACGCTATTCTTAGGATTGATGAGAACTCCAGGGGTATTGGTGTTAGAGGGGATGGTATGCTAGAGTTTGTGGAGTGTGTTGATAATATAGAGATGGAAGATATTTGCATGTGTGGTATGTTTTATACCTGGATTCAAAAGATGAAAAACCCGGAGCTTGGCACGTTAAAGAAACTAGACAGGATCATGGGTAATAAGCAATTTATTGATAGATATCCTACATGCTTTGCCACATTTATGCCTTATCTGACTTCTGATCACAGCCCGGGTATCATTTCGTTCCCTGGTGTTGTTATTAGGAAGCCTGGGGCATTCAAATTTATGAATTATCTAGCTTACAAGAAAGAGTTTATAGAGGTTGTTAGAGATAATTGGGAGATTGAGGTTAAGGGTTTTGCTTTATTCAAACTATCTAAGAGGTTGAAAGCTATGAAGAGCCATCTGAGAAGGTTGAACAGAGATAATGGGAATGTGTTTGACAAGGTTAAGTTTCTGAAAGCTGAATTGGCTAAAGTTCAGCAAAGTTTGGACAAAGACCCTACTAATGTATGTTTAAGGGAAGAAGAAATGATCTATGATAAAGCTTATAGAGAAGCTATCCTTGATGAAGAAAGGTTGTTGCAACAAAAGACTAAGATTGATTGGCTTAAGGATGGGGATCTGAATACGTCTTTCTTTCATAATGCTATGAAGGGTAAAATCAGTAAGAGTAGAATTGAGATGGTGCTTGATGATGGGGGTAAAATGTATAATGGGGAAGAGGTTCCGAAGGTTTTCGTAGCTCACTTCAAGAAGTTTTTAGGGACTCATGATGTGGTTTACCCTATGGAAGATATTGATTATTTGTTTGATATTAGGCTGGATATTGAGAAGTCTATTGATCTCATCAAGCCTGTGACTGATAAAAAAATCAAAGATGCAATTTTCAGTATTGAAGACAACAAAGCTTCGGGGCCTGATGGTTATACCTCTAAGTTCTTCAAGGCTGCTTGGAGTGTGGTGGGTGATGATACATGTGCTGCTATTAGGGAGTTTTTCACGAATGGTAAACTTCTAACTGAATTTAATTCCACTCTTATCTCTCTTATTCCTAAGACTAAGACCCAGGCCAAAGTCATTGACTATAGACCCATCTCCTATTGTAATATGGTATATAAGGCCATTAGTAAAATTATCACAAATAGGTTGACATTTGTGCTTGATGATCTTGTTGATGTTTGATAACGCTACACGCGTCGTTCGGGGTCAAAGGAACTTCCTTTTCGTCGAGCAAGTTTTTCAACACCCTAGGCAGTGAACCTAATCGTTGTAGTGTAGTATTAGGGTAAGCCACGGGAATTGATATCGTTCTCTAGGGGAATAGGAATGCTAGTGAGGAGTTACTACGCTAAGGTTGGGGTTGAGGAAGATTATTTTTGTGCTTTTTATATTTTTTAGGAAATGGAAAGGTACGAATCTCGGGGTTTAGATTTGGGGGTTTTGGTACTTCTACCGATTACTCTACTTATCTAATCTAACTAGTGGGTAGTCTATGTCTAATTAATGTGTGTTCGTATGATAGTTTAAGAATGTATTTACTTAGGTTGTATTACTCCTTAATTATCTCCTATTGATGGTTGAATTGTCACGTCCTTATTCCTAATTGCGTTGTGTGTCTAAGGTCGTAGGGTATGCATTTATCCCTAACTCTTTGAAACTACCAAAGGGTCTCGTCTACAAAATCTCTAGGATTTATAAACTCTAACTCTAAGGTACTCTTTGGATAGTTTAGCCTACAACTACTCTAGGTGTTATAGTTTCAACGAATGAACTATCGCATTACTAGATCATTAACAATTAAGATAAGAGACAACCAATCAATATTCAATAATTAAGTTTCATATTCCCTAAGCAAAAACACAAGTAAATTAGCCAGACATGGAGAACATGCAAGCATACACACAAATAATTCAAGACATAATTGAATTAATGAAGTAAAACACTTATCTTGATGTAAGATAGGGTTTGGAACCCTAAAATACTGTACAAGACAGCCTTGGTTCGGTTTAGGTTTTTACTCCAAAAGACTACACACTGAATAATGAAAAATTCAGATTCTATATATAAGATTACATTCGCGACGGCGTCACCTTATGATTTGTGACGCCATCGGGTCGCCGTCATTAGGGTTTCATCTTGGCCACGTTAGTCTTGCGACGGCATCACCTTATGCTTGTGACGCCGTCCTCTTCAGCTTCTAACGCCGTCTGGATAAAATCTAGGCCGTCTGAGTTGCGACGGCCTACTCTTTTAAAGCCTGACACCTTCACTTGTAAATAAGCAATTTGGCTACTGAGCCATCACAAAAGTGATGCGACGGCGTCACAGTTAACACCTGACGCCGTCCCTTTGTATTTCAGCAGCTTGAGTGTCTCAATTCTTTACTTTGGCCATTTTCTTCGTATATCCACTCCTTTTCGTCCAAATAAGTGCCATTCCAGGAATTTGCCTTCAAGAGACCTACAAAGTGAAAAGGAACGATATTAAGTAATAACGCATACAAAAGTGATCAAATAAGGGCTTAAACGACCCCTCAAAATGGTACGTTTTAAAACCTTATCAAATATCCCTACACTTGGTATTTGCTTGTCCTCAAGAAAATGTGCTTTTAGCCAATTAATTTATAAGTTAGGGGTCATGAAGCATTGGTTTAGAACAATCCACAACACATATAAGCCCCGCAAAAGTCATAACAAGCACGGAAATTACATACTAGCACCTCACATGGGGTGTTTGGGTACCCACATCTCTCGGGTGTATATTAAATATAACAAGTTGGAAATGGAAGATAAACACTCATTAACCGGTCCTAGTATATAGATTACCATAAGCTTGAGACTAGATCAAACCTCCATCGCTTTGGCGTAAGCACCTAGGAAAGACTATCAAAGAGGTCTTTTAAAGGGTTGTAATGTTAGGCTTACGGTAGGGAAACAAAGGGTTTGGTGGGATAGGCTATTTAGTGGTGGCAAGTCAAAAATCTTTATGTTACAAGCATACGAAGAATGGCGTTGCTAAGCCAAGACTCGACACTCTAAACTCTAGATAACTGAAACACACAAACATAAATTTAAAGGATAGATGTAGGATGGTAGCCCGTATGTTTTTTTTTTTTTTTTCAACACTCTATTTTTTTTCTTTTCTCTTTTTCTATTTTTTTTGATTTTTTTTTTCATACACTTTTACTCTACCATCCTCTACGGTAACATCAAAATGATAGGGATTTATAGGCACATCCCTACACTTGATTTTTTATTACTCTAACACTAATTTGACCCGAATTGAAAAGATCAAAACACTTGGAGTATATTATTACGCAAATAAAGGGAATTTGAATTTAACGTTCCTTTCCCGTCATTTCATAAACTTTAACTTTTCCCATGAGTCTCAATCGTCCCAAAACTGTGTACAAAGGATATGACTCTACTTAGCAACTCATGCAAGCAACTAGTTAATTGAACTAAGGGTTAAGGGTGATAACAATAATGCACTAAAAGTGAGTGCATACAAGGTAGGCTAAGGCGATTTGGGTGTACATTTGGGGGTGGGGTGTAAACAATGCTCTTCATTGATATTCCGGAAAACCGAAAAATCAAGAGAACCGCGAAAAGGATAGACTCTGAGGGGTTAACTAGGGGTATCGTTTACTAAAAGTGAGTACAACGCAAGGGTGTGGGGGAATTACTCAACCGAGGTGGAAGAAGTAATTATATTACAGGTATCAAACAAGGGTTATCCTAATGCCTCTTATCATTTAGTTATTCCTAACTACACAACTGTATTCTTACTAGCGATCTCGGGATGCATCACAAAACAAGTTCTAGAATCTAATATACTACCGGTTCACACTCTAAGCATTAAAGATGAATGCTTTAATTCCTACTAATCTAAGGGTGATCCTCACATTTTTGGTGGAATTTAAGTGGTAAAGGGTTTTTGTGCTAGTCATGCAACTTCCTATCCATGAGACGCTTTTGTTAAGACTAATGGCCCACTCCTATATGTCATGAAAAATTTTAAATTTGGTGCCAAAATTACCCTAACCGATATTTTCTCACGGTTTATTACGCAAATACAATTGGACAAAGCAAATAGTCAAGGATAAGCATAGTTTCAAAGTTCCCGTTTTATTTTCCCTCCCTACACTTAAACTGAACATTGTCCCCAATGTTCCCCGAAAGTATCAAAGTTATGATAATAGAAGGTAATAAAAAAAACGAAAGAAACTAGTACTCCCCTGATTAGCTCGGTAGGATCCGTGTAAAGTGGTGGTTAAATCCTTTCCAAGAAGAATGTATGCGTGAAAAGCTCCTTCCAACCTTATGTATCTTCTTCTTGATAAATAAAACATGCACACTTGAAGAAAACAAACGAAACCTTCGCGTAAAATCGGCGGTAATAATATATATAAGACTCTACTAAACTAGGATATAATGCTTGTGGAATGGATGTTTACAGAATTTTTGGAAAATTAAGACTTGGAAAATTCCAAAATTTATAAGTAGCTAGGAAAACGAGAAAAAAGTAATATGTTGTTTTTACTCCTTCCTGACGCCGTCAGGTTATCCTGACAAAAACTGATTTGCGATTTTCTGAAAAAAAATTCTGGAAAATTTACATCTTTAAAATCTGGAAAAATTTTCTGCAAAACATCCATTATGACTCGATACAAGCATTTGACTCGAACAAACACACATATATATCTTTTAATTAATTGAAATTCTCATGTTTACGTTTCTTTTGAAAACGTGTGTAATCCTCCCTACACTTATCCCTTATGTAAAATACCTTTATATGTGATTAAGACGAGGTTACAAATTTAAACATGAGAATAAACAATCAATAAAATATATATGACACAAACAAACAAACAATTAAGCATAGGTTGCCTCCCACGAAGCGCTTTTCTTTATTTATGAGTCTTGTAGCTAGACTCGCACTCGTGCTCCTACGTGACTTCATTACCGTCACCTTCTTCCTCATGACGGTCTCCATTGGGGGGTTCCATGTTGTAAAAGTGCCCTATAATGCACCTTTCTAAGAGGTCGTCCTCTCCCCAATTGGTCCTATATTCCGGTTCTAAGTTCAAGCAATCCTTTTAGAAACCTAGAATCTTGGCCATAACATAATCTACTCCCTTCTCCTTATCTTCCCCATTCCTATAATAGACCGATAGTTTAAGTTCCTTTTCTTCATTAGAGAGTGATGAAAACTTCTCCGCATTTGGTAAGCTATGTCATCGGTCTCATCCTTGAATCGCACTATTCCTAACGAGGGATCATAGGTCATCCCGGTGCTTTCTATGAAAGGTTTCCCTAGAATAACGTGGGACGAGCTAGGATCTATGGCCGTGCTAATATTATCCACTATTATGAAATCCGTAGGAAACGTGAAACTACCTACATGGACGGGCAATCCCTTAACTCTACCAAGAAAATTGCAACTATCCCTAGGATTATCGAGGTCTTGCCTAGTTGGGATAGGCTTCTACATTACCCAATTGTAGTAGGTGCTAGTCATTATATTGATTGGGGACTTGCGATCAATGTAGGCCTTTGCCACAAAAAGGTGTCCTATGCAACATGGTATGTTAAGATTCCTAGGGTTCCTAAACTTGATCCTAGGGCTTTTCCTAACGTACATGTGATGGAGGTCACGTACTAAGTGAGGGTGGCGAGATAGTTCTTCTTCCGTAGGAAACTTATTGAAATAGTCATTGTCTACTTCATTTACTTCCTCGGTTGTTTCATTCGTCGGTGTTTCCTTAACCTCAAGTATCATCTCATGGTTCGCTTCATCATTTGTTCTATTAGGTTTCACTAAGGCGATGGTATTGACGAATTGAACGTGCTTAGCTAACTTACCTGGGTCCTTAATCTCTACACCGGAAGGTTCGGGAGTTGAGATAGAATTAACCTTCCTATCACTATTAGTCATGGCTTTCAAGAGGTTATCTATCTTCCTTTCCATATCGGCTTGTTGTTGGTTAAAACGATCCGAGAGCTTAGCAATTTGAGCTTCTTGGGATGCGACTATGTTTTGTAACATCCTTTCTATGTTTTGTTGGGTAGGGCCATGAGATGGGGGCCAAGAGAAATCATTGGATGTGAATTCTTTGGTTTGTCCCCGATAAAAGTCGGGCTTGCCCTTCCATGCTTCTCGGGTGTCATTGAAAGTCCTAGGTCCGGGTGTTGTAGGGAATCTTCCTTCCGTTCCATTAATACGCGAGGATGCATAGTCAACGGAGGCTTGTTCGGGGAATCTTGTGCAAGCATGAGTGTTACTAAATTGCTCACATGAGGAAGAAACTTTGTTCACTTGGTGTGAAGACTTAGGATTTTCGTAGGAGCTCGTTAGGAATTTAACTTGATCTTCAAGCTCGAGCATCCTACGGTCGGAAGATTGTGAGTCATGGGAAGGCAAGGAGATTGCCTTAACGGTTTTGGGAAACTCATGGGCATCATTCCAACTGTAACACCCTAGGCAAATCCCACATCGGCTGTGCCCTGGAGAGATGCTGAGCTCATAAGATAACATTCGCCTTAAATGAAACAACGCGTTTTGTGGTCTACGCAGTGGAGTTCTTAGAAAATGGCAGTTAAGCGTGCTCATGTGAGCAAAGTCTTCAAATGAGGCCACAAAGACAAAGCCGTGAGCACAGGCGGATATATTGTGGTCGATAAGGGTGTTACAATGGTATAGCCACTCGAGCCGTTCGATGGTGGGGCAAACCTCATCGAGGACGATGAGTCCCAAAGGGGGGGTGATTGTAACACCCTAGGCAAATCCCACATCGGCTGTGGCCTGGAGAGATCACTATAAGATAACATTTTTAAATGAAACAACGCGTTTGTGGTTCGCGGTGGAGTTCTTAGGAACCGCGGCTAGCGTGCTCATGTGTAGTACGGCTTGGGTGACCAGCCGAAGTCTTCAAATGAGGCCACAAAGACAAAGCCGGAGCCCGGCAAGGCGCGACAATTTATGGTCGATAAGGTGTTACACCAACTTTCGTTGTCATAGAGAGCAAGGTCCTTTATTATACCCCACGATTCTTCCGAGATCACTAAGCTTTCCACCGGCCGCTTGGTCAATGGATCGCTTGGTGGGGAAATTCACATGATCATAAAAGATTTTAACTTGGAGCCAAAGATCAATGCCATGATGAGGGACTTTATGGAGTAAGTCCTTGAATCGGGTCCATGCTTCGTAGAGAGATTCACCTTGACATTGTTGGAACATCAAGATATCATTCCTAAGCTTAGTGGTTCTCCCTGGTGGGAAAAATTGAGCAAGGAAACGAGAGGTGAGATCATCCCAACTTAAGATGGAGCCGGCGGGAAGTCGCTCAAGCCAATTACTAGCCTGGTCCCGTAGAGAGAATTGGAAGAGACGCAGACGCGTGGTCTCCCAAGTAGTAGCATCAAGGTCGATGGAATCGATAATTTTAAGGAAATCCTTAAGATGCTGATTAGGATCTTCGGAACGAAGTCCATGGAATGCACATCCGTTTTGCACCAACCGGATGGTGTCGGATCGCAGGGCCGTAGTTTGGGCTTGTTCGGGAAGCTCAATGGTGTTTCTATAGCCTGGGTGGCTTGGTCTTGAGTATTCACCAAGAGTACGGGCTCTTGGCGGGTCATTTGGTGGTAGGTTGATGAATGGTGGTGGGTTATCACCTTCCATGATGAAAAGTGATGGGTTACGAACAAAGGTCACGAAGAAGGGGGATTCACTACAAGGAAGCTAAAAATGGAAAAAAATTTACTTGATAGGAATCAAGTAAAGAAACCTAAACGAGGTGGAATACTAACTAGCTATTCTATTCCCCGGCAGCGACGCCAAAAACTTGATAACGCTACACGCGTCGTTCGGGGTCAAAGGAATTTCCTTTTCGTCGAGCAAGTTTTTCAACACCCTAGGCAGTGAACCTAATCGTTGTAGTGTAGTATTAGGGTAAGCCACGGGAATTGATATCGTTCTCTAGAGGAATAGGAATGCTAGTGAGGAGTTACTACGCTAAGGTTGGGTTGAGGAAGATTATTTTTGTGCTTTTTATATTTTTTAGGAAATGGAAAGGTACGAATCTCGGGGTTTAGATTTGGGGGTTTTGGTACTTCTACCGATTACTCTACTTATCTAATCTAACTAGTGGGTAGTCTATGTCTAATTAATGTGTGCTCGTATGATAGTTTAAGAATGTGTTTAATTAGGTTGTATTACTCCTTAATTATCTACTATTGATGGTTGAATTGTCACGTCCTTATTCCTAATTACGTTGTGTGTCTAAGGTCGTAGGGTATGCGTTTATCCCTAACTCTTTGAAACTACCAAAGGGTCTCGTCTACAAAATCTCTAGGATTTATAAACTCTAACTCTAAGGTACTCTTTGGATGGTTTAGCCTACAACTACTCTAGGTGTTATAGTCTAAGGTTCGCAAAGATTAATCAAGCATTAACTACACAACGAATGACCTATCACATTACTAGATCATTAACAATTAAGATAAGAGACAACCAATCAATATTCAATAGTTAAGTTTCATATTCCCTAAGCAAACATACAAGTAAATTTGCCGGACATGGAGAACATGCAAGCATACAAACAAATAATTGAAGACATAATTGAATTAATGAAGTAAAACAATTATCTTGATGTAAGATAGGATTTGGAACCCTAAAATACTGTACAAGACAGCCTTGGTTCGGTTTAGATTTTTACTCCAAAAGACTACACACTGAATAATGAAAAATTCAGATTCTATATATAAGATTACATTTGCGACGGCGTCACCTTATGATTTGTGACGCTGTCGGGTCGCCGTCATTAGGGTTTCGTCTTGGCCACGTTAGTCTTGCGACGGCGTCACCTTATGCTTGTGACGTCGTCCTCTTCAGCTTCTGACACCGTCTGGATCAAATCTAGGCCGTCTGAGTTGCGAAGGCCTACTCTTCTAAAGCCTGACACCGTCACTTGTAAATAAGCAATTTGGCTACTGAGCCGTCACAAAAGTGATGCGATGGCGTCGCTGTTAACACCTGATGCCGTCCCCTTGTATTTCAGCAGCTTGAGTGTCTCGATTCTTGACTTTGGCCATTTTCTTCGTATATCCACGCCTTTTCGTCCAAATAAGTGCCATTCTAGCAATTTGCCTTCAAAAGACCTAAAAAGTGAAATGGGATGATATTAAGTAATAACGGATACAAAAGTGATCAAATAAGGGCTTAAACGACCCCTCAAAATGGTACATTTTAAAACCTTATCAATGTTAACCAAAGTGCTTTCATTCCTGGTAGGCAGATTAGTGATAACATAATGCTTGCTCAAGAATTTATGATGGGATATAATAGGAAGAGTAGGGCTAAGAATTGTGCTTTTAAGGTTGATATCAAGAAAGCCTATGATACTGTTAGTTGGGAATTCCTTGAAATATGCCTTAGAAAGTTTGGTTTCCACCCTGTTATGGTACATTGGATTATGGTTTGTCTCACCACTGCATCTTTTTCCATTTGTATCAATGGGGAATCTCATGGGTTCTTTAGAGCTAAGAGGGGTCTAAGGCAGGGTGACCCTATCTCACCATATTTGTTTACCCTTGTTATGAAAGTGCTTAACCGTATGATAAAAAGACAAATTAGGAAGTCTGGTAGATTTAAGTACCACTCGGGATGTAGGAAGCTTAAAATCACTAGTTTGTGTTTTGCTATTGACTTGTTGTTGCTTTGTCATGGTGATTTGGAATCTGCTTGTATCCTTAGAAGGGGTCTTGATGAGTTTAGTTTGGCATCAGGTTTGTACCCTAGTATGAATAAAAGTGATTCGTTCTTTTGTGGTATTTAGGTGTGCCTTTGATGGCGAACAAAGTAACTATTGAGGACTGTAGGGTGCTTATTGAGAAGGTCCAAAAGAGAATTAATGATTGGAGAAATAAGTGCCTTTCGTTTGCTGGAAGACTTCAGTTAATAGCCTTTGTGTTATCTGCTCTTCAAGTCTATTGGTGTTCTATTTTCATTCTTCCTAAGCCTGTTTGTGATAATATTGATAAAATTCTTAAGAACTTTCTATGGGCTAGGGGGATAATGGGAATGGTAATGTGAATGGTATTGTTAGTGTCAGTTGGAATGAGGTGTGTAAACCAAAATCTCAGGGTGGTCTTGGTCTTAAACCTTTGCGTGCCTGGAATAATGCTCTTATGGCTAAGTACCTGTGGGACATTGCTTCTGATAAGAACTCCATCTGGGTTAAGTAGGTTAAAATTCATAAGCTTGATGGAAGGAGTTTATGGGATGTTGAGTTGAATAAGCGACGTACTTGGGTGTGGATTCAATTGCTAAACCTTAGGGATGATATTAAGAAATTTGTTAATGTAAAGATTAGGAATGGTACTAAGTGCAACACATGGTTTGATAAATGGCATATGAATGCCCCGTTGAACAAACTTATAGACCATAGAACTATTACTCAAGCTGGTTTTAATCTTAATGCTAGAATCTGTGACCTTATTGATAATGGGAGTTGGATTTGGCCTTTAGATTGGGAGGATAGATTTAAGGAGGTTGTTGATGTCCCGGTTCCAGTTATTGATCATGGTAAGGAGGATACAGTTGTTTGGGTTGATAAGATGGGTAGAGAAAAGTGTTTTTGTATGAGGGAAGCATATATTGCTGCCAAAACTGAGTTCCTGTTGTTATTTGGCATAAACATATATGGTTCTCTCAATGCATCCCTAGACACGCGTTTATTACTTGGATGGCTATGAAAGGTAGGCTCAAAACTACTAATAGATTGTCTAAATGGTTTACTGTTCAGAATGTTACGTGTCGTTTATGTGGTATTGAAGATGAATCCCATGCCCATCTCTTTTTCTCTTGCAATTAATTTAGCAAGGTGTGGGACAGGATCAAACCTATGGCTTTAATGGAAGATATTAGTAATAATTGGGCTTGTGCTATTTCAGGTATTGCTAATAAACTGGCTAGGAATAGTATTTAGAGTGTGTTACAAAGATTGAGTTTTGGTGTTGTGGTGTATTACCTTTGGCAGGAAAGAAACTATAGAATTTTTAGGAATGATTACAGATCTGTGGACTCTTTGTTTGACCAGATTGCTAGTATTGTTAGATTGAAAATAAGGGGTCTTACTGTTAAGTATACGCCGGATGTGTTAAAGGCCTTTAAGGTATGGGATATTCCTTTGAGTAGGAACATGAGATATAGGGGTACCATTAGGGATTTGGGGTGTCTAATTGATGATGATGCAGGGTAAGTTGTTAGGCTTTGGTTGGTTTATCGGAAATCTGGATGGGACGGGTTTTTGGAAGTGTAACGAGGTATTTGATAGAGACCATTATGGTGAATTAATGTTTACTATTTCATCTACTAACCTGGTTTTTGTATGGTCTGGTTGGAATTGGTATAAGTCTTGTATTGAGCAGGTTTATTGGTGCTTTGATGTTCATGGTTTCCCAAGATGGTGGTGGTTAACTTACTTTCATGATACTCATGCTTGCTGTGGTGCTGAGTTTCTTATGATCAAGTTGTGGGTTTATCTTGGGAACACTGATGAGGGAGGTCTAAGGGAGGATCACACTCTTTTTCCTACCTTAAGGTTTTTCCCTTGTGGTTTTTCTTTGGGTAGGTTTTTTAAGGAGGTGATCTCCTTTAGACTGCTACACTGGCACTCCCTGTTTTTTGGTTGGCTTGGTATGGTTTATATGAGGACTTTTTTGCTGCTGTTTAGCCTCTTTACTCTTCATGGATGGATTCAAGATGTTCATGCTCATTGCCTTGATGCTGGTTCTATTATCAGAGTTTCAGGTTTGAGGGTAAGGATAGTGTATTGTGATGGTTTGGGGCAGTTAGATTGGTCTCTTTCTGCTCTAATGATTCAGAAGTATACTGATTCTTACTGACTTATCTCTGATCTTTGTTGTTATCTTTATGTTTGTTATTTTGTGTTCTAAGTATTTCTTGTATTATTTTTTTCCTATGTAGTTTTGGTTGTAATTTTGTACAATCTATGGCCATGTGCTTAAGCCAAATCTGGCTTGTTAGGGAGGTGTCCTAACATGCTTGTTGGTTTGTGCTTGTTTTATTTTTTCTTTGCCTTTTTGGGCCTTCCTTAATAATATTTACCTTTAAGGAAAAAAATATATATATCAAACCCTTTGAGATCTTGGATCCTAAGTGATTTAATAAGGTTTAGAAAACATGGGAGAACTTGTGGCCTTGTTTAAATACTCTTCTGGTTTTTGGTTAAATGCTCCTCCTCAATCATGTGCATCATGTATTTGAAATCGTTTGACACATGAAGGAAAGAGTGCTTTTGAAACAATCACCCTTTAAAACCGATTTGAGATTTAAATCACGATCTCTCCCCCGATCAAAAATTTCAAACCTTTTGAGATTTGTGATCCCAATTGATATAAATCATTTGGAAAATTTTGGGGAAAGACGTGGCAAGATTTAATTTTTGAAATTGATTGATGAGGACCAATTTAAGATATTAAAGATTCTTAGTGTCAGGTATGATATTTTTAAGAGATCTTTAATTAAAATAAAACAATTTCACAATCAAACAAGAACAGAAAAAATTTCATTTTGAAAGATCTTTGAGTTTTAAAGAAAATCATACCATGACATAACATTAAATCTTTAGATCACCACTTATTTTTGTACAAACCGGACTGTTATGAAGAAATATCGTTTGAAAATACTTTAATTTTAAATCACTCTTCCCCTCAATCGATGATCGTAGTCGATGATTGAGTGACTTAAGTTTTGATAAAATGAAGTCCGGTGATTTCTAAAATTAAGTCCAATTTCTTTTCAAAACAATATTTTTCCATTTTTCAAAACAATATTTCAAAATTGTTTAAAAAATGGTATAATTCACTACTTTTCCTGCACAAGATACGTTAGGTGGTTGAGATGCTTCTGTTGTTGCTGTAAGGCCGGAAGAAAACCATCTGCTGATGCAGTGAGACCTCTGACGTTGCATTTGTCATGCCAACTCTCCATAGAAGTCCAATTAAGCTCCGTTTCTTCATTTTTTCGACCCAATAAATAGTTACCCTTTCCTTTTGGCATCCAATCATCATCTTTTGTGGGATCCAGAATGGGAACGTTCTTATATACCATGTAATCTACATACGTTAGTAGAAACAGATAGACATATATGGTGGTCGACAACACCCAAACAACAATCCACTAATAAAAGTCAATTCAACATATCAATCAGTTCACATAAGGCATGGGATTTATGTGTTCATCAAACTCTAATCATCTAATCCTAACAATCATATCCTAGGCACCTAGTCCTTCAACGTAGGTTAACATCATTTTTCAGTTAAGCATTTAGGATAATTAGATAAGCCCGATAGATGATATAAATTTGAAAAACATTCTCCCCCTCAATCAATGACTCTTTCTATGAGATAAGTCATTGATTGGGTTTTGAAAATTTATGAAAACATGATTCTGATTGATTTTCAAGCAACTCAATTACCACCATTTTGTTAAAACAAATATTTTTCTGAAGAATTTTAGAAGGAAAAATATTTGAGTAGGAACAGCAGTCCTTCGACATACTTTCCTCATTTGTTTCAGGATAAGTGCACGAAATTTTTGAAAATTGGTTTAGTGCAGCACTTTCCTTTCTTTAAGAACGGGTTGCTGTCTGAAATAATAGCAAGCCACAGTTAAGCACGGGTTACAGTCTGAAATAAATGCAAGCCATATTTGTAGACATGTTTTGGAAAAGAATATTTACACCTCCTGCTCGAACTTCATCTATGGTCACGTGCCATTATTGAATGACATTTCTAAGACTGTAGATGTTATCGATAGTAGAAGACACGTCTTGAGAAAAACAATATTTTTGGAATTTTCTGATTTTTCAAATTTTTTTGGATTTTTTGTTGATTTTATATTTTTCTATTTTGTTTTGCTGGTTTTATATTTTCGTATTTTCTTTTTGATAAATATATACAAAGATAGAGTAGATGATATAGTTTAAGAAGATAATGATACGAGTACCGAGATAAGGATATCGAGCAGCCTCGTTGTAGAAGATAGAAGTCATCATCTTTTAAACATTCACCACCAAAGCTTCCAAGGCTCTTGAATCGAAGAGAGAAATTGAGCCATTTAAAAGTGAGACTTTGGTGGCTTCCCCCCAAACCGTAAATCTTCTTATTGAGAAGATTCTAAGGTTTCTTTCAAGCTTGCCTTAGCCAGATGCACAAAGACGCACACCATATCATCGATCTTGCAGCTCCATATAAAAAGGATCATCGTAAGTCTCCGTTCGGGGTTATATCATCAAGTAGAACAGCAAAGAATCATCCCACACTTGAATAATCTTCTCATATTCCTTTTCAACTGAAGTCAGAAGCAATCCATTCCAAAAAGTTGTCAAGAGACCACTTTCCCCCAGGTAGATGAATTGATGCAGTCAGTCTCTTAGACTAGAGCTCACGAACCCGAATACACATACCCGAAGACAGAGAAACTTATACCATCGAAGTAGCAGATTAAGTCCAATAGCCAAAGAATAACCCCGATGTATACTTTCTCTCCCCTGAAGAAAGTGTATGAAGCTCAAGAACCCGAAGTACCCGATGCCCAAAGAAGAATAATCGATAACATTGAAGAAGCCGGCCGAATCACTGATTATCTCTGCGGATGACTATCTCTGCGGATGTCAACTTTGGAATAAGTGATTATATCTCTGAATCACTGATTAAGCACTCAAGTGAAACAGCTGAGCATCCCCAATGTACACAATCTCTCTCCCCTGATGATTGCGATAGCATCGAAATCATCACACACTTGTGTACCTCTTTTATCACCAGAAACTAACTCTTCCATCTCTTCCCCCACATAGTTGGAATAACAATACTAAACGCCATGAGTCAAACCTTGAGTTTCTCTGCGATAATGACATTAGTATTCCCGGGATATCTTCAATCACTTATAAGTATTAAGTTCATCAATGTTTACTCGCGTTTAGATGCGTTTCTCCTTCCCCCTTGCTGGTTTTGATACTTCAGAATCAGCAACACATTGTAAGCCCACAAACTCAAAATCTATTGAGAAGAACATCATAAGCTCAGATGTATCTGTGAGAATAAACTTGCTAAAGAATAACGTGAGCCAATCTAATTAGGGATTGAATCTTGACTTTCACTCTACCCCAATTAGTGCTCTCCAAAATCGACAATCTGTTTGATAAATGCCCAGATTAAGAAGAAGTCTTTAGATCGTTAAATGCAACTCGTCTTTTGTCTTCTAACACACAGCTGAAAATGTAGAACAGACTATAGACTTGACCTTCTTCCAGATTGTCTGTTTGGGAAATAGAAAGTTAACATCTTCTTCTCACCAAATGCATTCCCGTTAACTTATATATAGCAAATCCCCTTAACTCAAATCCCTCCCAATCAAACAAGAACAGAAAGATGTTCATCAAGGAAATCAGCCCCGCAACTGGAAGCACTTTGTCATTATTCTCATCAGTCCGTGAGAAGATGTCAACCAACTCCTCTTAGAAGAAACTCCATATAAAGATGACCCGATAAGAAGAAGCTCGGTTCTTACATGAGTTAGGAGCCGTATGACCATATATTCTCATATGTCAATCAACCATGCAGAATTATCACACTTCTTCTCCCCCTCAAGAATTGCATACGAAGGTGCCATTCTTGATTAAACAAGTGAATATCTTTAAAATGTGGTCTCTTCACACTTCTCCCTCGTAAAAATTGCATATGATGTCGCCATCGCCATTATAATCGAGCAAGTGGAATAAGAGAACAATCATAGGTAGTCCGGTTCATAAATGAGATGAGAATGGTCATAAATGAGAAGATTTCTATTCTTTGGAAGATAAAGCGCACTGAAACGTACACTTTTCTTTTCTTTAGAGTACGAGGCTTGAACTGTGGTGTTCAAACGTCATAATCTCTCTCTTTTCATCATCTCTTGGCAAAACTTGTAATCACCCCATTATCATTCAAGAGTAGGCTCTTAGTTGTGACAGCTGATGGAGAAAACCCAATATGATGAATTTGACCCTGAAGTAAACTAACCCGAACTCGTGACTTAAACTTGCACATATGTAACAAAGAGCGGTGCCGAGACTTCATTCTCCATTGAATCTCTAAGTACTATATACTCTTCATCCAACCAACCATCAAGTATAAGACGTACATCACCTCTTGAAAATCCACAATTGAATGTGACACTGAGCACTACAACGTAACTCCTTAAAGTGATAGTTATTTTGTGGTGGTACGAGCCCAATTCCCCCAAGTGGTAAAAGAAAAGGAAAAAGTCACCCAACAATAACTAGATTTCCAGGTCTTCGTTATTGATAATAAGCTCGAACAAGGATCATGAAGAATCTTCATCCAACCATCCCCGATACCTTCAGATACTAAGTACACTCGCCCGTGATATTTCACTTCGACCTCAAATAAATAATAGTGAATTAACCCCGTTGTCACATCTTCTGGTTAAAAGCTCAAATCTAGCCTCCTTAGATGTTTTAAGTGAACTATGATAATGGTTTTCATCCCGACCATGGTTAAAAGCACATAACCCCGTAAAACCATGTAATGACCAAACTGCCATGAGGACAATCCAAACAAACACCCAATTCATGAAATACAACCTTTTTATCCCTTCTTCGAAATAGAAACCGTAGCACCAGCATTAAATGAGATCCAGAAATACACTTTCCCTTTCTCCAGGATGAATCTATGATCACGGGATTTTACAATTCTATAGTTTAAACCGAGAAATAGTTTCTCTCGCGGGATTTTACAAAACCAAGAATAAACCGAGAGATAGATCTGGAGATGCACTTTACATTTACTAGGATGTTTCCATTGTCATGGCATTTTACAAGTCAATGATTTAAACCGAGAAATCATTTCTTTGGCGGGATTTTACAAAATCAAGACTAAACCGTAAACAATGTCAGTTTGAATGTGTTATGACCACTTTGGTTTCGGTGAGTATCTGTTTTAGGGGAACATGCAGTGGTTCATCAACGGTTCATTATCCAACGTCAACAATATCATCAACCATCCAATAAACACTTTGGTAAACACATCATTCACGCATTATGTCGGCTATTGCAGTGACAACATGGTGAAGTAAACCCGATATGCCAAACTTGATCATGAAGTGAAATTCCCCAGATTTGTTACTTAAACTTGTACTAATCCTTGTGAAGAAGAAACGGTGTACCCAATGTACAAAACCTCTTGACGTATCCTCAACTGCGTGAGACACCGAAGTGATAGTTATGTTGTGGGTTAAGCGAGAAAGAATCACAAAAGTAACTAAATAGCCAAGTCTTTATCACACTCAATAAATGCCCAAACAAGTCATCTTCGCGGAAGGGTAGAAAGAAAGAAGACGAAAATAAGTAAGCGCGCCAAAAAAAAACCTCACTTCAAATCCAATTAAGAAATACCGAATACAAACAACCCTGTAGTCAACTTCATTTAAATGTCAATTCAAGTCGTGACATAATATCGTTCATGAAAATGTAAAAACCAACGTATCAAACCTCATTACACAACAAATCACATCATTACATCTCGTAACACACCAAATCACGTTGTCAGACTGCACCATCACATTATCACTCTCATCTCATGATAATAAAATATTAGCAATTTCATATCACCACATCAGGTGCAAAAACATTAGTGCAAGTCCAACGGGGATCACATGTATCCCAATTCATAACAAATAATCCCGATCCATAATAAAACATGATACCAACACGTGGAGTATATCCGGATTATAAAGCCCATTTCACACCATTAATTTTCGTTAAGAGTATGAGTCTCAAGGATATCTGATTCAATCGATTAGAACTGAGGCCCAAAAGTTACCACATATCCCGTTCCAAAATTAGTACCATTAGTCACATGGTCCATTGAAATCATTGATCCCCTCTGATCACACAAGTAATTCGTACATGACCATTAATTGAGCATAACATTAAAAATGTTAACAAAGTGATCCAATACTCAGGCCAAAACATGTGATACCAAAAATGTGATGATACTCTTCAAACAAAAAAAAACTCTCGGCCGAAACACACGCTAATTATCGTAATAACACCACTTCACACAGCCCATAACACACGGCCCATTCCGAATCCAAAAACTCAGGCCCATATCTTTAACCTGCTCGGCCCATCCATCCACCGGATATTGTAATGATACAACACTAATATTTAGGGTATAAATCACCAACTAATATGTCTTTAACCCTAAATTTACTCATATCCAAACCCTAAACTCACAATATGTACGCCTCTCAAGAAATCTTCCTCCCACACAAGACACTCCTCTCATCTAACTCCTCATCACAATCTCAATCTATTCACACATGAATCTGCTGTCACAAACCTTATACCTAACGCATCTCCATCTCATTTCATATATCACAAAAATCTTGTAAACCTCTAGCAACATCTTAAAGTTAAATCCGAAGGAAAAACAACTTACTCTCATCAAATCATGAATCGGTTTAGACTATTCTCAGCCACATGGATGGCTTCGAGGAACGATTTGACATAACCACAAGGATGGTTCAGAGGTACATCATCAACGCCATGAGATCAAACTTGTTCAATGGTAGGCTATAATTAACGTTTTTCGTTTGTTTAATTTATCGATTGTTTTATTAATTAAACAAATCAAAGAAATGAATTAACAAGATTGTTAAAATCGTTTCTTTATATTCGGATAAACAAAAAAAACGTTTGATCTATGATGTTATGATTATTTCGTGTAAAAGACTCTTGATAGTCCTGATGCCATGAATTATATAAACTGAGATCAAGAAATGATAGCTAAACATAATTTATATTAGGTTTAGTTTCATATTTGTGATGAATATAATCTCTCGTGTGGAACGCCCTTCGAGGCATGATAACACTTTGAAACCCACGAAGAAAGATTATGAGATCTATTTCATCTTTTGATTTAGAGTCTTGGTAGTACTTGAATGGTTTTGATGTGTTGGATTTGGTTAGATGTAGGTAGTGAACAGGTTGTGGTGTTGATTCTCTTCATCTTCTTCGTTCCTTTTCAGTCAAATCGCACCATCTATGAGTCAAGTCTCTTTAAAAAAAAATTGACAAACCGCTTACATTACTAGTTTGCCAAGTCGCTTAGTAAACCAATGCGTCAAAACGCATCAGTTGAGACACAAGTCGCTTAGTGTACATTGAATCTGGACATTATGACAAACCGCATTCAAAAATGCAACACAAATTGCTTTAAAAAAACATTATAGACAAATCGCTTCTTGAACCAGGACAAATCTCAAAAGATACACTGAACCAGGACAGAAAACAGACAAACCACTCAAAAGCAATTTGACACAAACCGCATTTAGAACATTGAATATGGACAGTTTATTTGACAAACCGCATATTAAAAGAAAGACCATAAACTTCTTACAAGAAAAACGTTCTGCACCAGTAGATTCAAGACTTAATTGGCTTCTAAAAACATATAAGACCATATCAAAAATACCCATCGGATTAAAGCTTTTAAGAACAGATTTATACGACAAAATCATTAACCATTAATATCATAGAAGCAACAAAAAACATGTTTAAAGATGATATCCAACAACATCAACACTTATCACACCTCTCAAGACCATGACAAACCGCAACCAAGCACTCATACAAACCGCATACAAGAACCGAATGAACCGCATACAAAACCATGAATCGAACCACAAGAATCACCACAAACAACAAAACCTAGGCTCTGATGCCAATTGTAGGATCGTATATTTTATGTTTTTTAGATGATTCGGGTGGTCTAGGATTATGATTAAACAAGTGAGCTATTTTAAAGAGATGAAGAAAGGAGAGGGAATTCTAGAGAGAGAGATAAAACACAAAATGAAAGGTTAGCTTAGAAGTTCCAACCCTCTACCTTGGGAGGTAGAGGGTATTTATAGTTACATACTAATACGTCCTCCTGTCGGACTGTGGATCAGGCATACAGTGGGTAAAGACCCGTCCTTCCTCCACGGTGTTACACTAAACTAAACTACGCTAATAACTAACTAATTAACTACTGAATAACGTAAATAACGATATGTCTACGAGCTAACTTACGCTAGATTATATTTGGAGTGACCGACTCTTCATTATGGAATTTCCAATTCCTAACAGTCTAGAATGTCTCCGTGAGATTGTCGAAGAGGATACCATAAATAAACCACTTGATAATGAAGTTAGGTATGCATGCTTATATGCCAAACGATCTCAGGAACTTTTAGAATGCTTAAGAGCAACATGCCTTAAATCCTTTTGTAAGAAAGATAAAGTTGTTACGCCTTGCTCTATGCCTAGTGTTAAGCATGCAACCCATGATATGCCTTGTTCTGTGCTGAAAGTCAAGCATGTGAACTTTGATGTGCCTGCAAGTACTTTAGATCCCAGCACTTCTAGATCAGGAATGCATAAAGTAGTAAAACCAACTAATGTTCCCGTCATTCCCTCTACAGGAGTAATCAATGACACCAAGGCAAGCGGGTCAAAGCCTCCAGGCAATACAAAGCAAGATAGGACCTCACAAGTTAAGAGTGATCAATGGAAGAAAGTAGAAGACCACCATAGGAACAATAAGTTTGTGTTGAATAAGACGAATCGTGTTGATTCTAGTATTAGCTATAAGCGTACTATAATTAATTCGAATTCTGCTACTTCTTGCAAAACATGTAATGATTGTGTGATTTCTGGTATTAATCATGAATGTGTTGTGACTGATGTGAACAATTTTATTTTATCTTCGGTAACAAATGTTAACACTAAAAAACAGGCTAAGAAGGTCAGAAGACCAAGGTGGAAGAGGGCTAGAAAACATTGGAAACCAACAGGAAGAAAATTTAGTAATGTAGGTTATCATTGGATACCTACTGGCCGTAAATTCAATCTTAATGAGTTGTGCCCTAAATTATCTAGATCAATTCCCATTAGGAAATGGATGCCTACTGGTAGAACTATACCTTTAAGAAGTGAACATACTTTGAATAGATCTACTATTACTACTAGTCCGGCATCTACCTCTAATGATTTCATTGACTCTTTTTCTGATGTGGATGTTCCAATCTTATTTTCTAACCAAGTGGAACTGATTCTCGCATAGGGATCCAAACTATCTAGTCATCCATACTTGTCTGTGTTCAACTACAGGTCGTTCAAATCGTTCTGTGGTACCTGGACTCAAGATTGTCCAAGCATATGATGGAGATCGCCACACTCATGAACTTCGTGAGTAAATTTATCGCGACTATTAGATTCGGGAACGACCATTTTGGGGCAATTATGGGTTATGGAGATTATGTGGTTGGTGATAGTGTAATTTCCCGGGTATACTATGTTGAAGGTCTTGGTCATAATTTGTTTTTGTCGGTCAATTATGTGATTCTAATTTAGAAGTGGCTTTTAGAAAACATACTTGTTTCGTTAGACAACTTGATGGTGTGGAACTTTTAAGAGGAACATGTGGTACAAACTTATACACCATCTCTATCGAAGATATGATGAAGTCTTCTCCAATCTGCTTGTTTTCAAAGGCTTCGAAAACAAAGTCATGGTTATGGCATCGTCGTCTCAATCACTTGAATTTCGGCACCATTAATGACCTTTACATAAAGGACCTAGTAAGAGGCTTACCCAGATTAAAGTATGAAAAAGATCATCTTTGTTCAAAGATGCCAATTGGGGAAAAGCAAGAAATATGCCCACAAACCCAAACCCGCAAACTCAGTTATGGAAGTTCTTTATACTCTTCATATGGATCTGCAATGCGTATGACCCAGAGAGTGCAAACTATGTATTAGTCGTTGTTGATGACTACTCTCGATTTACTTGGGTTAAGTTTTTGAGGACAAAGGATGAAACTCCATATGTCATCATCAAACTTATCAAACAGATGCAGGTTCGAATTAACAGATCAAGTAGAATTATTCGAACAGGAACAATGGCAATCGAAGTTTGTTAACAAAGACCTAAGTCAATTTTATGAAAATATTGGAATCAGTCATCAAAGAAGTGTTCCAATGTACGCCTCAAACAGATCAGGTAGTTGAAAGATCGAAATCGGACCCTTGTGGAAGCTGCAAGAACAATGCTACTTACTCAAAGGTTCTAATAAAGTTTCTTTGGGCCAAGTGAAGCCATTGCCAAGCTTTACACCCCAAAATCGTTCCTTCATACACACCACTCATGGAAAAACTCCATACAAACTTGTCCATAAACGAAAACCTGATCTCTCCTACCTTCGTGTATTCGGTGCTTTGTGCTATCCAATGAATGATGGTCAAGATTTAGGTAAATTAAGAGCTAAGGCGGACATTGGAGTTTTTGTGGGTTATGCACCAAACAAGAAGGGTGTAGGATATTGGATTTCACATACACATCAAACCATAACTCAAAGTGGGCGTATAAAGGTGAGTTCTAGAGAGAGAAAGTTAGAGGTTTAGGGAACTTAGTGAGAGAAAGAAAAATCTTATTATGAGCTCCAACTCTCTACCTTGGGAGGTAGAGAGTATTTATAGTCTTACATAAAACGCCACAAAAGGGTGTGGATCGGCATACAGTGGGTAAAGACCGTCCGTCCTCCCGCGGTGTTACTTAACATAAAAATAACTATGACTACGAGCATTCTAACGATTACATATACTTACTTGAGGTGACCGACTCTTTAATACCTGGAATTTCTAATTCCTAACAATCTCCCCTAAGGGAGGTCACCTCAAACATATACTAAAATGACATTGAATACAATCGGATATTACATTAACAATTGATCTTGCATTCTTGATGTAGTACTTTGCTCAAAAGCTCGTAGTCATTGATTCCACTCATTGCATGTTTGGTTAATCCAAGTGGAGGTCTTTTACTGATCCACGTGATAATAATGTTGAGCCACCTTTTGAGATCATCAGCTAATAGAAAATCTCCGATACATCCATTGTGGTGTTGGTATTATGTGATGTTGTGACTTTCGGACCGACATGCTCACATTCGGGATCATGATATCTTCTCATCAGAGTAGCGGAAGCATTCGTTGATTCATGATATTGGCAGCAGCGTAGCGGAAGCATGGAGTGAAAATATCAGAGTCATTGATGCACTAATCATGATTTCTTTTGAGATGAATGTGTAGAGTGAGCATGCGGCTATGGATTGACCGCTTCATTCTGATCAGCTGCAAACGTCGGGGTGTACCTGCATAAGACAGTTAGCAATAAAGCGCACGAAAGTGTCTTTGATCACTTTCGATGAATTGAGGTACACGGCCCACGGTTCCCCGTTGATCAAGTACAAGTAACGCCTGTGATCGTATAATTCAAGAATTTCCTTGACAGGGTTTCGCAGCTGCTCTAGCTGTTCTCAAACCGAACGTCTCAAAGAAGACAACACGGAGTGAGTGAACCAAATAATTTACGTCAATCGATTGATGAAAAGATATTTGAAAAACAATCGAGTATTGCTCAATAGAAATTGTTTTGCAATATAACGAAGGTTTTAATGAAAATCAATTATCAATCATAAAACACCTTTTGATTTGAAAATTAGTACACGGTCGACGTGCTAATGAAAAGAGTTTTAAAGCACAAAGACCGGTTTTTCAAAGGTATCCGTCAATCCATAACCTGAACCAGGATTGATTCAAAAGATTGAATCGCCCCATTGTTTCTGTTCAGTTGTCACATGGTTGATCTGTATAAAGATCTCACATGCCACCTACAAGGAGCTTGTTAGATGTTGGCTCCAGAAGGCTTTCCATCTTCACAAGTGAATATGTAAACACATCACTCAGATGTTCTGGCAATACCACAAGGATAATGCGTAGGACTCAAGATATAATCTCTTTCCACATTGTGTGAAACAGAGAGTCTTCATTGAAAGTGTCCTAATGAGATTTATTGATGATCTCGTGGCACTAGACTCAATTTGTGCATATTTGGATCCTATATCGGAGACTAGGAGAGGTCTCCTCCTTCAATTTCAACAATCTCTAAGAGAAAGTCGATAGATAATGTCGGTTCCCCGTGAGAATGAAACAAGTCCTTTTAAGAGGAACTTGAGTGGTTTGGAAAGTTGAAGTGCAGTGCGTCCCTGGGTCCATGACGTCTTGTCTTCAATACCGATGTTACCATCAGTAGCATATGAATTGAACCCGGTTTCTGCCATAAGGTTGAATAAATGGAGGGCTATTTGTTTTCACCCTTTTCTCATTCAATTCTTTTCAATTCTTCAACCCCTTCAGTGCTTACCGAGACTTCATAGCTAGAACCTTGTTGGGTTTATTCCAGTACTAGCTCAGCCTTAGTCCGCACTCTTCCCATATCTCATTTTTCTCCTTTTATCATCATACCTAAGAACTCTACACTAACTAGTGGATAGTCCCCGGGTAGATCCCTCCGGTTCTGGCGGATCATGGGAACACATACCTAACCTTATCGTCCTTATATCACCATACATAATGTAAAGTTGGTCGGTCTTTTTGGTATTGTTCATCCGCCATAGGAACCAATTGAAAACCATTTGAAAATCAATCCAGATACTTATGATATTTTATCAAAGCATTTTGTACGAATTGTTTTGATATTTTAGAAGAAGAACTCCCCCTCAACATGTGAATCAAGTATTTGAAATAGTTTTCCACACGGAGGCAAGAGAAAGAATTAACTTCTTTGATTACCATTTTCAAAAATATCAACATCACTTCCCTAATCGAATCAAGTAGATAAAGCATTTTGGGGAAGGATGAGGTTTTCATGATTTTGCCCCCCTCAATATGTGCCTCGAGATTTGAAAAGAGTTTTGCACATACTAGAGGGAACCTGCACCTTGAGATAAGTTATCACGTTTCAAATCATAATCGTTTGTCACATGTGGGAAGGAGAGCTTGTACATCCTTATAAAACCATTTACCGAATTATCAGTTTAAATCCAATTTAAATCACACATTCTCCCCCGATCACAATTATCAAATCATTTGAGATTTGTGATCTCTTATAGATTTAAATTGATTTTGAAAGCTTTTAAGGAGAATTGTGACTTGATTATGAAAGCGTTTTAACTGATAATGATCGGATTTGAAGACTTTAAACTCCATTTATAAAACATGCATGAATATCTTTTGAAAACAATTGAATGCCAAATAACTTTTTAATTTAATTGAAATCATTCTCCCTCAATCAATGACATAGGTTGTTGATTGAGAGATTGATATTTTGACAAATAAGTCCAGATGATTATCAAAAATAGAGACTGAGTTATTTTTCAAAGCGGTTAGTTTTCAGCAGATAAATGTTTAAAGAATCAGAGCATGGAATTTTGAAAACATGATAAAGTATGGCTCGTTCTTTCTTTGAAAAAGCGGGGTTATGCCTGAAATGACAATAAACCATTGTTTCTCTTTCTCCCAAAAATATTTTTTTTTTTTAGAGTTCGAACAACATCTAAAGTCCCGTGTCATTCTTTGAATGACAAAGACAAAGACCGTAGATATTACGAACCGAAAAGCATGACAAATTGACAATATTTTTGAAGATTTTTCGAATTTTTTTTTCGATTTTTATGGTTTTTGAAGGTTTTATAATTTTGTATTTTGTTTTTCGAATAGATATATACAAGAGATAGATGAAGATAGACCTTTACTCCTCGTCTTCCTCCTGAAGACGTTTGAGTGTTTCGGGTTGAAGACTTTTCAAGCCAAGACGTGGAAGAATAAACTCAAAACGTTCTCTTGGAAGAGCTTTGGTGAAGATGTCTGCTAACCGATATTCAGACCTCACAAAATAGAGTTCCACCACACCTTTTCCATGTGTTTTGAACTTGTTCCCTGATGTAATGATGTCGAATGTCGATATGCTTTGCTCTTGAGTGTTGAACGTTGTTGCATGAGAGAGCAATAGCACTTTATTATCACAGATGAGGGATTTTGTTGAATTCAAAGCCATAGTCATAATTGAGATCTCATCCATAAGACTTGAGCACAACAAGATGACATGGCTATGTATTCAGCCTCTGTAGAGGAAATAGAAGTACTCATTTGCTTCTTTGAAGACCAAATCACAAGCTTATCACCCAAAAATTGAGCACCTCCAGACGTACTTCGACGAGTATCTTGACACCTGCATGATCGCATCCGCATAGGTTGTTAGTGACATACCGGTGTCTTTCGGGTACCAAAGACCCATATTGATGGTTCCTTGGAGATACCGAAAGACCCATTTAACCGCTTCAAGGTGCTTTTAGTAGGCTTAGCCCGGTATCTAGCACACATGCAACACGTAAACAAGATGTCTGGTAGCTGTGAGGTACATCAGGGATCCAATCATACTACGATATTTTGTTTGGTCAATCATGATCCCTGAGTGGTCCTCATCTAGTTTGGTTCGATCAATCATGGGAGTGTCAACAGGTCACTTGAATCAAATCCAAATTTCTTTAAGATCTCAGTTGCATATTTAGATTGATTTATGAAAATGCCTCCAGGACTTTGCGAAATTTGTAATCCCAAGAAAAATGACATTTGTCCCATCATTGACATTTGAAATTTTGAAATCATTTAATTAGAAAAAACGATCACATTCCATTGGGTCTGTCGAGGCAAAAATAATATCATCAACATAAATTTGAACATGAATTAAATTTTTGCCTGACTTCCTGGTGAACAATGTTGGATCAACTGCTCCTTTGCTAAATCCGGTTGATAGAAGAAACTTTGATAGTGTATCATACCATGCCCTTGGAGCTTGCTTTAAACCGTAGAGAGCCTTCTTCAAACGATAAACGTGAGTAGGATGCTCTTGATTTACAAATCCTTCAGGTTGGCTGACGTAGACGACTTGTTTAAGGTCTCCGTTCAGAAATGCCGTCTTCACATCCATCTGATAGACTACCATGTTCTTACTAGCAGATTAGCCGAAAAGATTCGATTGCCTCGATTTGAGCAACTAGAGCAAAAGATTCTTCAAAGTCAATACCCTCCTCTTGACGGTATCCTTTAGCAACTAATCGAGCCTTGTTCTTCAACACATCACCATGCTCATCAAGTTTCACTTTGAAGATCCATTTTAGAGCAATAATCATAGCACAATGTGGAGCAGGTACTAACTCCCATACATCTAGTCGATCGAACTCATGAATTTCATCTTGCATAGCATTGAACCAGCTATCTTCATTCATGGCGGTTTTAACATCTTTTGGTTCGATCTTAGAGAGTACGGAGTTGAAGAAGCACCATAAGGCATCGGTTGCAAGTTGTTTCGTGTGATACTGGACGAGATGGATTTCCAATGATGTTGTCTAATGGATGATCGTGAGTCCATTTTCTGAGGTGTTCATGTGGTAGTTGTTGAGGGACCGAAGTAGCAGAGTTGATGTCTCCTCGAAGATGGTTCGATGAAGATTCAGGAGCAAATATGTTTTCAAATGGAGCATCTTCAGGAGTAGCAAAGGAATTAACTTCATCATTGATGCCAGAAACAGTTCCATGATGTACATTTGAAGAATGATGATTTGTTGATGAGATCGAAGGATCAAAGCAGGTGCTTCTTGACTTAAAGATATTGAGACCGAGGGATTGACTTCATTCATGGAATATGAGCGTTCTATGTTGTAGGGATCGACAACTCATTAGTACTTGGATCATAAAGTTCATCAAACATAGGATCAAACAATTTCTTTAAATCATCTTCGGATGGAGGTACATATGGAGTTTCTTGAGAAGAGTTTGGAACAAGGGATGAACCAATTGACTGTTTTGAAGTGCGGTCCTGAATTGTTCAGGAGCCGTTTGACCCGGTCACTCATCAAACGTAACGTGAATTGTTTCCATGATGTTTCGGGTTCTTTTGTTGTAGATTCGTATCCCTTTTGTTTGATGCATACCCTACAAATACTCCAATGTCTGCTTAGCTCTAAGTTTGCCTAAGTCTTGACCCTCATTAGTTGGATAGCACAATGCTCCAAACACACGAAGGAAAGAGAGATTAGGTTTTATGTTGTGGACAAGTTCATATGGTGTCTTTCCATGAACAGTGTGAATCAGGGAACGATTTTGTAGGACCTTACTTTTATCAACCTTATCACTTTACCAAGCAAACCCAACACACGTAACCCAAACACTTATACGTATAAGAAGATGAAATAAAGAAAGGAAGATATATATTCTTGAATGATATAAAATCCGTGTATGTTGTGAGAGAATGATGAAACAATATGATGTTTATTTCAAAGGAAAAACACACACATTTCAAGCACACCCCTCAAATGACCATTTGAGGGGTATTTATAGTTCCTTACAACAATACTCTAATGGGCTTGGCAAGGGCCAATGAATTGACTTGGTTGGGCTTTGGATACATAAGCTTATCAATGGCTAGCAGAGCTTATCTTAACCAATTAGCTTAGCCAATCCCACGAGCCCCACAGATGACTATTCTATCACGATATCTAACCACACAAAGTTCAAAATGTGAATCGACCATCACTTCTAATAAAAACTCTAACAATCTCCCCCCTAAGGGGTGGTCATTCAAATGATGCTCCACTTGATTAGGTCTTTGCTTTTCTCGAGCTTGAACTTTGTGTGTAGATAAAGAATAGTCTTGATTCTTTGTTCCTTCATGCTTTGTGATCAGATAATGTGGTTGTCTACCGTTGTCAACTTCGTTGGATAGGTATCTCCAAGCCTCTTTTCCACCATGCTCACCTATTGTCTTTTGGTTTACCAATGATGTAGTTTGAGTCTTAGATTCATTGACGAAGAATCATCTTTAACTTTGTGTAGCCTTTGATTATGATGAGAACTTTCATGTATTTTTGTATGAGCATGTGGCAGTATGCACGATCATCCGGCAGCTTCCATAAGAAGAAAACATAAAACAGTTAGTAGCGGATTGCACTCACAAGTTTGAATTTTGAGGGTGTTAACGGCATAGTGTGAAAACACGTCTAATTTCTCACAAGGGCCGTTCCTCGAATTGAGTCCACAAGTGAGATAACACGATATACCGAAGTACACCTACAGTAGCCGTGGTCGCCGAGGTGGTACGCGAAGCATCACCTCACCACTTTGACCGTTTGAGACACACTAAGCATAATCCACGGAGTTGCCGTATGACCTGTCGTGGCTGCTTGATGTTGACGCCTGCAGGACTTTCATTCAAACTGAAGATTGTATGAAAACTTCTCATAAATGTGTTGGCAGATTGCTAAGACTGGACTCTAGAATATCACTTGTGTCCTTATAATGATGAACAACAAGCGATTTCATGTCAAGTGTTCCTATGAGATCTTTTGATGAATCTCGTGGCTCTAGACTCAACAAGTGCATTATTGGTTTTCCTAAGACTAGGGAGAGGGTCTCCTTCAATATCAACAATCTCCAAGAGAAAAGCTTCGATAGATTATGTAAGGTTTCCAGTGAGAATGAAACAAATCCCTTTTGAGAGGAATTGAGTGGCTAGAAGGTTTAGTGTTCAGCGGCGCCACCGGGTCAATGTGGGTCACGTCTTTATCTTCAATACGTTGTCATCTAAAGTGACATTGATGTGAATGAATTTGAACCGGTTTTACCCTAAGGTTGAATATGGAGGGCTATTTCTTTTCACCCTTTTTCATTATGAGTGGGATATGGTTACGAGTAGGATGGCTTAGGCGTAGGATATTATGGTGAGGAAGCTTAGGCTGGATCTTATGCGTAGGATCTTAGGCGTAGGATTCCTTAGGGTAAGAAAAGTATCTTACGCGTTAGGCTTATGCGTATGACAAAAAAAACTTATAAAAACCTTACCGTAAGTGTGATCTTATGCGTAGAGTTCTACTCTCGTAGAGTTTATGCTTGCGTAAAACTTAGGTTAAAACCTCAAAATCCTTTACACTGTCCCACAGCGGTAAGGGATATCCACAAGTCGAAGTGTTCCACACACTTATCCAAGTGAGGAAGCACTGAGTAACCTTTGAAGCTCGAAGATTCTTCACCAAAAGTTATGAGTAGCTAGGGTTTGACTTTTTGACTTCTACTAGTAAGAAATTTCAATGATTCAAACGTGTCTCTTGCCGATATCCTAAAAACACTTCTAATAACCCAAAAAATGTGACCTTTTTCACCCAAAGTGCTTATAAAAGTTACGAGTAGAAATGACCAATGAACCAAAATCGAGTTCAAAGTGATTTAAAACCGTAAAAGTTTGAACTTTTTGCAAAAACTAGAATCTTTAACACTATGTAAACCTTAGACCATAAGAATCTTGAAGATTTAAGTGCAAAATTAAATCTTTAAGTGTCTTTGAGAAACGAACTACGCGTAATTCACCACAAAACTTCAACCAAAACACTCCTAAACCATTGTTTAGGGTGATTGATACAATTGTAGGACCTAGGATATATCAACCTTATCACAAACCAATACCCACGTTTTGCTTAGAACACGTTAAACCAAACATTTATACGTATAAGAAGATGAAATAAAGAAAGGAAAGATGGTGACTTGATGTTTTAAACAAAACCGTGTATTTGTGGAGGATAAGATAAACAATATGATGTTTATTTCAAAGGAAAAACACACACACACACTCAAGCACACCCCTCAAATGACCATTTGAGGGGTATTTATAGTTCCTACAAACCTAATACACTAATGGGCAAGGGCCATTAATTGGACTTGGATTTGGCTTGGGATACATAAGCTTATCAATGGCTAGCATAGCTTATCTTTTAACCAATTAGCTTAGCCCAATTTGTGTTCCGGACGATAAACTATCCACGATATCTCACACACGTTACAAAGTTCCTAAATGTGAATGACCATACTCTAATAAAAACTAACAACGATTTGTGTGTAGCATGCACGTGGCAATAGCGAGAAACATTGGAACTTTTGAGTAAATCAGCATTGTTCTTTCTACAAGAGTTCGATTTTGTCTTTCAACTACACCGTTCAGTTGAGGAGTTCGTGGAACACTTCTTTGATGGCTGATTCCAATGCTTTCATAAAATTCACTAAGTTGTTTGTTAACAAACTCCGTTCCATTGTCTGTCCGGATAATTCTGACGGTTTTGTTAAGTCGAACCTGCAGCTTTTTGATGAGTTTGATGATGATATCAGGAGTTTCATCCTTTGTCCTTAAGAACTTGACCTAGGTGAATCTAGAGTAATCATCAACTACAACTAACACATATTTCTTCCCAAAGATATTCTGCACTCTCATTGGTCCACATAAATCCATATGAATTGTATGAAGAACTTTTGTGACAAAGTTAGTAGGTTTGGGTTTATGGGCATACTTCTTGCTTTTTCCCAATTGACATGCTGAACAAAGATGATCCTTTTCATACTTTAGTCGAGGTAAACCTACAACTAAGTCTTCTGAGAGATCATTGATGGAGCCGAAGTTCAAGTGATTGAGACGTCGATGCCATAACCATGACTTTGTTTTTAAAGCCTTTGACAGCAAGCAAATTGGAGAAGACTTCATCATATCTTCTATAGAGATGGTGTAAAGATTTGAACCCGAGTTCCTCTTAAAAGTTCCTTACCATCAAGTTCTCTAACAAAACAAGTATGTTTTCAGAAGGCTACTTCTAGATCAGAGTCCTGAATTGACCGAAGAGAGAACAGATTATGTTCAAGACCTTCCACATAGTATACTCTAGAGATAACACTATCACCAACAACATAATCACCATAACCCATAATTGCACCGAAATGATCATTACAGAATCTAACTGTCAAGATGAATTTGCTCTCACGAAGTTCATGATCCGCGACCGGTCTCCGGTCATATGCTTGGAACAGCCTGAGTCCAGGTACCACAGAACGATTTGAACGATCTGCAGTTGAACACATACAAGAATGGATAACTGGATAATTGGGATCCCCATGCAAGAATGGGTTCCACTTGGTTAGTAACAGTAATTGGAACACCCACATCAGAAATAGAAACATCCATATCAGAAGTAGAAGCAATGGAATCATTGGGAATAGATGCAATGCTGGTGTCAGTATTTGACCTATTCAAAGTATGTTCACTTCTTAAGGGAATAGTTCTACCAGTAGGCATCCATTTTCTAGTGGGCATAATCTTAGCAGTTTGAGAACAAAACTGATTATTCTTATGGCCAAAAGGTATCCAATAATAACCTATCTTTATAAAAGTTCTTCCTGTGGGTTTCCACTGTTTTCTAACAATCTTTCGTTTTGCCTTTTTGCCTTATTTGCACGATTATTAGCATTAACAATTTTAACTGGCATTTGACAGCATTAGACAAAGCATTCACACCACATTCATGATTAGCAACAGAATTCAAGCAGACATCATTACAAGGTTTGCAAATAGTATCAGAATTCGAATTAATTATAGTACGCCTAAGGCTAATACTAGAATCAACACGATTCGTTTTATTCAACTCAAGCTTAAAGTTCCTAGATTGGTCTTCTACTCTCTTCCAATGCACATTCTTAGCTTGCAAGGTCCTATCATTCCTTGTATTGTCTTGAGACTTTGACCTGCTCGCTTTAAAGTCACTGATTACTCCTGTAGAGGGAATGGGAACATTAGTTGGTTGATCTAATTTTTGCATTCCTGAACTTGATGTGCAAGGATCTGAAGTACTAGAAGGCACATTAGTGTATACTTTAAGACTGTGATTTGAGCTTTTTGCAGGCACACTAAAGTTCACTTTCTTAGCACTAACATATCTGGAATCTGAACTACTTGAAGGCACATTAGTGTTTCCTTTCTTAAGACTGGGCATAGAACGGATTTCCTGCTTGGCACTAGGCATAGAACAAGGCATCACAGCTTTGCCTTTTGCACCTAAGGTTAAGGATTTGGGACATGTTGCAATTACACATTCTAGCAACTCTTGAGATCGTTTGGCCTGGAGGCAAGCAAACCTAATTTCACTATCAAGAGGTTTGTTAATGAAATCCTCTTCGACAATCTCACGGAGACATTCTAGACTATCCTTAAGGTGAGCACAATATTCATGAAAAGCATGTTCATTATTCCTAAGATGAGGAGGAATATATTTAACTGTCACAGTGTATTTGCAGTCTAAGGGTGACTTTGAGACAACATTCTTATTGAAAACAAGTGGCAGTTTCCCATTTCCCTGACTTCTGAGATTCTCAATTTCCTTTTGTAAAGACGTTATTTTTTCGTTGTTTTGGTCACGGGTGACTTTTATTGAATCATATAACTCTTTAAAATGTCGTTTAACTTTTTCATTTTCTTCTAGAAAACTCTCGTTTTCCTTTTGTAAGGCATCAACTAAGTTTTGAAGATGAAAAGTTTGAGAATTCTGAGAATCTAAAGGAGGAGGCATTTGGGAGCCTGTCATATTGTTCGTTTGACCCTTTAATTGAGAGATTTGGGCTTTCAACTTTCTGATCGTGTTGCACTGAGCTTGAATCTGTTCATCACGTTTGTTAATTTGAAAAACTGCATCAAACTCTGGAGCATCTGAGGATGTCTTGATATTTGAAGTTTTGACATTTTCTTTAAGATGTTGATATTTTAGTTGTAAATTAAAATGCTCAACTTCCAGTTTAGAAAAATGTTTAACCAAATTGTCGTGATCATCCAGTTCAATTTTCTCGTTTAGTTCAGAATTAGTTTTTTCAAGCTCAATGACACGATCATGGGAGACTTTCAGTGCAACCGATAATTCATGAAATTTGGAAGCATTAATGGAACAATTTGTAGCAGTGAAAAACACATCCTGAGTAATACATTCAGAAATCAGGTTCTCATTTAGTGTATGCAAGTTCTTCCTCTCAATCTCATTATATTTTAGTGCTCGCTCATAGTCACTAACTTCAACTATCATTGCATCAAATTCCTTTTCCATTCCCTTAATATCAGTTTCTATCCCCTTTTTAAGACTCTCAAAGTGATCTTTTAGAAGTTTAAAGAAAGGCATGACCTCAGTTAAATAACATTCTTTCATTTGCTCAAAACCCCTTTCTCCTTCCGTAATACCAGTGGGTGTGATCCTTTTCTTGCAAGTTTTCTCAAAATCAACAAATAGTTGAAGTATAACATATTGGCTAATTAAGGTCTTGCTTTTAGTGGCAATTGTTCTAGGAACAAGATGCATTGGTGTATTAGGAGGATACACAGTCGCTCTAGGCATTTTCCAAAGAGGGGGGTTGGTTACAACAATATTTTCAGCTTTCTGCTTATCTAAATCCATTTTCCAGAACACTTGTTCGGGAGTTAACAATGTCTGAGGCTTAAACTTGTTTAAGGCAATCCAATTCTCCTTTTTGTAATCATGGGGTGTGATGATTACTTTCTTTTCTTTACATTTTGGATCAGCTAGTTTCTTGTTTAACTTTTCCCTAGTGATTTCATCTGATTTCTTATCTTCCTCTGTGCACTCAGCGCAACTAGGTTTCTGTCTAGGTTTAAGGATTTCCTTGCCATCATAAAGAACCTTATGAGCATTTCTAGCCTTTTTAATGACCTCTGGATTTGGTTCCTCAATAAGGGGAATGCTATGCTTATCGCTTAGGACTCTATGCTTAGTGATCATGTGAGCAGTCTGAATGGTGTTTCCTTGTATGTACAACTTATTTTCAAGCTTGTTTTTCAAGGTTTTAGATTAGAAAAATCATTCAAAAGTTTTGATTCCTTAGCATTAAATTCTTGCTTAAGCATTTTAACATTTTCTTGAAGTTCTTGTTTTTGCTTAGCAGCTTTTGAAAGCTTTTCTTGTAAGGAATTTAACTCTTGTTTTAACACTTCTTCTTTAAACCTACTTTTTCTAATAGTTGTACGCATTTGGTCATCCATTTCCTGCTCACGAGTGGTCAACTCAAATTTAGCACGTTGTTCATAAATAGCAACACGTTCTTTATAGGCATTTAATTCAGATATTACGGACTCATCAGGGGCACAGGCAGTGTATTCATCAAAAATATAGTCATTGTTGATTGCAGGAGATGCATCACTTGGCACAACTTCACTTTCACTTTGTTTCACATATTGATCATATGGGACAACATTGATATTACCCATATTTTCAATATTTGATACAAAAGTTTCAGTTGATAGTACTTTGTCATGCATCTTTTGCACATCAGCATCATCGTATAGTTTTAGTACCTCTGAGATGAGTTTGTCTTTGGATGGGCCAACTTGTGGTGAAGAGGAGACCTTGGGAGAAACCATTGGAGAAATGCTAGCCATAAAGATTGTGTGTGCAGTAGGTCCATCATCCACATCAGAGTCGTATGCATCACAATCAGCGACTTGAAAGGCATTCTGATGATTGTGACCTATTTCCTGAATAGGCTGCTCATCCACATCTGCATCATAGGTCTTGGCATTGCCCTCAGCTAGAAACAACAATTCCTCTTCATCCAAAGCAGCACCATTATCCTGAGCTTGCACAAGCAGCATCTTATCTCTGAAGTAATCAGCATTCGGTGGACGCTTTGGAGATGTGCAGTTCCTTGCAATGTGTCCCTCACCACCACAATTATAACATTTGATCAGCTTAGCTTGACCTTGATTATCATTCCTTCCTCGATTCTGATTACCAACATAACCTCTACCAGCTCCACCTCTTCCCTGATCATACTGTCTTTCCTGAACTGGTTGCACCACGATCCTCCCATCTTTAACAGAGCTTGATTGTGTGGTTTAGATGCTGTTCTGAGGTTGTTATTGGTTTGTGGGAGAGAATTCATGTTTTGACTAATCAGAAGAGCTAGTTGATTAATGAAATTACCCACGTGTGCATCAGCATCAACTTGTTTGAACATAGGATCAGGAATTAGTTTGTGATTACCATTTCCCATGTGTATGACTTGTGAGGCTTTGGTTGTGATTCTGATGTTTGAGTAGAAGGCAGTTGAGTCATTAGACGAGCTTGTCTCTCCCTGGTTGGTTTTGAACTGATTAAGAACCAATTTTTCAAACATAGCATGTCTCTCATTCTGAAGGAGGAAGGCATAGAGTTGCTCATAGTTTGTATTCTTCAATCCTTTAGTGAGCTTCACAGAGGTGACAAACTTGTGCCATTCGGGATTCATGTTGTTCACAAATTTTGAGTTCAGCTGAATGTTAGGCATAGTCATTCTGATGTTCCTCATGTCATTCACCAACTTATGAAATCTCACATAGTACTCATAGACACTCTCATCTGGTTTCATCTTGAAGTGTTCAAATTCGTCATAGAGTTGTGATTCTCTGTCTTCCATAGTTAATTCTGAACTTGAGAGAAGCATCTTGACATTATCCCATACTGCCTTTGCTTCGGTGTTGTGATTGATCAGCTTGTAGATGTCTTTAGGAAGACCTTGAAGAACAATGTTAGAAGCCCTGATATCAGCATCGAATCTTTTTTTCTCCTTATCATCAAGCTCATCATACATCTTTGGTCTGTCCATTCCGTAAATCGGAGTTCCATCTTCAGCAGTATCAAGTACATCTCTAGTCGTCTCAACTCGATACGGTCCTTCATCAATGGATTTGAGAATGTTGACACCATTTTCCTTTCCAAGGCAGTACAATCTGATTCGTTGAGCCCAAGAATCGTAGTCAGTTCTGTCAAGCATGGGTGGACGAGTATCTGAACCAACTGCTTGAACATCCTCGGCAACAGTGGAGATGATAGTAGGAACGTTTGTAGACATGTTTCAAGCTCTACGGGATT
The DNA here is from genome assembly GCA_910596185.1 of Chrysanthemum makinoi. Classification (NCBI taxonomy): domain Eukaryota; kingdom Viridiplantae; phylum Streptophyta; class Magnoliopsida; order Asterales; family Asteraceae; genus Chrysanthemum; species Chrysanthemum makinoi. The sequence continues at coordinate 201,568,739 of OU343222.1, read as the reverse complement.
TTAAAACTCTATGATTAAACCGGGAAATAGATTCTTTCACGGGATTTTACTGAATCAAGAGAAAACCGTATTTAAAGGAAATCACTCAAGTCGCTAGGAAAATTGTGAACCAAGTCGCTATATAACAACTCGCTACAATCCAAGTCGCTAGAAAAATTTTGGCAGCAATTCGCTAAGCACCAAGTCGCTAAATAATCAAGTCGCTAAATAGCAACTCGCTAGGTACCAACTCGCTAACACCAAGTCACTAACAATATAAAGTACAAGTCGCTAACTAACACCAAGTCGCTACGTGTAGTGGAGAATCCACTACTTGTACTTTTTGTCGGCTTGTCTCACTAGACAAGTCGCTAACCCAACTCGCTAAGATTTTCAACTACAACTCGCTACCAAATTGTGAAGCAAGTCGCTACCAAGAAAACTTTTCCGTGGCTCAAGTCGCTAGCATGAAAAACACATGAACACCACTTTTCAATCCAAAAACAACCCAACCACTATGATTCAAACCTTCTAAATCAAAACCTAAACACTTGTGATGATTCAAAACACAAAAGTACTACCAAAATCGAAACTTTAACACTAGAAATCAACCAAATGATGCAAAAACCACTAAACTTTTTCAAACTCAAAAACCACCTAAAAACCACTAGAAATCCAAAGATATGTAAGAGATGATCTAACCATGGCTCTTGATACCAATTGTAGGATATTGGATTTCACATACACATCAAACCATAACTCAAAGTGGGCGTATAAAGGTGAGTTCTAGAGAGAGAAAGTTAGAGGTTTAGGGAACTTAGTGAGAGAAAGAAAAATCTTATTATGAGCTCCAACTCTCTACCTTGGGAGGTAGAGAGTATTTATAGTCTTACATAAAACGCCACACAACGGGCTGTGGATCAGGCATACAGTGGGTAAAGACCCGTCCGTCCTCCACGGTGTTACTTAACAAAATACTACTTAACATAAAATAACTATGACTACGAGCTTTCTAACGATTACATATACTTGAGGTGACCGACTCTTTAATACCTGGAATTTCTAATTCCTAACAAAGGGTTACCGAATCTACAACAAAAGAACTCGAGATATCATGGAAACTATTCAGGTCACGTTCGATGAGCTGTCTGGGCAAATGGCTCCAGGACAATCAAGTTCTGGACCCGCATCTCAATATTTGTTAAGTAGTCCCATTAGTTCTTCTCTTGTACAAAATCCCTCACCAGCAATTCCATATGTACCCCCTTCGGAAGATGATTTGAAGAAATTGTTTGATCCAATGTTTGATGAACACTATGAGCCTATTGCTAATGATCAGTCAATCTAATCCATCAAGAGAGGTCACCCCTAACTTGTCAGCCAACTTAGATAACCCTTCGGTTTTCATGTCATTGAATCAAGAAGCGCCTACTGCAGATCACTCATCATCATCATCAAATCCTCAATCATCAAGTGTACATCATGGAAATGTTTCTGGAAACTATGATGGAGATAACCCCTTCGCTACTCCCGAAGATGCTCCATTTGAGAACATATTTGCTCCTGAACCATCTTCATCAGGAGATCCAAACTCTGCTACTTCAGTCCCTCAACAACAACCACATGAACACCTTAGAAAATGGACACATGACCATCCATTGGACAACATCATTGGAAACCCTTCTCACCCAGTATCCACTCGTAAAAAACTTGCAACTGATGCCTTGTGGTGCTTCTTCAACTCCGTATTATCTAAGGTCGAACCAAAAGACGTTAAAACTGCCATGACTGAAGACAGCTGGTTCAATGCCATGCAAGATGAAATTCATGAGTTTGATCGACTAGATGTATGGGAATTAGTACCTGCTCCTGACTGTGCTATGATCATTGCTCTAAAATGGATCTTCAAAGTAAAACTTGATGAGCATGGTGATGTGCCAAAGAACAAGGCTCGACTGGTTGCAAAAGGATACCGTCAAGAGGAGGGTATTGACTTTGAAGAATCATTTGCTCCAGTTGCACGTATCAAGGCAATCAGAATCTTCCTGGCTAACGCTACCAGTAAGAACATTGTAGTCTATCAGATGGATGTAAAGACTGCTTGCCTTAACGGAGATCTGAAAGAAGTAGTATACGTCAGCCAACCTGAAGGTTTTGTGAATCTAGAGCATCCTACTCATGTCTATCGCTTGAAGAAGGCCCTTTACGGTTTGAAGCAAGCTACAAGGGCATGGTACGGCACGCTATTGAATTTTCTTGTATCTAATGGATTCAGCAAAGGAGCAGTTGATCCAACATTGTTCACCAGAAAGTCAGGCAAACACTTAATTCATGTTCAAATCTATGTTGATGATATTATTTTTGCCTCGACTGACCCCAATGAATGTGACCGTTTTTCTAAGGAGATGGGCTCCAAATTTCAAATGTCAATGATGGGACAAATGTCATTTTTCTTGGGATTACAAATTTCACAAAGTCCCAGAGTCATTTTTATAAATCAATCTAAATATGCTAATGAGATCTTAAAGAAATTTGGATTTGATTCTTGTGACCCTGTTGACACTCCCATGGTGGAGCGTACTAAACTGGATGAGGACCACTCAGGGATCATGGTTGACAAACAAAATGTCAAGTATGATTGATCCCGATGTACCTCACGCCTTATGTAGACCATACATTCTGTTCGCTGTATGCATGTGTGCTAGATACTAGGCTAAGCCTACCAAAAAGCACCTTGAAGCAGTTAAATGGGTCTTTCGGTATCTCCAAAGAACCATCAACATGGGACTTTGGTACCCGAAGGACACCGGTATGTCACTAACAGCCTATGCGATGCTGACCATGCAGGGTGTCAAGATACACATCGAAGCACGTCAGGAGGTGCTCAGTTTTTGGGTGATAAGCTTGTGAGCTGGTCTTCAAAGAAACAAATGAGTACCTATATATCCTCTACAGAGGCAAAATACATAGCCATGTCATCTTGTTGTGCTCAAATCCTATGGATGAGATCTCAATTATCTGACTATGGCTTTGAATTCAACAAAATCCCTCTGTACTATGATAACAAGAGTGCCATTGCTCTCTCATGCAACAACGTTCAACATTCAAGAGCAAAGCATATCGACATTCGACATCATTTCATCAAGGAGCAAGTGGAGAACGGTGTGATAAACTATACTTTGTGAAGACTGAATATCAGTTAGCAGACATCTTCACCAAAGCTCTTCCTAGAGAACGTTTTGAGTTTATCCTTCCACGACTTGGTCTAAAGAGTCTACCACCGGAAACACTCAAACGTCTTCAAGAGGAAGACGAGGAGTAAAAGCTTTTCTTCATCCATCTCTTGTAAATATTTATTCAAAAAAGCAAAATACAAAATTATAAAACCCCAAAAAAAAAAAAAAAAAAAAAAACAATATAAAATTTCAAAAATCCATAAAAATCAGAAAATATTTGAAAAAGCTTAAAAATATTATTTTTCCCATATTTTTCTATTTTTCGATAACATCTACAGTCTTTGATTTGTCACTCTAAGAATGACACGGGTCTTTAGATGAAGTTCGATTGTAAATAAACTTAAAAAAAAAATTGGATGGAGAAAATTGGTGGTTTATTGTCATTTCAGGCAGTAACCCGTTTTTAAAGAAAGAACAGAGCTATGCTTAATCTTATTTTTCAAATCTCATGCTCTGATTCCAAAAACAAATGTTTGTCACCAAAAAGACAAATGTTTCCTTCACAAATATTTTTCCTTCTATAAATTCTTCTGAAAAATATTTGTCATCTAATGAAAACTAAGTCGGTCTCAATTTTCGAAAATCATCTGGACTTGTCATTTGTAAAAATCTCTATCTCTCAATCAACAACATATGTCATTGATTGAGGGGGAGAATGATTTCTATCAAATCCAAAGGTTATTTTTCAAACAATTGGCACGTAATCAAACAAGGTCTACTTTTGATAATTCAAAAAGAACAACGATTTACATTGTTTTTATACATTTGGATCCAGACCTAGGTTGTGTTTTCATAAGATACTTATGCATGTTTGAACTATAGAGTTTAAAGTCTCAAAATTTGATCCTTATCAGTTAAAATGTTTTTCAAAAAGCAAGTCACTATTCTCCTCAAAAGTTTTCAAAATTAATTTAAATCAATAGAGATCACAAATCTCAAAGGATTTGAAAATTGTGATCGGGGGAGAATTTGTGATTTAAATTGGATATAAAATGATAATTCGATAAATGGTTTATAAATATTATAACAAGCTCTCCTCCCTACATGTGCCAAACGATTTCAAATTTTCCATGCACATGTTAAGGGGGAGTATCTATATCAAACCAAAAAGGATTGAAACGTGATTGATTTGTCTCTAAGTGCAGGTTCTCCCTAATATGTGCAAAACACTTCCGAATCTCGATGCACATATTGAAGGGGGGGAACTTTTTGAAAACCACATCATTTCCCAAAAATATCTTTAACAAAGTATTTAAAATACTAATTTTGATCGGGAAAGTGTTGTCGATATTTTTAGAAAATGTTGATCAAAGAAGTGAATTCTTCATTCTCAAGCTGAGATTTTCAAGTCTTCTTGCCTCCATGTGCCAAAGAAATTTCAAACATATGATGCACATGTTGAGGGGGAGCTTTTTCTGAAATATCAAAAACAATTCAGGTACAAAATTCTTTGATCATAGATCACAAGTACCTGGATTGATTATTCAAATGGTTTTCAATTGGTTTCAATGGCAGAAGAACAATACCAAAAAGACCGACCAAATTTATTTTATGCATGGAGATATAAGGATGGTTAGGTTAGGTATTCGTTCCCACGATCCCGCCAGAACCAGAGGGATCTACCCACGGACAATCCACTAGATAGTGTAGAAGTCCTTAGGTATGATGGAAAAAGGAGAAAAGTGAGAAATGGGAAGAGTGTGGACTGAGATAGAGCTAGAACTGGAACAAACCCAACAAGGTTCTAGTTATGAAATTTCGGTAAGCACTGAAGGGGTTGAAGAATGAAAAATAAATGAATGAGAAAAAGGGTGAAAAGAAATAGCCATCCTTTATTTCAACTTTAGGACAGAAACCGGGTTCAATTCATATGCTACTGGTGGTTACCTAGGTAACACCGGTATTGATGACAAGACGACTTGGACCCAATGACGCACTGCACTACAACTTCCCAAGCTACTCAAGTTCCTCGTAAAAGGACTTGTTTCATTCTCACGGGGAACCTACATTATCTATCGACTTTCTCTTAGAGATTGTTGATATTGAAGAAGGAGACCCTCTCCCTAGTCTCCGGCATAGGAACCAAATGTGCACTATTGAGTCTAGAGCCACGAGATCATCAATAAATCTCATTAGGACACATTATTCTTGAAGACTTGCTGTTTCACACAATGTGGAAAGTAAGAATATATTAAGAGTCCTACGCATTATCCTTGTGGTATTGCCAGAACATCCGAGTGATACGTAAAAGTATTCACGATGAAGATGGAAATCCTTCTAAAGCCAACATCAAACAAGTTGTTGGTGGATGACATGTGAGATCTTTTCAAAAGATTAAGCTTGTGACAACTGGATAGAAACATTGGGGCGATTCATTCTTGAATCAACCTTGGTCCAGGAAATAAATTGACGAATGCTTTTGGAAAAACCGTTCGATGTGCAAATCTTCTTTTCTCTAGCACATCGAATGAGTATTCATTTTCAAATACAAAAAGTATCTCTGATTGAAAAAATACTTTTGGAAAAACCGTCGATGTGACAATCTCTTCTTTTCTCAAGCACATCGAATGTGTATTCTTTTCAAATACAAAAAGTATTTTTGATTGAAAATTGATCTTTCTTATAAAACCTTCGTCGTATTGCAAAACTCTTTCTTCTAAGCAATATGCGATTGTTTTCAAATCAATTTTTCATCAATCAGTGAATCTCAATTCGCTGGTTCACTCACTCCGTGTTGTCTTCTTTGAGATGTTCCGGTTTGATAACAGCTAGAACAGCTGCGAAACCCTGTCAAGGAGATTCTTTGGAATTATACCTGATCACAGGCAGTGCTTGTATTGATCAACGAGGAACCGTGGTCCGTGTACCTCAATTCAATGAAAAGTGATCAAAGACACTTTCGTGTGTTTTATTGCTAACTGTTGTATGCAGGTACACCCAACGTTTGCAGCTGTTCAGAATTGAGAAGTCAATCCATAACCGCATGCTCACACATCACATGCATGTCTAAAGAATTCATGATAAGCGCATATCTTCATCAACGACTCTGATATTTTCACTCCATGCTTCTGCTACGCTGCTGCAAATATCATGAATCAACAAAAGCTTCCGCAACTCTGATGAGAAGATATCATGATCCAGAATGTGAGCATGTCGGTCCAAATGTCACAACATCACATAAAGTCAACACCACAAAGGAAGAGTCAGAGATTTACGGTAGCTGATGATCTCAAAGCTGACTCAAAACTCATCCTCACGTGGATCAGTTAAAGACCTCCACTTGGATTAACCAAACATGCAAAACATGAAGAATCAAAGACTACGGGCTACAGAGCAAAGAACTTAATCAAGAATCCAAGAACAATAAAAATCTAATATATGTTTGTATTCAATGTAAATTGAGGTGACCTCCCTTAGGGGGAGATTGTTAGGATTTATAAAATCCACTAGTTAAAGTTTCGATCACCTCAAGTATATGTATTCATTAGAAAGCTCGTAGTCGTAGTCAAGTTATGTTAATAAGTAGTTAGTTATGTAACACCGTGGAGGATGGACGGGTCTTTACCCACTGTATGCCTGATCCACAGCCCGTAGGAGGCGTGTCTTGTAATAAACTATAAATACCCTCTACCTCCCAAGGTAGAGGGTTGGAGCTTCAATACCATTTTTCGTTGTTTCATCAAGTTCCCAACTCTCTCTACTTTCTATCTCTAAAACTTTACCCATACGTCTACTTATGTTATGATACGATGTGTTTGTGAAATCCAATATGTTACAGTATCATTATGTCTTCAATTGATTGTGTGTATGCTTCCTTGTTTAACATGTCTAGCTAAATTTCTTGTGTGTTTGCGTAGATCTATGAAACCTAGTTATTAATTATTGTTAGGTTATCTCTTATCTTAATTGTAATTGGCTTAGGAGTGCAACTAGGCTTTCGTTGTGTTTAATGCTTGAGTAATCTTTGTGAAAGTTGGCTTATGAATGAATTATTTTAAGGACTTGCGGATTTCGTAGGCTAAACCCAAAGGTAACCTCAAAGAGTTAGGGCATAGGCACACCCTATAACTTTAGGAATACAACGCGTTAAGATAAGGTGTGACAATTCAACCGACCAATAAAAGATAACTAGGGAGTAATAGTATCCAGGTAAACACATTTGTAATCATCATACGAGCACACATCGAATAGACATAGCTACCCGTAGTATTAGATAATTAGAATTGTTAGGAATTAGAAAATTCCATAGTGAAGTATTGGTCACCCTAAATATTATCTAGCCTAAGTTAGCTCGTAGACATATCATTAGTTACGTTATTTGTTTAGTTTATTCGTTAGTTATTAGCATAGTTTAGTTTAGTGCAACACCGTGGAGTAAGGACAAGTCTTTACCCACTGTATGCCTGATCCACAGGCCGATAGGAGGTCGTGTATCTGTAACTATAAATAGCCCTTCCATCCATGGAAGGGGTGTGGCTTCTTTGAATCTAACCTTACATTTGTTTAAGCAACTCTCTTTCAAGAACCTCCTCTCAACTCTCTTCATCTCTCTAAAATGGCTTTCTTGTTTAATCACAATCCTAGACCACCCGAATCATCAAACAACATAAATATTCACGATCCTACAATTGGTATCAGAGCCAGGTTGTGTTGTTTTGATGATCCGAATTGTTTTTGAAACGATTTATTATGCGGTTTGACAGGGTTATTGTGTGGTGCAGAGTTTTGTGGTTCGAATCTTGTTAGTAACTGAATTTATACAATGTTTGTTGTCGGAAAAATAGTTTTCTGCTTTCACGATTTGAGTTCAGTTTCAAAACAAGTTTTGTGTCTTGGTCAAACATTGGCAACATTGGCAACAAGTTTAAAAACTATTTTTCTGCCTTCACTGTTTTATAGCTGTGGTCAAACATTGGTAGACATGTGGTCATATGGTCTGATTATCCTTGGTCAAATACGGGTCAATAATGGTTTTCTAGTTATTCAGTTTCTGGGTCATTCATATATGCGAGTTAACATTAATATTTCATCTATGCGAGTTGTTAAACATTTTTTAATGTTGAGCGAGTTGTCATTTTTCGAAAGCGGTTGACAGTATTGACTGTCATGACTCAATGTATTCCTGGATGTGAGTCGTTATAATGTCCAGATACAATGAATGTTATGCGAGTTGGGTTTATGGTCAAGTTTCAATGCGAGTTACTTAACTCGCATATGTTATGGGTGCAGCTCGTTTTTTGAGCGAGTTGGTCATGCACGTTGATAACTTAAGCTATATGTGAGTTGCCAACTATGTATGATGCGAGTTGGAGATCATGCGAGTTGATACTTAAGTATGATTAAGAAGACGAAAAGCACAAGGACTATTGACCATATCTGATTACCACAAAGTATCTAAACATCTCAAATAATAACATCACAAAACTGCTATAACATGCTTCCTCACTACTGACTTTATATCTAAATCATCAACATCAAGACACTTTATACAAGACAAACTGGAAAGTTAAGCATATCTTTGGCTACATCAAGTTGAATCTCAGAAAGCTCGTGTTATTTGATGATACAACAAAATCTCATGGGTCACTTTATACACGACATATCCATCACTGATCTAAATCAACTACTTTAATGCCTATAATATTCGAATCTTATCAAGGAATGATGTATAACAAGAATGTTATAATCATTCCCCAAGTTTGTGTAATGAAGTAAACCATGTTCTCACCAATTATATTGACCTCTGATTCCTTTTCTCGAGCCTTAATAATTTTTGACTTACCTCTTTTAATTCAGTAAGCTCAAAAGAAATCATCATTGATCAAAGAGTTTTTTTTTTTAATTTTCTAATAACAGGAATGATTGCAACAATCTGTTGAACCCTTCCTTGATTGTTATGAGATGATAAAAAAATCTAAACCCAACCTTGGTGATAATATATGAAGTCAAGAAATGAGAAGAAGAAGGATGCTTATTCATTTTTTTGACTCGCTTAATGCTCAAAAGTCAAAAAGGATTTGAAAAACCTACCCGTTGTGTATCAAAGTCTCATCGTCTCATGCCATCCCTGTGGCGAAACAAGGACCTTTGAGCCATCCCTGTGGCTAGGTCATAACTTGTTTTCATTTAAGAAGGTTTTCTTGGAGCATTGTTAGTACAGACGAAAGGGGGACGATGTGAACTTTGGGTTTGAGGTGTTTGTTACCTGATGGGGGCGGGTGTAATATGGTGATTGTAATTAGGGTTTTGATTTTCTGTGTTGAGGTGAGAAAGAGGCGGACAGAGTTTTGAGAATAATGAGGGTATGTGATATGAGAGACTTTTTAGGGTTGTTAAGTTGCAGATGAGACGCTTTATACCCTAAATATTAGGGTAATACCTTGGACGGGTTGTGATTTGGTGATAATGGGCCGAGTGTAAATCAGTGTTCGTATGGGCCGAGCTTGAAGCAGTTCAGTCTTGGGCCTCATGCTTTGACATTTAAGTATGTTGAATACCCGTGAAACTTGTATGGTCAATCTTGGTGTTATCTTTCACGTGACAATTTCCATGACGATTAATGATTTTTTTGATGATATCATGGGCATGGGCCGAGATTTCTCAAGATGGTTTCATTTGTAGATTATTGTTAAATCACTGAATTTTTCAAGCCGTGATGATTTTAGGGGACTCTCACAAAGACAAACTCACAAAACATTTTTTCATGGCATGAAATTTGGATTGAAGATATTCCATCAGATTGATTTGATATGATATGTGTGCTTAACGGATTAGTAATGGGACAACCGGTTTGTTTTGGTGTAATATGGTACGAGATTCGGTTTTTTGGATATTGTCCAACTCGTTTGGATATTTGGTTAGGTGTAATATTTTGTGAAATGGACCTCTTGTGTCTATACTCTACTTGGACTTAAAATGAATTTATTTGAATCGAATGTTCATCAAATGGGATGGAGTTGGGCTTGAATTGGACCGAACTTGGGAATGTGAATTGGGTTGAAATGATTTGAACGACGAACAGATAAGCTTCTCAAAATTGGGTCGTTTATATGAGATATGATGAGATTCTATGAGATTTGGTATGATGATGAGATTCGTTGTGTTAGGAGGTTTGATACTTTGATTTATGCTTTTTCACGAAGGATATTTTGTCACGGCTTGAATTAATTGAACAATTCGACTACGGGGTTGTTTGTACGGTATTCCTTATTTGGATTTGAAGTGTGGTCTTTCGGGCATGTTTACTTATTTCGTCTTCCTTCTTTCTACCCTTTCGCGAAGGCGACTTGTTTGAGCCTTAATAGAGTGTGATAAAGACTTGGCTATTTAATTACGGTTGTGATTCTTTCTCATTTAACCTACAACGTAACTATCACTCCGGTGTCTCACTCAGTTGGGAATGTCAAGAGGTTTTGTACATTGGGTACACCGTTTCTTCTTCACAAGGATTAGTACAAGTTTAAGTAACAAATCTGGGAAATTTTACTTCATGATCAAGTTTGACATATCGGATTTTCTTCTCCATGATGTCACTGCAATTGCCGACAGAATGCGTGAATGATGTGTTTACCAAAGTGTTGATTGGATGGTTGATGATGTTGTTGATGTTGGATAATGAACCGCTAATAATGAACCGCATGCAGTTCCCCTAAAATAGATATTCACTGAAACCAAAGTCGTCATAACACATTCAAGATGACATTGTTTAGGTTGGTCTTGATTGTTTAAAATCCCGCGAAAGAACCTATTTCTCGGTTTAAATCATAGACTTGTAAAATCCGTGACAATGGAAACATCCTGGTATTAGTAAAGGCATTTCCGGATCTATCTTGCGGTTTATTCTTGGTTTTGTAAAATCCAACGAAAGAAACTATTTCTCGGTTTAAACCTTAGAGTTGTAAAATCCCGTAATGATAGAACCATCTTGGAGAAGAGAAAGTGTAATTCTGGATCTTACTTGTGATGGTGCTACGGGTTTGCTTCAAAGAAGGGATAAAAGGGTGTACTTCATGAATTGGGTGTTTGTTTGGATATTCGTCATGGTAGTTTGGTTATTACATGGTTTACGGGGTTATGTGCATTTAACTGGTTGGGTCGGGATGAAACCATTATCAAAGTTCGTTTAATGTCAAAGAAAGCGATAAATTTGAGCAGTTAACCGAAAAAGTGACAACGGCGTTAATTCGTATATTATTTGAGGTTGAAGTGAAATATCATGGGCGAGTGTACTTAGTATCTAAAGGTATCGGGGATGGTTGGATGAAGATTCTTCTAGATCCTTGTTCGAGCTTATTATCAAAAAACGAAGACTTGGAAATCTAGTTATTGTTGGGTGTCTTTTTACCTTTTCTTTTACCACGGGGGAATTGGGCTCATCATACCACTATAAATAACAATCACTTAAGGGGTTACGTGTAGTGCTCAGTGTCACATTCAATTGTGGATTTCAAGAGGTAATGTACGTCTTATACTTGATGGTTGGTTGGTTGAAGAGTATAGAGTACATAGAGAGTACTTAGAGATGCTAATGGAAATCGGCACCGCTTTTTTAATATGTGCAAGTATAAAGTCACTAGTTGGGTTAGTTTACTTCAGGTGTTAAATTCATCATATTGAGTTCTCCAAAGCTGTCACGACAAAGATCCTACTGAATGATAATGGGGTTGATTATAAGTTTTGCCAAGAGATGATGAAAAGAGAGAGATAATGACGTCTGTTCAAATCAGTTCAGGCCTCGTACTTCATCATAATGGCGTCTGCAGATAATATTTCAGGCCCCGTTCCTCAAAGAAAAGAAAAGTTTACGTTTCAGTGCGCTTTATCTTCTGAAGAAGAGAAATCTATTATTATGACCTTTCATCAACATGGTTCATACTTTGTCCATGCGCTTCAGGCATCAAGTGAACGGGCTACCATTGTGTGTTTGCTATTCAACTTGCTAAACTATACTGACGATGGCGACATCATGTGCTAATTTTGCGGGGGAAAAGTGTGAAAAGATACTTGGGATGATTTCACTTACTTAATCAAGAATGGCATCTCCGTATGCAATTCTTGAGGGGGAGAAGAAGTGTGAATTTTTTGCATTGTTGATTGATATTTGAGAATATAAATGGTCATACGTGTGACAACCCGTACTTTCAGGTCATTTCTCGACACAATTCATGTCTCATTATTTCAACATTATAGTAAACTTGGTTTACTTGTTTCAAATTCGCGTAACCTTGAAGGTTTAGCGGCGAATTCATGATCATGACATCACGTACATTTCATATGGACTAAGATTAGTCTACATTTCATGGACATCATGCATCTCGTTATTCATTCACGACATTTCATTTCACTTTATACGCGTAATTTTTTTTATATTTAATAATCGTTATCGCGTGAGTTATTATTTTAAATATTTAATCCGTTACTTTCAAAAATGATCCCGATGTATTTTAAACTTACATTTAGTTTATAAAAACTATATTTTTAGTTTCCTAGTGTTTAAATTTATTGGTACATAATCGTTAAAAATTATTATTACGACGTGTTTGTTAAAAATTATACGATAATTATTTTATCACTCAAATTTCACAAGGAATGTATTTTTACAATTTTATTATCTCATTACATTCTATATTTGACCTATAAAAAACTTACTGTACATTTTCTACACAATTACTTATACTTTTGTCAAAAATTACACAAGTACACAAATATATACAAGTTTAAAAAAAAAAAAATATAAAATAAATATCTTACATCCCTCCCCCTTGGCCGACCAAGGGGAGGGTAGTCATTAATGTGATATGGTCGTGATGGTAGCAATCTTAATCAATATATAAAAAAGTCTTACTTAATAACTTTTTCATTCATTCACTCACAATTTTTCACAAGTGTTAGAAAGTTTCTTCTCTCCTTGGGTCTCCATAAAACCGGCCATATAGGGTCTTCAAGGGATCAAAGATTTTTCAAGCACAAGTGTTTAATACAATCAGTATATACTCTTATAAGGTTTTGAAATAAAAACCAAGAGTATTTAGGCTAATCCTTGTTACTTTCACCTCATCATAATCACTTGTAAGCATGATTTTATCATTTTTATGTTTCCTTTTCATTTTCATATGTATCTTTTCATTTTTGGAGCAACATGCAAGACATATGTGATTTATACCATTTTTCATGATTTTAGAGTATATATATATATTATGGTCATCCTATAATTATCCCCTTGGTATTGGTTGGTCTTGATGATGTTTAGGAACCTATGACACCCTAAGAAGGTGTATGGTAGGATTAGATTAGTTTTGGAGTTGATTTGAAGGGATTAGAATAGGTTTTGTCCGAGAAAAACTATTTTCGATAAGTATATTTGGTGTTCTGTCCTTGTTTTGCTTTTCTGGAAAATCCGACAGTAGGCACGACTTTTGGCCTTGATAATTAGAAAATATACTTTAAAACGAATCCGTGGCCGCTTGAACGGATTAAAACGGAGTTATAACGAAGAAAGTTATGGATTTTACAAGTTTGACGACGAAAATTATAATTTTCAGAAATTTCAGCAACATGTTTTTATCTTGTCCGGGTCAAAAACGAGCCTTAAGCTTCACAAATTATTTCGACTTGTCAAAAAATATTAGTATACTTGATACGAAGCTAAGGACATATTAAACGTAGAAAACGGATTTGAAACGACAAAGATATGCACTTTTTTTCATAAACTTGCCGTAACTAATTTTCTGCACACAATTAGCCAAAACCACCATCTTTAACCCTTATTATCTTTATGTTCGAGACCTTTGGACGAAAACTCCTGAACTGAAACTTTTAGATATCGATACAAACTTTCCAAAACCGTCGAGTTCGTTCTCTAACGATCGACGTACACTGTTTTACGACTAGTTTTCCAAAGCCATTTTTGTTAATTTCATAAAAATTCCGACGACATTGTTTTGCGACGAAAAGTGGTAATTTCTCTAAAAATCATTATAAAACCATTGTAGGATGACATTTTGACGTAAAAACATGTAAAGTGATTTTTGATTGGTCAAGACGTCAAAAGAGTATTTTTCGACGATGTGTAATATTTTCAAAACTCGTAAATGGTATAAATAACATACGGAATGCATGCATAACATTACATTGCAACTCATGACATATCATATCATTGATAATAGGTCCCGGTTAACGCATCACATTAAACCTCGGTGTACTCACTTTTGCCATTATTCCAGTTTACCAAGTGAGTTTTCATAGCCCCGTTTTACATGCTTTCGATTATTTTCAAACCCACGGGGGAGAATACATTGCACTACATTTTTTTTGTACGATACCAAGTATGTTAAATTCATTACATTGCTTAAGTTACCGCATTTGCCAATTTGAAAGTCCCCATTACTTGAACATGAACCGTTAATCTTTGAAGCGAGGATGAGTGGATAGATCTATCGAGGGTGACGCCTCCATCCGGGTTGGTGAATCCCAACCAGGAAAACGGATGCATTTCATTTGATATCATTACGGAGTTGTCTGGCAAACACTCTGTGGGGGCATACATTATTGAACAGTCTAGTTTCGGGGTCATGGGCTTATTGCAATTGTAACATTATTTTTTTCGTGACTGGATGGTCATGCATGATAGATACTTGTGTAGTCGTATAAAACATTTACATAAACCTATGATTTCTCACCAACATTATTGTTGACCGTTTTTAGCAATGTATTTTCAGGTAACTGAGGCATTCATCATGACATGGTTTAGGGACCTACATTTTGAGTCGCGGCGTCGACTTACATTATGTACATTATGGCACTTTATTTCAAAACATCGTTTGGATTTGTAACATATTTGTACTTTGGCAAACTTTGTAAACCTTTTTGGGACCGATGTTGTACTCTGATTATTTTTTTTGAAATATCCAACGATGTGTTTTCAAACGACACTTTAGGTCGTTCAATATAACTGTGATTTTGATGCTATGACAGTCAACCCCCAGGAATTCCATTCCGCTGCAAAACAGGTAAATTGGGGGTGTGACAGATTGGTACCAGAGCTACAGTTATAGAGAACTAGGTTGCATCATTGACCCTAGACTATAGCTACATTATCATAGCATCTCATCATTTCATCATAGTACATATTCACTTTTCATGCGGATTCACTTACACTTTATTCGAGATTATTTACTTTATTTCATATCGGTTGTCACAGACATGTCTTCAGATTCACATCCCATCACCATATCATCGGACTCTAGCTCGGATGATGTCCAGCTAACCCATCATGGATGATATTGCATCACATTCCACTGAGATCGTATCTTCCATTGGATCTACTCCAGTCTTTCCACTGATCATGACCGACACTGAGACCGAACCCTTCGAGGAGGGCGAGGTTGCACCCACTCCTCACGTTAGCCCAGCTCACGATCCACCAGCACCACTACTAGCACCATCACCACCATCATCACCATCTTCATCATATTTTCTTAGAGATCCTTTACCTACGACAGACTTGCCGCCCAAAAAGCGTGCCCGTTTTGATATCCCTACACCACCATCTACTGAGCCCGAGCCACCCGTTAGGTTCGAGTTAGGCGAGAGCTCTAAGGCTGCAGCTGCTCGACAGCCTTCTACCGAGGCATTAGGAGCCCGTATTGATAGTCAGCAGATCCAGATTGATAGGTTGTCACGACAGTTGGAGGAACTGTCGGTAGATAGGATTGAGCCCATTGCGGAGGAGGTCGAGGGCCTAGTGTTAGGCAGGGTTTCTATTGATTTGTCACATCAGAGTATTCAGAATAGGCAGTTAGAGGACAGGGAGAGTATTGCTTCTTTGCAGGGTCAGATTGATGAGTTGAGGAGTTTGGTGGATAGTTTGACTACTCAGGTTCGTGATCTTCAGGATCGAGCCGGCGGAGCACCATGAGGTGCCTTATGTAGACTTTTGTCATGTATAGTTTTGACCATTATTATCCTAGTCACAAGGTGTGTGACGTAGTTTAAAGAACTTGTTGTATTTTGGTTGTTGTACAAACAAATGTATCAAGTATTGACTCTACTATGTAGGAATGGTTGTTATTATCTATGATATCGGTCCATGTAGGCCGAAATTTTCATGTATATTATCCACGTGTGTTGTGATTATATTTGTGATATTTCGTTATTGTTCCGTTGTGATTCCATTTACTTTATGCATGATGTGGTTGTGGATATAATTGTATGATGGTTGTTTCTACTTACGAGTTCTCATGATTGTTTCATCTTGTGATTTTGAAGAGTTATGGCGCCTAAGAAAGCTACACTGGAAATGACCCAAGCAGCAATTCAAAAGTTGGTGAATGATAGCATTGCTAATGCTCTAAGAGTAGAAAGGGAAACAGTGGCTGCTGCTGCTGCTGAGGCCGCGGCTGCTGCTGAGGCCGCTAGACCAGCTACTGTTACTGGTAATGCCGGAGGATCTGGGGTTAAGAAATGTTCGTACAAGGATTTCAAGAGTGGTGAACCCACTAAGTTTCGAGGTACCGAGGGAGCTACTGCAATGGTACGATGGTTTGAAAAATTGGAATCGGTGTTCTTGCTTTGTAACTGTCCGGATGATAGTAAAGTTAAGTTTGCTACGAGCACATTACTCGATGGAGAGTTGTCTTGGTGGAATTCATATGCTCAACCGATTGGGATGGAGAATGCTTTCAAGCTTACTTGGGAGCAATTTAAAGGTTTGGTGACTAAGCAGTTTTGTCCTCGTACGGAAATCAAAAAGTTGGAGACGGAGTTCTATGAACTAGTAACCATTGGGTACGATATTGACACTTACATTCGGAGATTCCAGGAATTAGCCGCGTTATGCCCGTCGATGGTATCGGATAATGAAAAGTTGCTAGAGGCTTTTATTGGAGGACTTCCCGAAGTTATTCAAGGAGATGTGACTTCATTTGATCCACAAACAATTGAGGAAGCTATTCGAGTGACTCAGAAGTTGATGGCACAAGTGGTGAAGCGAGGTAAGTACACCACCACCAACCGAAACAACAACAACCCCAACAACCGTTTCAACAACAATAATCGAGGCAATTACAACAACAATAGCAACAACAACAAGCGCAAGTGGGACAACACTAGGGGTAGGAATGCTACTACAACCACCAAAGGCAAGAGGTTGCTAAGGTTTATGCTGCGGGTCAAAAGGAAGGAAAAGGATATTCGGGGGTTTTGCCGAAGTGTAATAAGTGTTTGAGTCATCACAATCCGGGTCGATGTCCTGATCCGTGTGAAAATTGCAAGAAAGTTGGTCACCGTACTAGGGATTGCAAGTGGCCACAAGTTACATGTTTTGGTTGCGGGGAAACTGGACACTACAAGAGGGATTGTAAGAAAGGAAAGAATCAAGCAAATCCGAATCAAGGAGGTTTGGCACGAGGAAGGGTTTACGTCATTGGAGGCGGAGAAGATAGGGAGGACCCGAATGTCATAACGGGTACGTTTCTTCTCAATAATCGTTACGCTTCAGTTTTATTTGATTCGGGTGCCGATAAAAGTTTTGTGTCCAATGCATTTGCACCTTTGCTCAACATTAAGCCAACCACCTTAGATACATCATACATTGTCGAATTAGCTAATGGTAGTGTAGTTAACACCAACACCATTGTCCGCGGTTGCACATTCAATTTTCTTAATCATCCCTTCAACATAGACCTCATGCCCGTAGAGCTTGGTAGTTTTGACGTCGTCATCGGCATGGACTGGTTATCTAAGCATCGTGCGAAGATCATTTGTGACGAGAAAGTTGTTCATCTTCCTTACAACGGCGAAACTTTGATTATTCGTGGGGAACGAAGTGGAACCAGACTTAGTATCATATCGAGTATCAAAACGGAGAAGTACATTAAGAAAGGTTGTCTTGCTTTCTTAGCTCATGTAACAGAGAAAAAGTCGGAGGAGAAGCGACTTGAAGATGTCCTATTGTCGTGAATTTTCTGAAGTATTTCCCGAGGATTTACCAGGACTTCCACCGGCACGTCAAGTAGAATTTCATATTGACTTAGTGCCCGGAGCTGCACCGATTGCGCGAGCACCGTACCGTCTAGCACCATCCGAAATGCAAGAGTTGTCTAATCAATTGCAAGAGCTTCTAGACAAAGGATTCATTAGGCCGAGTTCCTCGCCTTGGGGAGCACCGGTCTTGTTTGTGAAGAAGAAGGATGGATCCTTCCGAATGTGCATAGATTATAGAGAGTTGAACAAGTTAACGGTGAAGAATCGTTACCCACTCCCCAGAATTGATGACTTGTTCGATCAGTTGCAAGGTTCTAGTATTTATTCCAAGATTGATCTTCGGTCGGGTTATCATCAGCTTCGAGTTCGGGAAGAGGATATTCCGAAAACAGCGTTTAGAACACGTTACGGTCATTACGAGTTTCAAGTGATGCCGTTTGGATTGACTAATGCACCGGCGGTATTCATGGATCTCATGAATAGAGTTTGTAAGCCGTATTTGGACAAGTTTGTTATAGTGTTCATCGACGACATATTGATCTACTCCAAGAGCAAAGAAGAGCACGAAGAGCATTTAAGGACGATTTTAAGGCTACTCAAGAATGAGAAGTTGTATGCCAAATTTTCGAAGTGTGATTTTTGGAATCACAAAGTGCAATTCCTTGGTCATGTCATTGATAGTCAAGGACTACAAGTTGATCCCGTAAAGATTGAAGCCGTAAAAGATTGGACTACTCCAACGAATCCTACAGAAATTCGACAATTTCTAGGATAGAGCGGGTATTACCGAAGATTCATCGAAGGTTTTTCGAAGATAGCGAGACCTTTGACCAAGTTGACACAGAAAAACAAGAAGTACGAGTGGGGAAAGAAACAAGAAGTTGCTTTTCAGTTGTTGAAGCAAAAGCTTTGCAGTGCGCCGATTTTGGCACTACCCGAAGGCATTGAGAACTTTGTTGTATATTGCGACGCTTCGCATAAAGGACTTGGGGCTGTTTTAATGCAAAACGAGAAGGTGATAGCGTATGCTTCTCGACAACTTAAGACTCATGAGAAGAACTACACAACTCATGATCTCGAGTTAGGAGCCGTAGTTTTTGCGCTCAAGATTTGGAGACACTACCTCTACGGTACAAAGTGCACAGTGTTTACCGACCACAAGAGTTTGCAATATATTCTTGATCAGAAGGAGCTTAATATGAGGCAACGTCGTTGGTTGGAGTTACTCAGCGACTATGATTGTGAAATCAAGTATCACCCGGGAAAAGCCAATGTTGTGGCTGATGCTCTTAGTCGGAAAGAGAGGCCTAAACCTTTAAGAGTTCGATCATTGGGAATGACGATTATTTCTCCTTTACCATCGAAAATCCACGAAGCACAAGTCGAGGCACTTAAGGAGGAAAATCGACCAAGTGAAAAGCTTTATGGTATGCCCGAAAGCGCAAATGGTTTTGTCAAAAGAGCAGATGGAGTATTATGTTTCAAGGATAGAATGTGGGTTCCATTGTATGGCGGAATACGAGAATTGATTATGCATGAGTCGCATAAGTCAAAGTATTCTATTCATCCAGGATCGGATAAGATGTATCAAGATCTTAAGAAGTTTTATTGGTGGCCGAACATGAAAGCGGAGATTGCCACGTACGTTAGCAAATGCCTTACCTGCTCTAAGGTGAAAGTCGAATATCAGAAGCCTTCAGGTCTACTCCAACAACCGGAAATTCCTCAATGGAAATGGGAACGCATTACAATGGACTTTGTTACGAAACTTCCTAAGACATCGGGAGGTTACGACGCTATTTGGGTAATTGTTGATCGTTTACCAAGTCAGCCCATTTCATACCTATTAGAGAGACTTATTCTATGGAGCAACTCACTAGACTTTATGTCAAGGAGATAGTCTCGAGGCACGGAGCACCAATTTCTATCATTTCCGACAGAGATAGTCGATTCACTTCAAACTTCTGGAAATCATTGCAAGATTCATTCGGAACCAGATTAGAGATGAGCACAGCATATCACCCACAAACCGACGGTCAAAGTGAAAGGACCATTCAAACGTTAGAAGATATGCTGAGGGCATGTGTTATTGATTTTGGAAATGGTTGGGCTAACCATTTGCCATTGATAGAATTCTCGTACAACAATAGTTATCACACCAGTATCAAGATGGCACCATTCGAGGCACTCTATGGTCGTAAGTGCCGATCACCTGTTTGTTGGGCCGAGGTAGGAGACGCACAACTTACTGGTCCAGAAATGGTACGGGAAACCACGGAAAAGATTGTTCAAATCCGTGATAGACTCAGAACTGCAAGGAGTCGACAGAAAAGTTATGCGGATGTTAGACGCAAGGATTTGGAATTTCAAGTAGGTGACAAAGTTATGTTGAAAGTATCGCCTTGGAAGGGCGTAGTACGATTTGGAAAGCGTGGGAAATTGAAACCGAGATACATTGGACCATTCAAGATTTTGAGCAGAGTTGGTCCGGTAGCTTATCGACTTGATCTTCCATCAGCACTTAGTCATGTGCACAACACGTTTCACGTTTCAAACCTGAAGAAGTGTTTATCGGACGAATCGCTCGTTATTCCATTGGAAGAAGTTCAGCTTGACGATAAACTCAACTTTGTGGAGGAACCTGTAGAAATCATGGACCGCGAGGTCAAGCAGTTGAAACAGAGTCGTATTCCTATTGTGAAAGTTCGTTGGAATCTCTCGAGGTCCTGAGTTTCCTTGGGAACGGGAAGACCAGATGCGACGCAAGTATCCTCATCTTTTCACCGACACCGTTAGACCTAACAACGATTGAATTCAGGGACTGAATTCCCTTTTTGGATGGGCGAATGTGACAATCCGTACTTTCAGGTCATTTCTCGACACCATTCATGTCTCATTATTTCAACATTTATAGTAAACTTGGTTTACTTGTTTCAAATTCGCGTAACCTTGAAGGTTTAGCGGCGAATTCATGATCATGACATCACGTACATTTCATATGGACTATGATTAGTCTACATTTCATGGACATCATTTGCATCTCATTAATTCATTCACGACATTTCATTTCACTTTATACGCGTAATTTTTATATTTAATAATCTTTATCGCGTGAGTTATTATTTTAAATATTTAATCCGTTACTTTCAAAAATGATCCCGACATATTTTTAAACTTACATTAGTTTATAAAACTATATTTGAGTTTACCTAGTGTTTTAAATTTATTTGGTACATAATCGTTAAAATTAATTATTACGACGTGTTTCTAAAAATTATACGATAATTATTTTATCACACAATTTCACAAGGAATGTATTTTTACAATTTTTATTATCTCATTACATTCTATTTTGACTTATTAAAAACTTACTTGTACATTTTCTACCAAAATTATACTTTTGTCAAAAAATTACACAAAGTACAAATATATACAAGTTTAAAAAAAAAATAAATAAATAAATAATAAATATCTTACATCCTCCCCTTGGCCGACCAAGGGGGAGGGTAGTCATTAATGTGATATGGTCTTGATTGTTAGCAATCTTACTCAATATATAAAAGTCTTACTTAATAACTTTTTCATTCATTCACTTCATAATTTTCCACAGTGTTAGAAAGTTTTCTTCCTCTCCTTGGGTCTCCATAAACGGCCATATAGGGTCTTCACAAGGGATCAAAGATTTTTGCAAGCACAAGTGTTTATACAATCTAGTATATACTCTTTATAAGGTTTTGAAATAAAAACCAAGAGTATTTAGGCTAATCCTTGTTACTTCCACCTCATCATAATCACTTGTAAGCATGTTTTATCATTTTTGTTCCTTTTCATTTTCATGTTCATCTTTTCATTTTGGAGCAACATGCAAGACATATGTGATTTATACCATTTTTTCATGATTTTAGAGTATATATATATATATGGTCATCCTATAATTATCCCTTGGTATTGGTTGGTCTGATGATGTTAGGAACCCATAACACCCTAAGAAGGTGTATGGTAGGATTAGATTAGTTTTGGAGTTGATTTGAAGGGATTAGAATAGGTTTTGTCCGAGAAAAACTATTTTCGATAAGTATATTTTGTGTTCTGTCATTGTTTTGCTTTTCTGGAAAATCCGACAGTAGGCACGACTTTTTGGCCTTGATATTTAGAAAATATACTTTAAAACGAATCCGTGGCCGCTTGAACGGAATAAAACGGAGTTATAACGAGAAGTTATGAATTTTACAAGTTTGACGACGAAAAATTATATTTTCAGAAATTTCAGCAACATGTTTTATTTGTACGGGTCAAAAACGAGCCTTAAGCTTCACAAATTATTTCGAATTGTCAAAAATATATTAGTATACATTGATACGAAGCTAAGGACGTATAAAACGTAGAAAACGGATTTGAAACGACAAAGATATGCACTTTTCATAAACTTGCCGTAACTAATTTTCTGCACACAATTAGCCAAAACCACCATCTTTAACCCTTATATCTTTATGTTCGAGACCTTTTGGACGAAAACTCCTGAACTGAAACTTTTAGATATCGATACAAACTTTCCAAAACAGTCGAGTTCGTTCTCTAACGATCGACGTACACTGTTTTACGACTAGTTTTCCAAAGCCATTTTGTTAATTTCATAAAAATTCCGACGACATTGTTTTGCGACGAAAAGTGGTAATTTCTCTAAAAATCATTATAAAACCATTGTAGGATGACATTTTGACGTAAAAACATGTAAAGTGATTTTTGATTGGTCAAGACGTCAAAAGAGTATTTTTCGACGATGTGTAATATTTTCAAAACTCGTAAATGGTATAAATAACATACGGAATGCATGCATAACATTACATTGCAACTCATGACATATCATATCATTGATAATAGGTCCCGGTTAACGCATCACATTAAACCTCGGTGTACTCACTTTTGCCATTATTCCAGTTTACCAAGTGAGTTTTCATAGCCCCGTTTTACATGCTTTCGATTATTTCAAACCCACGGGGGAGAATACATTGCACTACATTTTTCTTTGTACGATACCAAGTATGTAAATTCATTTACATTGCTTAAGTTACCACATTGCCAATTTGAAAGTCCCCATTACTTGAACATGAACCGTTAATCTTTGAAGCGAGGATGAGTGGATAGATCTATCGAGGGTGACGCCTCCATCCGGGTTGGTGAATCCCAACCAGGAAAACGGATGCATTTCATTTGATATCATTACGGAGTTGTCTGGCAAACACTCTGCAGGGGCATACATTATTGAACAGTCTAGTTTCGGGGTCATGGGCTTAGAGCAATTGTAACATTATTTTTTACGTGACTGGATAGTCATGCATGATTGATACTTGTGTAGTCGTATAAAACATTTACATAAACCTATGATTCTCACCAACATTATTGTTGACCGTTTTAGCAATGTATTTTCAGGTAACTGAGGCATTCATCATGACATGGTTTAGGGACCTACATTTTGAGTCGCGGCGTCGACTTACATTATGTACATTATGGCACTTTATTTCAAAAACATCGTTTGGATTTGTAACATATTTGTATTTCCGCAAACTTTGTAAACCTTTTGGGACCGTTGTTGTACTCTGAATGTTTTTATTATTATATCCAACGATGTGTTTTTAAAACGACACTTTAAGTCGTTCAATATAACTGTGATGTGGTGCTATGACAGTCAATCCCCCAGGAATTTCATTCCGCTGCAAAACAGGTAAATTGGGGGTGTGACAATACGGCTCTAAACTCATGTAAGAACCGAGCTTCTTCTTATCGGGTCATCTTCACATGGAGTTTTTCTCTTCTAAGAGCCGTTGGTTGACATCTTCACTCGGATTGATGAGTTTATCGACAAAGTGCTTGGTAATGCCGACGTATACATCACATGATGATTCCGAACAATCTCTCGTTTTGTTGATATGATTGGTAGTTTGGTGTTACCATCTTGTGTGTTCGTTGCAGCCTTGATGCTGATTTCCTGATGAACATCTTTCTGTTCTTGTTTGATGGGAGGGTTTTAGTTAAGGGGATTGCAAGATGTAAGTTAATGGGATGCTTTTGTGGGATGCTTTTTGGTGTGAGTTGAAGATGTTAACTATCTATTCCCAACTGGACACTTAGAAGAAGGTCGAGTCTACAGTCGGTTCTAAATTTTCTGTTGTATGTTAGAGACTAAAAGACGAGTTGATGTGATTATCAAAATACTTCTTCTTATTCTGGGCATTTATCAAAAAGATGTAGTTTAGGGGTAGAGCACTAATTGGGGGAGATGAAATGCCAAATTAATCCCTAATTGACTTGCTCAAGTATCTTCAGCAAGTTGATTCTCACAAGATACATTGAGTAATGATGTTTTTCTCAAAAATATTTCTAGTATACGGACTTACAAAGAGTTGCTGATTCTGAAGTGTCAAAAACCAGCAAGCCGTAAGGAGACAAGCACCTAAACGCGAGTAAACTTGATGAACTTAATACTTCTAAGTAATTGAAGATACCCAGGGAAGACAAATGTTATTACCGCAGAGAAACTCAAGGTTTGACTCATGACGAGTAAACTTGATAAACTTAATACTTCTAAGTGATTGAAGATATCCCGAGAAAACAAATGTCATGACCGCAGAGAAACTCAAGTCTTTACTCATCAAGGCGTTTAGTGTTAGTATTTCAGCTACATGGGGGAAGTGATGTTAGAGAAAGTTTCTGAAGATAAAAGAGGTACACTAGTGTGTGGTGATTTCGATGGTATCGCAATGATCAGGGGAGAGAGATTGTGTACAATTGGGGATGCTCAGCTTTTTCACTTGAGTGCTTAATTAGTGATTCAGAGTTATAATCACTTATTCCGGAGTTGACATCCGCAGAGATTGTCGCCCGCAGAGATAATCAGTGACTTGGCCTGCTTCTTCAATGTTATCAGTTATTCTTCCTTGTGTATGGTATACTTCGGATACTTGAGCTTCATACACGATCATCAGGGAAAAAAATGTGAACATGGGGAGGGCTTTCATTCCCTCATGATGTGTATCTGGGAGAGCTCTTGGATATTGGTGTACTTCGGGTTCTTGAGCTTCATACACTATCATCAGGGACGAAAGATGTGAACATTGGGGAGGTGTTCTTCATTACCCTCATGATGTGTATTCGGGAGAGTTCTTGAGCATTATACAAAGAGACTGACTGCATCAATTCAACTACTTGGGAGAATTGTTCTCTTGACACCTTTTTAGAATGGATTGCTTCAGACCTCAGTGGAAAAGTAAATTGAGAAGATTATTTAAGTGTGGGATGAAATGTTGCTGGTGTTCTATTGGATGATATAACCCCGAATGGAGAATCTCGATTATCGGTCTTAAATAGAGCAGCGGGATTTATGATAATGGTGTGCTTCCTTGTGCACCTGGCTAAAGCAAGCTTTAAATAGAGCTTCGAATCTGCTCAACATAAGGATTTTCGGTTTGGGGGGAAGCTGCCAAAGTCTCTCTTTCTCAAAGGCTCATGTTCAATCTTCTATTGTGGAGCCTCGGAAGCTTTGGTGGTGGAAGTTTAAGAGATGATGAATTCTATCTTCTACGACGTGCTGTTCGATATCCTTATCTCGGTACTTGTATCATCATACTCTTTAACTATATCATCTAATCTATCTTTGTAAATATTTATCAAAAAAACCAAATACAAAAATTGTAAAACCAGCAAAAGAAAATAGAAAAATATAAAATCAACAAAAACCCATAAAAACCAGAAAATTTGAAAAAGACCAAAAATATTGTTTTTCTAAGACATGTCTTCTGGTATTGATAACATCTGCGGTCTTAGAAATGTCATTCAATAATGGCACGGGACCATAGATGAAGTTCGAGCAGGAGGTGTAAATATTCTTTTCCAAAACATGTCTCTAAATATGGCTTGCAGTTACTTCAGACTGTAACCCGTGCTTAAAACTACGGTTTGCTATTATTTCAGATAGCAACCCGCTCGTTAAAGGAAGGAAAGTGATGCGCTAAACAATTTTTCAAATATTTCGCGCACTTATCCTAAAACAATTTGAGGAAAGTATGTCGAAGGACTGCTGTTCCTACACAAATGTTTTTCCGTCTAAAATTCGTCAGAAAAATATTTGTTGTTGTCAATAATGGTGGTAAATGAGTTGCTTGTAAATCAATCAGAATCAAGTTTTCATAAAATTTCAAAAACTCATCTATGACTTCAGCGCTTTTAAAACTTTTCAAGAAAAAGAGTCATTGGTTGAGGGGAAGAATATTTTTCATATTTACATCATCTAATGGGCTTTCTTAATCATCCTACGTGCTTATCTGAAAAATATAATTGCCTATGTTGAAGGACTAGGTTTCTAGGATGTGACTGTTAGGTTTAGATGATTATAGATTGATGAACATTATTCCCATGCCTTATATGAACTGATTGATATGTTGAAATTGACTTGAATTAGTCGATTGTTGTTTGGGTGATGTCGACCACCATATATCTGTATGTGTGTTCACTAACGTACGCAGGTATATTGGTATAAAAGAATGTTCCCAATCCGGATCCCACAATTGAAGATGATTGGATGCCGAAAGGAAAGGGTAACGATATCTTGGGTTGACAAATGAAGAAACGGAGCTTAATTGGACTTCCATGGAGAGTTGGCATAAAGGCAACGTAAGAGGTCTCACTGCATCAGCAGATGGTTTTCTTCTAAGTGATTGAAGAAACAGAGCTTAATTTGACCTCAGTTGGCATTCAAAATGCAACGTAAGAAGAGTCTCAGCATCAGCAGATGGTTTTTTCCAAACCCTACAGCCCAAAGGACGGAAGTTTCTCATCCACCTAACGTATCTTTGTGCAGGGATAATAGTGATGATACCATTTTTCTAAAAACTTTGAATAATATTGTTTTTGAAAATGGAAAAAATATTGTTTTGAAAATATATTGGACTAAATTTTGAAAATCACTGGACTTCTTTTATCAACCTAGTCACTCAATTATCAACTTCGGTCATCGATTGAGGGGGAGAGTGATTTAAAATATAATATTTTCAAACAATATTTCTTCATAAAAGTTCCGTTTGTACGTTAAAATGTGGTGATCTAAAGATTTAATGTTATGTCATGGTATGATTTTCTTTAAGGGGGAATTTCATATATCCCCACATACACACTTATATTTACATATATCCCCAAACACAAGTTTTTTATGCATGATGTACAAGCCTGTTAAAGCACTGTTTGGGGAAATATGTAAATATGGGTATGTATGTGGGGATGTATGTAAATGCCCCTTTCTTTAAAACTCAAAGATCTGTCAAAATGAAATTTTTTTCTGTTCTTGTTTGATTGTGAAAGTGTTTTATTTTACTTAAAGATCTCTTAAAACAATCATACCTGACACTAACAATCTTTATTGTCTTAAAATGGTCCTTATCTGTCATTTTTCAAAATCAAATCTTGCCACGTCTTTCCCATAAATTTTCTAAAGGATTTAAATCTTTGGGATCACAAATCTCAAATGGCTTGAAATTTTTGATCGGGGAGAGATCGTGATTTAAATCTCAAATCTGTTTTAATGAGAATTGGGTTTTAGTCCTTCAAAGGCACTCCTGCCTCCATGTGTCAAACGATTTCAAATACACATGCACATGTTGAAGGAGGAGGATTTATCCAAAAACCAGATGAGTATTAAACAAGGCCACATTTTGCCCATGTTTCTAAACTAATTAAATCACTTGGGATCCAAAATCTCAACGGGTTTGATATTTTGACGGGGAGGAATTTGTGATTTAATAATGAAATTTGATAAAAAGGTGATAGTTTTGATTCAATGTGGCAGGTTGCGGTCTCATATGTTGCTAAACGCTTTCGAATCTCGAAGCACATATGAGGAGGAAGCTATATACTATCAAAGGACGGTACAAAAGTGTTTTAAGAGACTTATCACAAGTACCTTGATTGTTTTTCAAAATGGTT
>OU343222.1:201415226-201540470 GCA_910596185.1 Chrysanthemum makinoi | reverse complement strand
TTCGATTTCATCTTTCAACTACACCGTTATGTTGAGGAGTTCGAGGAACACTTCTTTGATGACTGATTCCAATACTTTCATAAAACTCACCAAGTTGTTTGTTAACAAACTCAGTTCCATTGTCTGTTCTGATGATTCTGGCCGTTTTGTTAAGACGAACCTGCAGCTGTTTGATGAGTTTGATGATGATATCTGTAGTTTCATCCTTTGTCTTTAAGAACTTTACCCAAGTGAATCTAGAGAAATCATCAACCACAACTAACACATATTTCTTCCCAAAGATATTCTTCACTCTCATGGGTCTACATAAGTCCATGTGAATTGTATGGAGAACTTCTGTGGATGAGTTTGTATGTTTTGGGTTTATGGGCATACTTCTTGCTTTTTCCCAATTGGCATGGTGAACAAAGATGATCCTTTTCATACTTAAGTCTAGGTAGACCTACAACTAAGTCCTTTTTGGAGAGATCATTGATGGTGCCGAAGTTCAAGTGATTGAGATGACGATGCCATAACCATGACTTTGTTTTAGAAGCCTTTAACAACAAGCAAATTGGAGAAGACTTCATCATATCTTCGACAGAGATGGTGTATAGATTTGAGCCACGTGAACCTCTTAAAAGTTCCTTACCATCAAGTTCTCTAACGAAACAAGTATGTTTTCTGAAGTCTACTTCTAGATCAGAATCGCAGAATTGACCAATAGAGAACAAGTTATGACCAAGACCTTCCACATAATATACCCTGGAGATAACACTTTTTCCAACAACATAATCTCCATAACCCTTAATTGCACCAGAATGATCATTCCCGAATCTAACTGTCCCGATGAATTTGCTCACGGGTTCATGAGCGCAACGGTCTCCGGTCATATGCTTGGAAGCAACTGAGTCCAGGTACCACAGAACGATTTGAACGATCTGCAGTTGAACACAGACAAGAGTGGATAACTGGATAGTTGGGATCCCCATGCAAGAATGGGTTCCACTTGGTTAGTTACAGTAATTGGAACACCTACATCAGAAATAGAAGCATCCATATCAGAAGTAGAAGCAATGGAATCATTGGGAATAGATGCAGTGCTGGTGTCTGTATTTGACCTATTCAAAGTATGTTCACTTCTTAAGGGAATCGTTCTACCAGTAGGCATCCATTTTCTAGTAGGCATAGTCTTAGCAGTTTGAGGACAAAACTGATTATTCTTATGGCCAAAAGGTATCCAATAATAACCTATCTTTATAAATGTTCTTCCTGTGGGTTTCCACTGTTTTCTAACAATCTTACGTCTTTGCCTTTAAGTCTTCTTTGCACGAATATTAGCATTAACAATTTTAACTGGGCATTTGACAACATTAGACAAAGCATTCACACCACATTCACGATTAGCAACAGAATTCAAGCAAACATTATTACAAGGTTTGCAAATAGTATCAGAATTCGAATTAATTACAGTACGCCTATGGCTAATACTAGAATCAACACGATTCGTTTTATTAGACTCAAACTTAAAGTTCCTAGATTTACAACACAAGCTTAATAGAAAGATAGAGAGGCGATTGAACAAGTAAACAAACACACACACACGATAATAAAGACGGTTTAGGCGTAGATGTATGTGAAAGAAATAACTTGAACAACCAACTTTCAAATGAAGGTTTACAAGAGTATTTATAGGAGGGAAGCTAGGGCAACACTCCTAGTCCCTTCCTTTCTCCTATGGCCTTGGGCCTAAGCTCATGGGCTTTCTACATAAGCTTAAGGCTAATAACAAACATAAAGGCCATAATTAAGCTACCTATTACATATGAGTAACTAACACTTGAATAAAGGTTTAGGAGTGATTCCAACAATCTCCCCCTCAAGTGTTGGTGATGAAAAACGGTGAAGGCGTTGATGTAATAGTAGCTTTGACGTCTTTTGACATTCTTCTTTCTTGTGAGAAGAATTTCCTTGATTTGAACCATCTCCCAGTGTAGCGAGATAGTTTTCTTTGAACAGTTATGCTTTGGCGTCATCTTTAACTTTGTTCTTTGATCATTGTTCTTTGTGATGAAAGTGATAGTATGTTGTATTTGTCTGCATCAAGTCTCGCCTCAGTTCTGCTTGCTTCAGTGTCTCCACGTGTTTCTTCAACATGCTCACACACTCTTTAACATTGGATTACTGTTGATGAAGTTCTTTAAGTCTTTAACTTTGTAGATTCTTTGATTTGATGAAGAATCATTCTGACTTTGTGTTGCTTTAAGATAGAACTTCTTTGATGATGTTGTTGGTGTGAACAAGTGGAGAATCTGCACGATCATTCCACTCTAGAGCTTCCATAAGAAGTAAACATTAAAACGGTTAGTAATAAGCGGATTCCGGCACTTACAAGTTTGAACTTCGAGAGTGTTGATAGCATAGTGTGAAAACACAACTCTAATTCTTACAAAGGCCGCTCCTGAATCGGAGTCCCACAAGTGAGATAACACGACGTATCAAGTACACCTACGATTCGTGATGAGTCACGAGGTACACCAAGCATCACCTCACGCATCTGTAGACCGCTTGAGACCACTAAGCGCAATCCACGGGAGTTGCCGAAGCGACCGCCGTGGTCGTTTGATGTTTACCCTGGCAGGAGTTTCCATTCAATCACTGAGGATCACAAATGTGAACCTCTCATAAATGTTCTCATGTGATTGCTAAGATCTGTGAAGGACTCGATAATGTACCACTAAAATTCTTATTGTTGAATGTCAAATGATGAAATGTCAAGTGTACCTAAGAGATCTTTTGATGAATCTCGTGGCTCTAGACTCAATAGTGCATTTTGGTTTTCCTGAGCGGAGACTATGGAGAGGGTCTCCTTCTTCAATACCAGCAATCTCTAAGAGAAAGCCGATAGTTTACGTAGGGTTCCCTGTGAGAATGAAACAAGCTTCTATTGAGAGAAACTTGAGTGGTTATGAAGGTTTAGTGCATGCGCCACGGGTCCATGACGACTTTTAATCTTCAATACCGGTGTCATCTAGTGACAACAATAGCATATGAATTGAACCCGTGGTTGCCCTAAGTTGAATAACTGAGGGCTATTTCTTTTCACCCTTTTCTTTGCATTTCTTTTAATTCTTCAACTCCTTCTTTCTCCGATTCTCATTTTCTCCTTTTATAATCATACCTAAGGACTTCTAAATTCTAACTATTAGTGGTGTCTTTGGGTAGATCCTCCTCTCAAGCGGATCATAGGACGGTTATTCCTAACCTTAGTCACCTTATAACTCCATGACTAACCTATGTTGCCTTAAAACCATTTTGAAGAAAATCTCTCAAAGGGTTTGTAAATGAAAAACATGTTTGAACCACCGTGAGAGTTTTATCTTTTAGCAGAAATACTCCCCCTCCACATGTGCTTTAGAGTTTTGAAGGAAAATTGCACAGTGAGGAAAGAGCGCGCACTTTTGAATTGATCGACTCAAGATAGACATTCCCCCACGAGACACGGTTACGTGGCATAGTTAAAGAGTTGCATTGTCAGCTTTTAGGTGACAACTAGCTCTAATAACTACCTTGAAGGTGTAGACAATCCTCGAAAGGTTGTCAAACCCGCCAGAGTTCATGTCTACCAAGAGTTTCTCGAATGGTACATTCTACTTCGACAAGTCCTTTGCGAGACACGTTTACATCACTAGCGAACTAGCTTGAAATTATTACCCGTCCCGGACAAGTCTTTTCGAGTTACTAACAGTTAAGATCTCGTCAATTCATGGGTTAAGTCTATAGCACAAAGATTCATATAAAATGTTATCACGTATTTTCTCCCCCTCAAAAATGGCATATAAAATGTTATTTTTGAAAAGTTGAGAATAAATATGACCATTTCGAGTGTTGCGGGAAGAATGACCACTGTGAACAATTTGTGAACAAAGTTTTAAGTCAAGTACTCCCCCTCAACGAGTGATATAAACGGTTGAGGTTTTGAAAATCATAAGGGAAAGTACTTGTTCTTTTGAGCAAAACCATGAAAAATGAAAGGTTTGATAGGTTTTACTCAAAAGTAAGAAGCTTTCGCTCCTTTTATAAGGATTGTGGCACTGAAGCGTACCACAGGGTCCCTTATTTACAAGTACGGGTTGTACACTGTAATATGTGCACAAGCCATTGACATAACAGATCATACATCCAAATTTATAATGAAAGAAGCAGTTCAAGGGGTACCAGGTAGTCAGAGATGTCGCCAGGAATGTGAATCGGGCATTGAAAGCCGATGATGTTTCTCCCAGGTCGACCACCAACATAGCTTTCCAATCTTCTGAATCGATCCCTTCTATACAACCGTTCATCAATCATCGTGATGATCCTCTTCACGTCCCTTCGATCCTCGTGACGCTTAGGAGACCCGATCTTTGGTGTATATCCTTCAACCGATAAGCCAATCCGCCCCTAACCAACTTCAAAGTGTGATCTCCAAATTTGTGTAGATCTCGCGACGGATCAAGCAATTTCTTTGAAGTTCACTGCTGTAAACGACGCCGAATGGTTTGCTGATGAGTGTAAATTGTGAGAGCTGGTTGATGTCGGGAAGATCAAGTTGCGGTTGAGTGAAGTTGACACGGGTCCGATAAGATTCTACCGCAAGTGGAGATCTTCTACACGTTCTTTGATGACTATGCGTCTGATGAAGATGAGCACTGACTTTACGAATTCACGTTGTACTTTAGTGGAGAATTATCACATACGACCGTGACTTTGGCAAGGTACATATCTTCATGTCGTTGATAGACAAATTCTCAAAGTCGCCTTCAGAGAATGCATAATCCCTTTCATCTTGTCTCTTGACCACAATATTCTTGAGATAAGTGTAGTCCCATTTGGAAGAAAGATCAACGTGTTTGATGGCAACGATGTTTTTAGTACTGAACACCGCATGTTGAGACTTCTGTACATGGCAGCTTCTGTAGTAGATTCTTCGGCGTTGCTCCGCCAA
Organism: Chrysanthemum makinoi; assembly: GCA_910596185.1. Lineage (NCBI taxonomy): Eukaryota > Viridiplantae > Streptophyta > Magnoliopsida > Asterales > Asteraceae > Chrysanthemum > Chrysanthemum makinoi. The sequence continues at coordinate 201,535,504 of OU343222.1, read as the reverse complement.
TGATGAATCCCGACATTGCATCTCGTCGATGCTTCCACTTTGTTGGAGAACAAGTGATTAGCTCTTTCCTCGATAGCTATGCAGTTTGAGTATTCGACTGCTGGGAATGGAAGTGTCAGAGATGTAGCATATTTCCTTGAACCATCGCCAACGTTTAGAAGAAATTCCAAGTCTTTGTTGAAGAAATGTCAGAATGGAATTCTAGGCTCATTTGGTTGGCCGATCGTTGGTAGTGGTTTAGACGATCGGTGTATTATGGAGGGTTGTCCCGCCAGTAAAGTCGATGTTTGCTTCTGGGTTGAGCCAATCCATGTTATTAGACATAGGTCGAGCAATGTTATCAAGGTGATATTCGACCTCGATGGCACTTTTTGAGCTATCTTTTAACAGTTGAAGTGCTTCATTCTTGATTCGCTTCAACTCGGATTTCGCCATCTTCTTTACTTTGAACTTTTCTTGCAGAATTTTAGCATGCTCCAAAGTAGTACCGCCTACCAGATCTTGACCTTCTTCGTAGGTAGGGAGTGGAATTGACAAGTGTAGAAAACCATTCAAATTCCTCTGTGTTATCTTTATCTAGCCATGATAGGACGCGTCACCTTGGGGCCTTCTTCTTCTTTCTTAGGCCTAGATGAGGATTCGGTTTCCGTACTTTGTCGGGTGAGGCGGGTTGTTGTTGGGGCTCATGGTATTTTTCATCGTCACCACCCGTATACTCAAAGTGATCACCGGTTTTCTGAGTCTGGGGTGGCAACTCAGAATCCCGAGGTTTATCAAAGAAGAGCGGGAGGAGATCTTTGTTGAGTCGAGTCTTTTGTGGTGGAGGCGAATTGAGTATTGAATCGAAGATGATTCACCCGACTTCTTTGTGCGTTTAGGCTCCTTATCCTTATCTTGATCTTTGTCTTCATCATCTCTTGAACGCTAGGCCTTATAGCCTCTCCTCAATGATGACTTGAGTTGGTATTCCAAAGAATGCTTCAAACATTTTAGCTTCATGGGAGGCAAACATTGCAGAGCGTGTTGACATTTGCGCTACCAAACCGGTTTACTAATTCATCATCCAGAAGATTGTATTTTCAACTGGATTGATGCTCAAATTCATCGGAGTTGATTTCATGGCTTGCTTGGCTAAATGTAAGAGATTCGGATAAAGTTGTCTAGAATACATCTCCTTTGTCAGTTCGGAATGACCTCCATTAAGAACTTGTGAGTGTATCCTTTTATCATCTCGCCCATGCTCCCTTGAAGATCATCCTTCATAAGCTTCTGTACATACTCCCTTTCAACTTGCATCTTGTCATTCTTATCATGAAGATACGTTATCTGATCAGCGAGGAAAGTCAACTTTCTGTAGAGAATATCTTTCTTTTTGACTCGTTTGACAGCTTTAGCGATTCGATTCTTAGATTGAGAGATCCAAGATGGAGTTGGCTTCTTTACTGATCTGGATGATGATTTTGTTGATTTCTTTGATGGTGGTGGTGAAGAGTGAGAAGACAAATCTGATGATGAAGAGACATGAGGAGACTCTGGATCCTTTGGAGGTTCAGAGGTTTTCTCCTTTGATCGAGCAGGACTGCTCAGCGAAACTTATCATAACGTGTCATCTCCGGACTTATCTCTTTAGTCTTTTTCGTCTCGCCTTTTCTTTGTCATTCTCATCTTTCTCGGACTTTTCTTTAACAAGTTCCTCAAATTCATGCTCAATAGTTTCCTCCACGGGCTTTTGTTGTTGTTCCAAAGTGGTGGCACCAGATCCCTTATCGGGTTGATTAACCGCATCAGGACCTGGTGAAGGTTGAGCTGCACCACTTGACCCTCCGGGGCCACCCATTTGTTCTTCTGCAAATTCTTTTGCCGCATGTTAGAGTCTAAGGAATTTGAACTTCTTCCTGTGTGAAGTATAAAGTTGCTCTTCTTCTTCATCTAAGCTTTCTTCATAAGGCACAAGTACAGGAGTCTTCCCTTTTCCTTTGTCACCTGGTGGACTTGGAGGTTTAGCCGCGAAGGAGGTGTTTAGGTTGCAGATTCAGAGTAGAAAGTCTCTTCATCTGATTCGTAAGCCTCCGAGTCCTCGCCCATTAGCTTTCTCTCGGTTCGTGCTTAGATACGGGAATAGGAACAGCTTCCTTGGCGGGAACTGCCCCTTTTCGTGGAGGATTCCTCCTGGGAAACATCCTCGACTCTCGCTTGCAAAGACTACCAAGCACTTCCTCTTCTGGTTCTCCTAGTAGGTGTTCCAGAAGGCTTATCATCGAGATGGCCAACTTTGCCTTCTCGTACTACTACTTGATACCTTTTGTATGTTTCAAGCTTTTTGATTTCATTTGTCGAAGGTGATCAGCAAAGACGACACCCCTGTTTCTTTGTTGACGATTCCTTGATTCTGATGATAGAGTAGGCTCACCAACATATCGTGATTATCCGGGTCATTGAGCCTCTCGTGGAATGTCGGGATGAAGTCCAAGTGCTCTCTGGATCAACAATTTCGTGTATCTGACATAGGGAATCTTTGAGCCAAGTTTCTTGTGAAATGACATCCCATAGCAGTGCTTCAATTTCGCTGTCCTTTTTGTTGATTAAAGACCAGAAGATTTGTAGTTCCATGAGCTTGGGATGCTCATAACCACTATCACGACCAGAGACCGATTAGGTAATGATGATGTAGAGGGTTCTCCACGGTTGAGGAATGTTCTTAAGCTCCACATGAGAGTGCTTAGTGATTATTCTGAAGCTTCATCATAGCCAATATCAATCGTGAATTTCTTAACTGTCTCTTCAGTATGTGTGGCATAGAAGTCGGTTGGCTCGATTTCAGGAATTAGAAGAACGGCCCGTAGATCTGCTTGTGTGATGGTGATTTGTCTGTGATTGAGCGTCACAGTTACCCCACTTTGACCTTTGATCCTTTGCATTGAATTCCAGAATTGTTGTATGTAGATCTCCTGCGATCAGTAGCAGAGTGTGAGAGCATATTCTGGTACCGATGGTTCTTAAGAATATCCACAACAATCAAGCAAGAATATTCTGAGCATGTGAGGGTTTCAAAGTCAACTCTCAGATTGTTCTTTACAATCTTTCTTGGATAGCCATTAGGGAAGATATCAGCAATTGTGAGAACCTCCGGTGCATCCACATTCATTTGAGCAGCCATGTCGCGATCTGAAATAACATTAGCCAAAAGAACCAACATATCGAAAGACATAATGTTAGTCAACAGAAGGTTTTTATTGACTAATTATTGAATGTCCAGTGTTAATGATTGTTACGAGTCCTAAGTCACTTGTTTGTCCAGTAGTCCAATGACGTCATGAAACGTTTCATGAGTTAGTTAACTTTAAGTATTAAAGTTTATGTTATCACTTATAGTTCACAACATATCAAACGTTTAATTTTATTAATGACATTATTGGATTCGTGACGTTATGATTCATTTATTTACAAGTTTGCACGTGTAACAATTCAAAACGAAGGTTTGATCAAGGCTTATGCGTAGGAATAGTAGCTTTGCGCGTAAACAAGATAAGTATACGCCAGATGTGAGCTTACGCGTAGGATCCCGACTTACGCGTAAGAAATATACGCCGTAGGAACAGAGAACCTTATGCGTAAAACTTAAGCGTAGGCGTATATAAACCTTACGCGTAAGGATTACTCGTAAGAGTAAACCATATGCGTAGAGTCATCGCTTACGCATATCCTTGGATACGCGTAATCCCATTGTAGACCCTTACGCGTAAAAGTTACGCGTAAAATTTCTCTTACGCATAACTTTCTACGCGTAAGGTGATCCTTATGCGTAGAGTAACAAACACCTTGATTCTGAGTTTTATGCGTAGCAAGCCTGAAATAAAATCATCATAACATCAATCTTAATACATATATTCAGTTTACAACAAATCATGGCATGAAGACATGTTAAACATTTACGCGTAGAAAGTCATACGCATAGGTCAAAACCCTAGAGTTTAAGAGTTACGTGTGAGAGTCTAATAACCAAGTTTTAACATCCAATTTGTGGTGAATCAAAAATATACAAACTCAAGAACATTAAACCCTAATTCCTAATTCTGACTTAATTAGTGTTTCTGGGTTGTTATATGGCCTGGAAATCATTAATTCAACATGATATGAACATCACACAACAATCTTTTTGACCAAAAACCTTCACATTTGAAAACACCCAATTCGACTTAAGAACCCTAATTTTCAAAATCACTCAATTCGAGTTTTTGGGTTCGTTTTGAGGATAGAAAAATATCATTGATGTTATTAAAACATTTTGACACTATCTCTTTAACCACAAACACATAAACAAGAATATGTGTTCATACGCGATACGCCAGAACACAAAATCAACCATAGTTTAAAATCTAACCTAATTTCAAAACGATTTAAAACCATTGTTTGTAATCTTGTTAGGAACACAAAGAAACTTACAAATTGAAGATCCGAAACACTGATTTCTTGAACGTTTTTAAGCGTGGGATGAGATGGGTTTTGCAATAAATGTGAAGAGTTAAGTTAGGTGGGATCTTTTATTAAAAAATGACTTTAACATGTTGACAGATGTAGTCCCTCCACCTTTTACTTTTTCATACAAAGCCATTTAACTTCTATTTTGATTACCAAACAAAGATTTTAAGAAAGAAACTTGACGACACTCCCCCTCGACTTAAGAAAATAATGAAAGGTTATAAATTTTAGTCCGAGGAGTGTCAGTTGAACCAGAAAAGTTTACCACCATTGATACAAGAAACAACTAGAATAGAGTAACATGCAAATACAACGAATGTTTTTGAAACAAGCTAATGTTTATTTTTCTCCCCTCAACACATGATCGGAAAAATACTGAATTTTGAAAGATTATAGTGTTGACGGAAGAAATGTACTTGCAATGTTGAAAGAAAATAGATAGAAGAATATTTTCGTTGTTTTATCAGATTTTATATTTTTGTATTTTGTTTTTGAAGAATATTTACAAACGAGATTTTGGTGTTTGATGTGTTTTAAGACTGCATTTTAGGAGGTCATCCAATTCCTCTTGAGTCAAACACCTCATACCAATTCATTGGACCAACTTATTAAACCTAGCGGAGGCAAGGCTTTGGTGAGAAGATCCGCCAAATGGTATTCTCAGTACTCCACAAATATAATTCAACAAGACTCTGCTCCACGTGATCCTTGATGAAATGATATCGAAGATCGATGTGCTTTGATTTTGATTGCTGAATCGAAGTTGCACGAGATCGCAATGGCACCATTGTCGCAGTACATCGGGATTCTCTCAAATACGTAACCATAGTCTTTGAGTTGTGTTCTCATCCAAATGACTTGAGCACAACACATTGACATGGCTACATATTCTTTGGTTGAGGAGAACGATGTACAATCCCGCTTCTTCGATTGCCATGACACCATTTATCACCAAGAAATCATAAAGCTCCCCAAGTACTTTTTCGTGAGTCTAAGCATCCCGCGTGGTCACCTCAAAAGAGATGAGTTTAAAACCGTAATCCTTCTCGGATACCGATCCCCAAGTTAATGGTTCCCTTTATGTATCGGAGATTCTTTTAGCCTCGTGAGAGGAGGGTTTCACTTGGTCGCGATCGATAACAAAGAGCAAAGATATACGGCAAAGACAATATCAGTTCCCGCTAGCTGTTAGATACATGAGAGACCCAATAATACTACGGTATTTTGTAGGGTCCACGAATTTCTCATGTAAATCGAGTCTAGCTTGGTATGAGCCATTGGTGTGGCATAGGTGTCACGAGGGTTTGCATTCCAAATTTGTGTAGTAATTCAAGGGCATATTTGGACTGACTCAAGAAAATACCACGGGGTGATTGATGAACTTGTAGTCCTAGAAAGAACGTTAGTTCACCCATCATGGATGTTAATACAAATAAGCCGTAAAAACGTTTATTTATATTTTACGATCTTCTAATGTTTTGTCGATAACAAACGTAAAATCATTTTAATGAAACAAATAAAATACGTAAATGGTTTGAACTAATAGTTTTAACATATTCACATTTTCACATAAAACACTAAAACAAGTATAAGTGGTTTTATGATTTAGATATATATGTACAACAACTAGTGTTTACATATTGGGTTAGCATATACTTAAACTAAGTATACTAAAATGGGTAAAAACAAGTATATACTAAAATGGGTAAAAACAAGTATATACTAAGGTAAAAACTAGCAAATGGTATTGACCCATAACCCATTGTTTTATATATACCACTTAACCAAGTTCATTGTATCCTTAAGGTACATTGTATCTAGAAAGAAAACCATGGATCAACCCATAATCCATGACCCATGACCCATAACCAAAAATACCCATGGGCAAAGAGGAGCGGACCACGGATCCCTAGCTTTGTGCTAGCCAGATCCCTTGTGGTAGGGATCCGTGGGATCCGGGGAACAGAAGAGAATTTCCTCTATAAATAGAGAGCCATTTCTTCCTTTCTACTCACCACTTTTACACACATACTTCCCCAAGTATTCTAACCCTCTAACCTCAGATCTAAGTGATCTATGTAGTTTGTCTTTGTTTTTGTGTGATCTTCTAGGTTCCTCTTAAAGGCAAGATCACCACCTTTGAAGTCGAGCAAGCTCAAGTCCAAGAGTTGCCATGCTTCCTCATCATCAAGGCTACTGAAGTCTTCTTGTTGATGATTCTTTTCTTACTTTTAAGAAGTGTAGTGTTGAAGACATTAGTGAAAGATGTCTCAAGGGTCAAGATGAAGACATTAGTGAAAGGTGTCGATCGTCCATATTGTAGGCATTAGTGAAAGGTGCCTAGAAGCCAAGTTACAAGACATTAGTGAAAGGTGTCTTGAAGATCTAGCCACAAGACATTAGTGAAAGGTGTCTTGAAGATTTAGCTAAAGGCATTAGTGAAAGGTGCCTTAGATGTACAATCGATATGGTGTGTTTCGATGTACAAGATAGACTAGTACTAGATCCAAGGATTGTGATATCCTTGATGGTGTTGTAACAAGGAGTAGATCTCCTTGAGATTAGGTGTTGTGTTGTGATGGGTAGTAGTTCCTCCATGGTAATGGAACTAGGTGCTTAGCCTAGTACCTAATAAAGGGTAGGCGACGTTGTGTAGGTGTGGTTCACCTTGGAGTGAAAGAACCCGGTGGTTAGCCTAGCACCGTATAAAGGGTAGGCGACGTTGCGTTAGGTGTGGTTCGCCTTGGTGTGAAAGAACTCGGTATTTAGCTTTGTACCGGAAAAAGGTTAAGCGGCGTTGTGAAGGCTTCTCCGCCATAAGGAGTTGGTGTAGTGCTTACTTAACTCTGGTAGGTGACTCGGGGAGTGGAGTAGGGCAAGGAAGGTGTCCTTGTAGCCCAACCACTATAAATACTTGTGTCGCGGGTGATGTGCTTTTACTCTTTATCTTTCATTACGCGTTTATATATCTATCTATCAACGTCCAACATAAACAACCAAATAGATTGACATAAGTCGATCTAAATATTGAAAAGGAAGTTTTAAATTGGTAAAACTATTCAACCCCCCCTTCTAGTTTTCCACAATAGGCATCGAGCTTCATACCAAGTTTTTTAGTATATTGTACTTTGAAAACTTGATACGATCCGCGTATGTTTGAAAACTACAAAGAAGGGAATTTCTTAAAACAAAAAGTCATGTTTTTAGAAATCATCATATGTTGGATAGTGATAGATCATTCTAACATTTTCCTTTGAGAAGTCTTCATACTAGAATTTGGGTATCTTAGAAGATCATGAAGTATTTCAAGGCCTATGGTTTCTAAAACCATAAAAAGGGAATATAGCAAAGGATTGGGGTATCTTAGAAGATCATGAAGTATTTCGCGCCTATGGTTTCTAAAACCATAAAAAGGGGATATAGCAAAGGTATGTTTTCTTAGTTACATTTTTTTGTCAAAAACGTGCTAAATTGCTTGTGGACAAAATGGTGATATATGCTTCTATCTTATAATAAGCATAATATGAAAAGTGTTTTAGTGATTTTTTTTCTTTGAAGTTTTGTTGTTAGATATCTTGTTAATCAAGCTTGAATAAAGGTAAAAATGGGTAATATAACTTCACTAAAAAGTCTATAAAGACTAAACCTTTTGTCGGTCAAAACGCATTTTTGTAATTCGTCGGATCCGCGGATCCCTCAAGTTACACTCGACGGATCCCTCAAGCAAGGGATCGTGGGATCCGTGGTACGAAGAGAGCTTTTGTCCAATTTCAAAAATTCATAACTTTTTAACCGTAAGTCATTAGAAGTCGTGCCACCTATCGTTTTAAAGGTATTTGAGTCTAATTTCATTTAAAAATGATTTCATAAACTGATTCAAAACAATAATTTACAGAAACATTGATTTATAATAGAAAGTCATTTTTCGGTCATAACTTTTGCACAAACTTTTGATCTAATTGGAGACGGATGTTTTTGCTTTTGAATAACAATGTGTCCTCTATTGAAATTAAGGTTTTGATCATATTTATAAATATAAAAGAAACTAATCAAGCTTGGTATACATGTTTATATTTAACACAAAGCGATGAAAAGAACTTTCGTATGCTATGCTAAATGATAAATTGTCTTCTTTGCATTACTTGATTATTTGCTTATCTCAAATAGCTTTTGTGCTTGTTTGATTGAATAAAATATGTGGTTTCCTTACCTTGCTATTCATTCTCTTGTTTGTCGATTTAGTAATATTCTACTAATCAATGTGCTATTTGAAGGAGTGTTTGGGATAACATCTAGTTGTGTCGAAAATGCTAGTTTAGATACTTAGATAAGTCATATAGGTTGAAAAATGTTTAAAACATATAACACACTAAATGGATTTTTTGATTGAGTTTGTCATGTGTGCAACATAAATGTTTTATGTGCTTATATGATTTCTTTTTGTATCATTTTCTAAAAACAACAAGAATGTACATCGGATCATAACCTACACTTGTGTTATGATGTACTCTCCCATTTTCCTTTTCATGATCGCTCTCCAAGCTTCATAGTAGGATTGACAACTTGATTATTTCATCCGATATATTCAAGTAAATTATTTTGCAACGCAAATATAATTGGTCATATCCGAAAGTCCAAACTCAAAGCTTTCCAACAACATATGTTGAACTAGCTCATTCAATCATTTTTTTGTTAATTACCATATGGACAACTTTTAAACTTATTTTTAGCATGACACCTTCATCACCTTAGTTGTCTCAAGTATAATATTAAACGGGCAAGTATCATCATTGTCACTCTTCGATAGGCCATTGTAGGAATATAAATCTTCCTAACTTGAGAATGAATATTGGAGAACTTATTGCACTAGAAACTAAATTTGACCTAACGGTTGAATTGCTTCCTTGATAGAAGTTGGGTATGTAGAATCGCCCGTAAAAATGGTCGTGTTTAGCCGTAATTGAGCACCGCTAGTAATAGTCTCATATTCATTCTCTCACTTGGGAAATTTATACTCCTATGTTTTCCTAAAGTAAGTTTACAATGGAAATACTTTGCATTGTCTTAAGATTACTAATCAAACAAGTTGTAAAATTAAAATTTCTTTTAATTAATCACAACCACTTGCCTCATCGTTTATTATCTTGCTTTGATCGAGAAGAACTACATGACTTCATGGACGAAGTTCATTGTATGCTAATCACCATCCGTAATGACTATACATAGCTCATTGCTTAGTTGGCCAAAACAACCCTATTGTCTTGAACACCATCATCTACTCTGCACGCCATTGTTAATACAAATGATTTACTAATATAGATCGTAAATCTATTTTGAGCTTCTTGAATAGCGGTTGTTAAGTTTGATAAACCTATGTGTTACTTGTGAGCTAGATCTCATTTAATTGCTTATGTGCTATTTCTACATTCTCTTAGTATGTTTTACTTGTATACATGTATGCTTACTGTAGAGATCATTAGCTTCTAAGTTCGGTACTTAGAACAAATGCTCATGTTAAGTAAAAGCGGTCCCTGCGGATCCCTAGTTTGTAACTAGCGATCCTCAAGTGAAGGATCCGTGGGATCTGGGAAAATAGATGTGGAGTTTTAATCCTTTACACCTCAACTCATGTTCCTAGACTACTTCACATAGCTGAACTTAATACATTATGATCACTTAAGTCCTTCTCAAGCTTTGTAAGCTTCACACCCACTCATAGCTCATTAAGGATCACACTCAAAGTGCTTTTCGATCTATCATTTCACCTAAACTCATCACTCTTCCGATCTCTAGATCACTCATTTTTTCTCACATGATCCCTCACATCTAGACTTAGAAATCTCTCAATTATGGCAAAATTGATCATAATCATCCTCACCTCAAAATTGGTCGAAATGGATCAAATCCTAGTTCTTCCACCTTAAAACCTTTAGGATCTTCTCCAAGACATTATCCTAAGTCACTATCTGATTACTAGGATCATTTAGCTCCATTTGACACTCTCAAGATTTTAGTGTCATCTTTGTTCATTTATTGGTACTCACGAAAGTTCCAAATCCTTCCATAAAAGACAATCATTAGCTACATCACTCATTACCTTCAAGTACTTAAGCACCCCTTCATTTAAGACACTTAGGAGAACTGAAACACTCAAAAAGGTATAGGATTTAGACCTTTCAAACATCACTTCTATCCTTTCCTAGCGGCTGAGAGCCGGATCCCTAGGATTAGCCTAGACGGATCCCCCATTGGTGGGAACCGTAGGATCCGGGTGACAGATTTATGTCAACTCTTGCTCGAACAATCATTTCAAGCTCATATTGCTAACTTGAACGCTCCACCTCATCCTAATTAAATCCCTAGATCAGTACAACTCTGAAGTTGACTCTTGTGCATGCTAATCATCATATTCCAAAGGATATTAGAGACTTAAGTCTTGAATGTACTTGCCAAATCCTTCTCTTTATAAGTCATCTTGCTAGAATCCATTAGTCATCAAACACAACATAATTCTCAGCATTTAGAAACCTTTTCCTTAATTATTTCATCATGAGGAAAGCTCCTAGTGCTAACTCATCCAACCAAGAACCACCCAAGAAACTTGCTCGTGTTGTACACGAAATTTTTTCAACCGAATCATCTTCGGTTAAACCCACAAATGGTAGGATTTCCCATCCATCGAATCATCATCCGTAAGAGATAATAGTGCTAGAATCTCACCTCAACAAACCCAATCAACAATTGCCAAGAGAACCGCAATAATTAGTATTAAACCTTTTAGGTTAGAAAAGGGATCATCGAGCTCTAAACCAAACGTACCTAGTTCTAGAAAATGTCTAAACCTTCATTCTTAGAGCATGGATTACACTCCTTCACCGAGCCTCTCTCTCACCCAAATCTCTATTTATTAGAGCATTCACCACCAAGAACTTCCCATTCACCAACATTCTCGTTAAAATGGGAACCACCTACATCACCAACTAGTCCATCATTGGAAACAAGGAACCACCAAGGACTTGATCATATGGAGGAATTTCCATTACCACCACTCTCATTCCTAGTAGAACCTCATCCTAAATTACTTAATGTACCTCCACCATCATTTGTAGAACCTCCTTAAAACATCATGTTCCTAATCAAGACAATAATTGCTCTAATTGTCTAATCACCCAAGGACTTGTTCAAGAAGTACTAAATGAGTTGCATTTCATGTTTAATCATCTTCTTGAAAGATTGGACCAAATCAACAAGTCTACTCATCCCTAAACTCAAGCACATTGTTGCTTCTTAAGCTTTGGTCACTTATTAGTTTTAGTAGAATATGGCTAAATCATTCTCTTAGTTTTTAGAGATTTGTTGATCATCTCTTATGTTTTATTGAATGATGCTTTACTTGCCATATTGCATTGAGTATATGTTTGTTGGTTGAATACATATCTCATGTTGATGTTAACATTACTTGTTACATCACCATTGCTGAATTTAATCATCGGCCTATACGGATCCTCAAATTGCCTGAGCGGATCCCTACTAGAGGGAACCGTGGGATCCGTGAGACAGAAAACTATTTTCTACTAACTTGGATCACATATGTGAAATTGTGCAATATACTTGTTTTCTAACCTTTGTTTTGTAGTTATTCAATCTACACTTGAAGCCTTGATACTCTAAAGCTAGGGGGAGCTTTGTGTCAAAACAATACATTGCAAATTACTTGCAATATTAGGATTACATTTCTCGACATCCCTTTGCAAAATTGCAATCATCAAGGGGGAGCACATTCGTCACTTAGACGAAATCTTTTGCAAGTTAATGGTTCCCTTTATGTATCGGAGGATTCTTTTTGCCTCAGAGAGGTGGGTTTCAGTTGGTCGCGACTGATAACAAGAGCAAAGATATACGGCAAAGACAATATCAGGTCTGCTAGCTGTTAGATACATAAGAGACCCAATAATGCTACGGTATTTTGTAGGGTACACCAATTTCCCATGTAAATCAGCGTCTAGCTTCTTGGTATGAGCCATTGGTGTGGCATAGGTGTCACAGGTTTGCATTCCAAATTTGTGTAGTAATTCAAGGGCATATTTGGACTGACTCAAGAAAATACCACGGGGTGATTGATGAACTTGTAGTCCTAGAAAGAACGTTAGTTCACCCATCATGGATGATAATACAAATAAGCCGTAAAAACGTTTATTTATATTTTACGATCTTCTAATGTTTTGTCGATAACAAACGTAAAATCATTTTAATGAAACAAATAAAATACGTAAATGGTTTGAACTAATAGTTTTTAACATATTCACATTTTCACATAAAACACTAAAACAAGTATAAGTGGTTTTATGATTTAGATATATATGTACAACAACTAGTGTTTACATATTGGGTTAGCATATACTTAAACTAAGTATACTAAAATGGGTAAAAATACCCATGGGCAAAGAGGAGCGGACCACGGATCCCTAGCTTTGTGCTAGCCGGATCCCTTGTGGTAGGGATCCGTGGGATCCGGGGAACAGAAGAGAATTTCCTCTATAAATAGAGAGCCATTTCTTCCTTTCTACTCACCACTTTTACACATACTTTCCAGTATTCTAACCCTCTAACCTCCGATCTAAGTGATCTATGTAGTTTGTCTTTTGTTTTTGTGTGATCTTCTAGGTTCCTCTTAAAGGCAAGATCACCACCTTTGAAGTCGAGCAAGCTCAAGTCCAAGAGTTGCCATGTTTCCTCATCATCAAGGACTATGAAGTCTTCTTGTTGATGATTCTTTTCTTACTTTTAAGAAGTGTAGTGTTGAAGACATTAGTGAAAGATGTCTCAAAGGTCAAGACGAAGACATTAGTGAAAGGTGTCGATCGTCCATATTGTAGGCATTAGTGAAAGGTGCCTAGAAGCCAAGTTACAAGACATTAGTGAAAGGTGTCTTGAAGATCTAGCCACAAGACATTAGTGAAAGGTGTCTTGAAGATCTAGCTAAAGGCATTAGTGAAAGGTGCCTTAGATGTACAATCGATATGGTGTGTTTCGATGTACAAGATAGACTAGTACTAGATCCAAGGATGGTGATATCCTTGATGGTGTTGTAACAAGGAGTAGATCTCCTTGAGATTAGGTGTTGTGTTGTGATGGGTAGTAGTTCCTCCATGGTAATGGAACTAGGTGCTTAGCCTAGTATATAATAAAGGGTAGGCAATGCGTTTGTAGGTGTGGTTCACCTTGGAGTGAAAGAACCCGTGGTTAGCCTAGCATCAGATAAAGGGTAGGCGACATTGTGTTAACGCCTTGGTGTGAAAGAACTCGGTTTTTAGCTTTGTACCAGAAAAAGGTTAAGTGACATTGTGAAGGCTTCTCCGCCATAAGGAGTTGGTGTAGTGCTTACGAACTCTCGAGTAGGTGACTCGGGAGTGGAGTAGGGCAAGGAAGGTGTCCTTGTAGCAGAACCACTATAAATACTTGTGTCGTGGTGATGTGCTTTTTACTCTTTATCTTTCATTACACGTTTATATATCTATCTATCAACGTCCAACATAAACAACCAAATAGATTGACATAAGTCGATCTAAATATTGAAAAGTAAGTTTTAAATTGGTAAAACTATTCAACCCCCCCTTCTAGTTTTCACCCATCATGGACATTTCAAAATGTTTCTTCATTAGTTTTGCAAAAGCGATTGAGTACTTTTTATGAGTTGACCCAAAATGATGTCATCCACATAAATTTGAACAATTAAAATATGTTCCCGTGATATTGTATGAAAAGAGTAGGGTCAACCCAACCTTTGGTGAAATTATTGGCAATTAGGAAAGATGATAGCTTATCGTACCATGCCCGAGGAGCTTGTTTGAGACCATACTGAGCTTTGTTCAGTTTGTAGACATGATTCGAACTCGGGATCAACGAATCCTTACGGTTGGTGACATAAACCATTTCTTTAAGTTGTCCATTGAAAAGCAGTTTTGACATCCATCCGAAAGACCGTTATATTCATATGAGCCAACGCGAAATATCGAGAAACGACCAATGTTTCAAGACGAGCAACCGGAGAAAAGATTCTTCAAAGTCAATACCCTCTTCCCGGACGATAACCCTTAGCCACCGGATGTGACTTATTTGGATAACATTCCCTTGCATCCAATTTGTTTTCCAAATCCATTTGAGACCAATGACGTAGACCCCTGTTGGTCTTTCAACCAGTTCCCATACTTCAAGGCGTTTGAATTGGTTGAGTTCTTCTTGCATGGATTCAATCCAGTTGTCTTTTGTCATTGCGTCTTTGATGTTTTAGGTTGATTGGCAGACGGTGAGTGCATAAATGCAATGTTCACCATCCGAGTGAAGGCGTTGTCTTATAACGGCGGTTGATTCGGGTTGCCAATAATGTTTTCGAGAGGATGGTCTTTTGTCCATCTATGTGTGGAGGGTTGATGTTGGTATACATTGTGCGGATTTTGAGGATTCAAATGGCTTGTTGAAGATTGCGACATCGGTGCAGCGATCTCATTAGAAAGCGGGTTAAAGAACGCATTTGGATCAAAATCTGCAGGTGGGGGTACTTCATTGAGAACATCATCGGGTTCATCATTGTTGGAAGCGGTTTGTTCAGCTGTTGTGTTGGAGTCAACTGGTGGTGCTTCTTCAACAGTAGTTGTTGTAGCAGTGTATCGGTATAAGAGTATTATCGGGTTGAGCGGTGGAAGCTTGGCGGATACACACGGAGCACGTTCATCAATATAGATCGAGCAAATGTAGAGCAAATAACCTTTCCATTTGTTGGCGAGTAAGTTGGGGGCTTTGTTCAATGATGATGGGGTTTGGGGAAGTTTAGCGGTTGTGTCCGGGTTCCAAGTTGTTATACTCGAAGCCATTTCGTGAGTTCATCAAAATGAGCATGAATCGTTTCCATAACCTCCTTTGTTCGACGATTCCAGATTCGAAAGCCTTTAGAATTATCATAATATCCTATAAAGACTCAATGTCACTTTGGCTTTGAGCTTTCCAAAGTCATCACGATCATTATTCGGATAGCAAAGAGATCCAAATACATGAAAGTGTTTGAGATTCGGTTTTCTGTTGTGGACAAGCTCAAAGGTGTTTTGTTGTGGCGTTTTGTAATCATAGAACGGTTTTGAGTATAGCATGCATGAGATCTGACTTATGCCCATAAGTAATCGGAAGTTTAGCATTGATTAACATTGTTCTTGCGGCTTCCACTAAGCGTTCGGTTTAGATCTTTCAACAACTCCGTTTTGTTACGGTGTGCGTGCAATAGATGTCGATCTTTGAATTCCCACTTTCTCATAAAATTCACGAAGAGTTTGGTTAACAAATTGATTGCCTCATGCGATTGCGATTTGCTCGACGGTGTTCGTGAGTCGAACTTGTATTTTCTTGAAAGGTGATGATCATCTGTGGAGCTTGATCTTTGCTTTGAAGAAAGTAGACCCAAGTCCAGAGTGAATAGTCATCAACAATTACTAAGATGTAGCGTTTGCCATTGATCGTTTGCATGCGCATCGGGCCACACAAATCCATGTAAAGAAGATGAAGCACATCTTTGAGAGTGTTCCACCTTTGAAGGAAAATGAGCACGAGTGCTTTTGCCTTGTTCACAAGGTGAGCAAAGGTGATCTTTAGAATACCGAAATCGTTGGAGTCCTTCAACTAGTTTGTGTCGAGCAAGGTTGGTGATGGTTTGAAAGTTTAGATGTGAGAGCGGCGATTGCCATAGCGAGTTTTGTTGATGTTGCCTTTGAAAGTAAGCAAATGGGAGAAGAAGCAACCATGTCTTGCATAGAGATAGTGTAAAGACTTGAATTACGCGAGCGAGACATAAGGTCATTTCCTTGTAGATCACGAATGAAACAAGTTTTCTCCTGAAAGCAACCTCCAAATCTCCATCACACAAAACGACCTCACGAAAATAGATTGTGACCGAGGCCTTCCACATAATAAACCCTGCTAATTTCGATGTTCCCATTGATATAGTCTACGTAGCCCATGATAGCTGCGAAGTGATCATTCGAATCGACAAAGTGCCAATGAACTTTGCAATAAAGTTTGATAACAGTTTAAGGTTGCCTGTCATGTGTCGGGAACATCCGCTATCAACAATCAGAGAATGATCGTATCACCTGCATTACAATAATGCGACACGGATGGAATAGAAGTAGATGTGGAACCCGAAATGTTAGAGGTTCGGGCGATTATAGTAGATATACACACATCAATAGCTTTAGGTATCCATTTAAATCCTAGTGTGTTATATATCCATTTCCGCCATCTCCAACTAGTATTTGCTTTAGTCTTAGTGAATGCACTAGGTGGTACTACATTCCTAGGAGGTGAAACCGGAGTCTGAGGGGGACAAAGCGTTTCTTAGAATCTAAAGAGGGCGGTCTACCAAGCACTGACTTAGAAAGATTAGTGGGCCTAGAGGTATTCCGGTTCTTAGGATTCCTTAAGCGAGAGATGATAGCTTTAGCAACACATTTATCATGACAATCAGAATTCATACTTTTACGACAAATAACACAAGGTGCATCAGAGTGAATATCAAAAGTGCTTAATGGTTTAGCATTCGTTACATCACTATTTCTATTACATTTTCCGGGCCTAATATCTATAGTGGAAGCAGCGTGAGTCTTATTCATAGTCCTAGGGTGTTCTTCTACTTTAGCATTCCTTATTGATCTTTTCTTAGGTCGCAACTTCCTATTCTTCGATGTAGTGCTCCTAAGCTGTGAAGTGCGGACGTTTGGAAAAGACGCAACTATTCCTGTTTCTGTAGAAGGAAGCACGTTAGCAACTTGTGATTTGGCAGTAGTGATTCTAGGTTCATGATTACTAAGTGTTATTGGGGCTAATCTCTTAATCACGGTAGGCGGAAGTTGTTCATACTTTCCTAACATTTCTCTTAACTTGAAGATAGTGTGTATCAGATCTTGATTTTGAGCGAATATTTCAGCAAAATGCATAACTTCTTTAGTGTGTGCAAGATAATGATCAAGTTCATTTGATGCTTCATCACGAGTCTTTTGAGTAAATCAAATATGACACCATATTCCTTTTAACTTTTACAAGTTCTTGTTCATATTTTGAGATTTGACACTTAAAAGACACGTTTTGATCATCCAGTTGCTCAATTTTTGGCTCAGAAGATTTGTCACGCATGGCGATTTTGTGTTGAAAAACAAGTTGTTGATCATGAATATCTTTTTGACACCAATTAAGGCGGCGTATTGCATTTGAAAGTTCGTTTGACAATCGTTTATTTTCAACTTTTAAGGACTCGTCCGAAGCACATTATCGGTGTTCTCAACATTTACCACAGAATCAACGATATCGGCGCCAGAGATATAATCAAATGCATATGACAAAAAATTCAATAGCACAACATTATGGACATCAGCACGGATGACATCTTCCAAGAGTCGATCAACATCTTTTCTCAACATTTTCTTTTACGTTTAGTATTAGAAATAGATGTTTCCGTTTTCTCGAAAACGACCTTCATCAATCCAAGTTCCTTATGAAAGTCCCTTTCCCAAGACAATGCACAACTTTTCAAATTTTTAACATTTGGTAAAAGATTTTTCTAAAAAATGTCTCTTTGTTCTGCGCCCAGAGGCGATTGAAAATGTTGAACTTTGATTTGAGAATGATATTCTATCTCATGTTGTAAAGTTTTGAGGTCAACCATGAAAAGGTCAAAATATCGAAGAATTTTGCGATTTTCAGGTTTTGAGTTTACTTCACCGATGGAAGGTAAAGGACCATAAGTTTGTGCATAATCTGGTTTGGGATTATCATTAGAAGACTCAGACGTTTTATGATAATCCTTGGTGTGTTAGAAGAATCCGTTGGTGTGACGAAAGTGACCGCTTTTGAATAGTTAAAAGGTTTGTTGTAAACAACTTTTTCTAATTTTGATCGACTCTCGTCTTCTGCATCTAATTCCTCTTGACGATGATATTCAACAACACTCATAAAAGAATTATAAATTTTATATTCTGCCTTTGGAAACTTCGAGGATTTGGTTTGAATGCTTTGGTTGAAAGCTTAGGTTTGTAATCAGCGAGATTCGGTCCATATCCATTTGGATTTGGTTTTAAAGTAAACTTTTCAATGTTTGTGACCGACTCGCCATGTTTGTAAACAACAGTTTTAAACTCTTTAAGTTTGTTTTTCAAGCCGATGATTTGTTCAAGATGATCATCTATTCGTTTCGTTGAATGCTTTTTGTATGCAGAGAACTGTTTTTGACAAGTTAACAACTCGACCTTAGCTTTTTATTTTCCAAGGTGAGAGCATTAATTTGCTTTTTATGTTCATGTTTCAATTGTTCTATTTCAGACAACAAAGCATTCTTCTCGGCTAGATCACGCATCTGTCTCTCTAAATATTTTTCGTTTTGATGAGATTTGGCAAAGGTTGCTTCAAAACCGTTTTCACGTTTTCTTGAGTTTTGAAAAAGTTGAGTTGCTTTTGTAAACATTCAAAATCCTTGGTTAACAGTGCATTTTTGCTTTTCAAGTCCTGATTAATGGCATGACATTTTTCCACTATGGTTTGTTGGTCTTGTATTAAACGAGCAAAATCCGGATGAGGCAAAAGTTCGGTGTGTTCAACGTGAGTCACAACATGATCATTACTTAGATCCTCAAGTATAACCACGGAGTCAATTTGATTATCAAGGAAACCGTTTGGTCATCTTGATCGTCAAATATAACTATGGGGTCTAGTTGAAAATCGTCGGAATGAGATGTGGGCGACTCATTTTGAACATTCTGAGCCTTGCCGGATTCGGATGTTGGCGGAGATATGAGATCAGAGATAAATATGGTTTGTTCGGTACTGAGACAAGCCATCGTGTCATACATGGGCTGTGTCACTCATGTGTAACTCATGCATATTAGCCATCAACATAACACCTGCATTGGCCTGCAAGTCCTCCATATCATCATCTGAGTCTGCATTTGCCATAAAGCTCTGTTCTTTGTCCGTGAGAGTTCCACCAGCTTCATCCTTAAGAGCCAAAAGAAGAGCTTCTTTGTGATAAGCACTTGCCCCTTGTCCTGGCTTTGGGCATGCATTAGCCAGGTGTCCCTTCTCATTGCGGTTGTAGCATCGAAGACCATTCAACCCATTTTGAGCATTTCCCTGTTCCACCACTTGAGCTCGATTGTTATTCCTACCCACGACATTAAACCCTTGACCACCGCCCATCTGACGACCATAACCACGATTATGAACTTCAACTCGTCCATTGTTCACAACAACTTGATTCCTTGTGTTAGATGAGGAATGAATACGGTTGTTGGATTTGTTGGTATAACGGCTAAAGGCATTAGCAATCATAGCAAATACTTGTTGCAATGCTTGAGCGGATCGATTCCTCATTAGCTTCACCGACAAGTGCTTGAGCATTGTTGTTGTTGTATGGAACCAATTGAGTTTGTTGAGATTGAGGCTGTGAAGGATCATATGGTGTGATTGTGGAAGTTGGTTGAGTTGCTTTGGTTGAGGAGAATAACTGTTTTTGAGCATATAAGGCAAGTTGTTGATTTTTCGGATGTGTCGGTGGAGCAATTTGAGCACGGAGAATCCTTTCCCTATCAACTTCCTTTTCATGAGGCTTCAAGTAATCGTACAACAATCCATATGTAGAATGATGCATATTCTTCTCTTGACGGAGAAAAATGACATACTTCTCCCATTCAGGACCAAGACTACTCAGGAACTTAGTATTCATTGCAATTCTTGGCATGATGATGTTGTGTTTATCCAAATCATTGATGATGTCTAAAAATCGATGATGATAGGACTCTAGTGTCTCTCCGGGTTCAATCATGAAGTGTTCATAAGCCAAGTAAATTTTAGATTCCAAATCCTCCTCGATTGAGTACTGAGATCCTTCCATAAGAAGATGAATATGATCCCACATTTCCTTTGCAGTCTTTTGAGCATCAACACTTTGAAGAATTGGGTTAGGTAATCCTAAGAGGATATATTGCATTGCAAGTTCATCGGCTTCATAGTGTAGAAGTTCCTCTGCATTCAAGCAACATTAGCAATGTTGGATTGTTCATCTCTTGGTGGATTAGCATTTGGATCGGTACGATAACATAGGCATCGAAATGGACCTTCCAAGATAACCTTCTTTAAGAACTTTCCATGTGGCTTCTTGGATCACAAAATAAAGAACCTTATCACCCATTGATCGTAGTTTCCTGGAGTGAGCATTGGAGGTCTATCAAGTGATCCACCTCATGAATTGATTGTTGGCTACTTAAAGCTTCACACATCTTTGCAAACCAAGTGGGTTCCTTCATAGTGTTCCTTGATGGATGTTGATTGAAATCATTTGTGTAGGGTTGAACTTGAAGACTTGGTGGTGGTTGAACCATTTGAGGTTGTGGAATTGCGACAAGTTGTGGAGTATGTTGTTGATTAAATTGTTGTTGATAAATTGCTTGTTGTTGATTCCATTGTTGATGTTGTGGAGTTAGTTGTTGTTGGCGTTGAGAATAAGTGTAAGGGAAATAGTTAGAGTATGGTGGTTGTGACATGTTGAAAACTTGTGTTGGTAAAATGGATCTTTGTAGTCGAATGAACCTTTGTTGATGAAGTGTCCTTAGGCGTAGAAATCACAATAACCAAGTAGCACTTATGCGTAAAACTACCAAAGTTACGCGTAACAATGAGAATGCAGTAGTTTTAGCTTACGCGTAGGGAAAAAGACTAAAGTTATGCGTAAGCAAAGTTATGCGTAGAAAACTTAGGCGTAGGATTATCTTATGCGTAAGACTAGGCTTAGGCGTAAGATGAATCTTATGCGTAGGATTTTCTACGCGTAAGCTTTATGCTTATGCGTAAGTTTAGGGTTTTATCCCAAATGATCTTTTACACTATCCCAGTGCAAAAGATATCCAAAGTCGACGTATTTTCAGGCTTATCCAAGCAAGAAACCACGGAGTAAACCACGAAACTGAAGATCAAACCAAGGATAAAGTTACGCGTAAGATTAGGGTTTCACTTACGCGTAGCTTACTCGTAAAATGATTTTGCCCAAAGTTGTTTCTAAACCAGATTTTTGTTATGGAATAGCTTCAATATCACCAAAATAAAACAAAAGTGTGAAACTTGATGAATCAAAAGCGGCTAAAGCGGGTTACGCGTGAAGCGACACCCACGAACAAAACAAGCTTAAAACTTAGATCCAGCGTAAAGGTTGAAACTTTTGCCAAAAACAAGTATTTTAACACCTTAAAACGTTGAAAGTACAAGAATCTTGGTATAAAAAGTGTAAAAATGAATTTTTAAGCGAACCAAAGTGGTAACCACGTTTCTGGCGTAAGACCAAAAAACAAAAACTTCAAAAGCGAAAGTGTTAACCCAACTATTTGGCGATTGATACCACTGTTAGGTCACTAGATTTACAACACAAGCTTAATAGAAAGATAGAGAAGCGATTGAACAAGTAAACAAACACACACACACGATAATAAAGACGGTTTAGGCATATATGTATGTGAAAGAAATAACTTAAACAACCAACCTTCAAATAAAGGTTTACAAGAGTATTTATAGGAGGGAAGCTAGGGCAACACTCCTAGTCCCTTCCTTTCTCCTATGGGCTTGGGCCTAAGCTCATGGGCCTTCTACATAAGCTTAAGGCTAATAACAAACATAAATGCCATAATTAAGCTACCTATTACATATGAGTAACTAACACTTGAATAAAGGTTTAGGAGTGATTCCAACATACTAGAATCAACACGATTCATTTTATTAGACACAAAATTAAAGTTCCTAGATTGGTCTTCTACTCTCTTCCAATGCACATTCTTAGCTTGCAAGGTCCTATCATTCCTTGTATTGTCTTGATACTTTGACCTGCTCGCTTTAATGTCACTGATTACTCCTGTAGAGGTAATTATGGGAACATTAGTTGGTTGATCTACTTTTTGCATTCCTGAAGTAGACGTGCAAGGATCTGTATTACTAGACGACACATTGATGTTTACTTTCTTAAAACTGGGCCTAGAATGGTTTGAATGCTCGGCACTAGGCATAGAACAAGGCATCACAGCTTTGCCTTTTGAACCTAAGGATAAGGATTTAGGACATGTTGCAATTACACATTCTAGCAGCTCTTGAGATCGTTTGGCCCGGAGGCAAGCAAACCTAATTTCTCTATCAAGAGGTTTGTTAATGAAATCCTCTTCGACAATCTCACGGAGACATTCTAGACTATCCTTAAGGTAAGCACGGTAGTCATGAAAAGCATGTTCATTATTCCTAAGATGAGGAGGAATATATTTAACTGTCACGGTGTATTTGCAATCTAAGGGTGACTTTGAGACAACATTCTTATTGAAAACAAGTGGCGGTTTACCATTTCCACGACTTCTCAGATTCTCAATTTCCTTTTGTAAAGACGTTATTTTTCGTTGTTTTGGTCACGGGTGACTTTCATTGAATCATATAACTCTTTAAAGTGTCGTTTAACTTTTCATTTTCTTCTAGAAAACTCTCGTTTTCCTTTTGTAAGGCATTAACTAAGTTTTTAAGATGAAAAGTTTGAAGTCTTGAGAATCTAAAGGAGGAGGCATTTGGGATCGAGTCACATTGTTCTTTTCACCCTTCAATTGAGAGATTTGGGCTTTCAACTTTTGATCGTGTTACAATGAGCTCGAATCTGTTCATCACGTTTGCTAATTTCAAAAGCGCATCAAATTGAGGGCATCCAAGGATGTCTTGATATTTGAGGTTTTAACATTTTCTTTTAGATGTTGATATTTTAGTTGTAAATTAAAATGTTCAACTTCTAGTTTAGAAAGATGCTTTACCAAATTATCGTGATCATCCCGATCAATTTTCTCATTAAGTTTCGAATTAATCTTTTCAAGCTCAATGACATGATCATGAGAGACTTTTAGAGCAACAGATAATTCATGAAATTGAGAAGCATTAATGGAGCAATTCGTAGCAGTGTAAAACACATCTTGAGCAATACATTTAGAAATAAGATTCTCATTCAAGGTATGCAAGTTCTTCCTCTCAATCTCATTATATTTTAATGCTCGCTCATAGTCACTAACCTCAACTATCATTGCATCAAATTCCTTTTCCATTCCTTTATTATATGAATTTATCCCCTTTTTAAGACTCTCAAAATGATCTTTTAGTAGTTTGAAGAAAGGCATGACCTCAGTTAGATAGCATTCTCTTGTTTGTTCAAAACCCTGTCCCCTTGATTATCCCGGTGGGTGTGATCCTTTTCTTACAAGTTTTCTCAAAATCGACAAATAGTTGAAGAATAACATATTGTCTGATTAAGGTCTTGCTTTTAGTGGCAATAGTCCTAGGAACTAAATGCATTGGTGTATTGGGAGGATACACGGTCGCTGAAGGCATTTTCCTAAAGGGGGGGTTTGTTACAACAAGATTCTCTGCTTTTGCTTATCTAAATCCTTTTTCCAGAACACTTGTTCGGGTGTTAACAATGTCTGAGGCTTAAACTTGTTCAAGGAAATCCAATTCTCCTTCTTGTAATCATGGGGTGTGATATTTATTTTCTTCTCTTTACATTTAGGATCATCTAGTTTCTTGTTCATCTTTTCCCTAGTGACTTCATCTGATTTCTTATCTTCCTTAGTGCACTCAGTGCAACTAGGTTTCTGTCTAGGCTTAAGAATTTCATTGCCATCATAAATAACCTTATGGGCAGCTCTAGCCTTTTTAACAACTTATGGATTTGGTTCCTTAACAAGGGGAGTACTATGCTTATCACTCAAAACTTTGTGCTTAGTGATTAAGTGGCGTCTGAATGGTATTTCCTTGTACGTACAACTTATTTTCAAGCTTGTTTTTCAAGGTTTTAAGATTAGAAAAATCATTCAAAAGTTTTGATTCCTAGCAGCTAAATTCTTGCTTAAGCATTTTAACATTTTCTTGAAGTTCTTGTTTTTGCTTAGCGGTTTTAGAAAGCTTTTCTTGTAAGGAGTTTAACTCTTGTTTTAATACTTCTTCTCTAAACCTACTTTTTCTAATAGTTATACGCATTTGGTCATCCATTTACTGCTCACGGGTGGTCAACTCAAATTTAGCACGTTGTTCATAAATAGCAACACGTTCTTTATAGGCATTCAGTTCAGAGATAACAGAATCATTAGGGGCACATGCGGTGTATTCATCAGAAACATAGTCATCGTGGTATTTGCAGAAGATGCATCACTTGGTACAACTTCACTTTCACTTTGTTTCACATATT
Source organism: Chrysanthemum makinoi (assembly GCA_910596185.1). Lineage (NCBI taxonomy): Eukaryota > Viridiplantae > Streptophyta > Magnoliopsida > Asterales > Asteraceae > Chrysanthemum > Chrysanthemum makinoi. The sequence continues at coordinate 201,510,744 of OU343222.1, read as the reverse complement.
GATCATATGGGAAAACATTGATATTACCCATATCTTCAATATTTGACTCAATAGTTTTAGTTGATTGTACTTTCTCATGCATCTTTTGCATATCAGCATCATCGTATAGTTTTAGTACCTCAGAAATGAGTTTATCTTTGGATGGACCAGCTTGTGGTGAAGATGAGACCTTAGGAGAGACCATTGGAGAAATGCTAGCCTTGAAAATTGTTTGTGCGATGGGTCCATCATCAACATCAGTCGTATGCATCACGATCGGCTACTTGAAGGCATTCGATGATTGTGACCTATCTTCGACTAGGTGCTCATCCACATCGCATCATCGTCTTGGCATTTCCCTCAGCAAGAAATAACAACTCTTCTTCATCCAAAGCTACACCATTATCACGGGCTTTAACAAGCAACATCTTATCCACTGAAGTATTGAGCATTTTGAGGCGTTTTGGCGATGTGCGGTTCCTTGCAATGTGACCCTCACCTCCCGGTTGTAACACTTGATCGTATTAACTTGTCCTTGATTTCCATTTCTTCCCTATTCGATTTGCCACATATTCTCTACCGACTCCACCTCTTCCTTGTTCGTCTTGTCTTTCTTGACTGGCTGCACCATGACTTTCCCATCTCGACTAGAGCATGATTGTGAAGATTGGAAGCATTCGATTTCATTGTTGGTGTGAAGACGGTTGGTATGTGGACTGAGAGTCAAGTTTTGTTTAACCATAAGGGCAGTTGAGTAATGAAGTGTCCCACGGCTGCATCAGCATCAGCTTGTTTGAATCTTGGATCAGGAATGAGTTTGTGATTGCCATCACCCATGGGTATAACTTGAGATGCTTTGGTGGTAATTCCAATGTTTGAGTAAAAGGCGGTTGAATCATTTGATGAGCTTGTCTCTCCACGATTAGTTTTGAACTGATCAAGAATCCTTTTCAAACTTAGCATGTCTTTCATTCGGAGAAGAAAGGCATACTGAGTTGCTCATAGTTTGTATTCTTCAATCCTTTAGTGAGCTTCACAGCGGTAACAAACTTGTGCCATTCAGGATTCATGTTGTTCACAAACTTTGAGTTGGTGAATGTTAGGCATGGTCATTCTGATGTTCCTCATGTCATTCACCAGCTTATGGAATCTCACATAGTACTCATAGACACTCTCATCTGGTTTCATCTTGAAGTGCTCAAATTCATCATAGAGTTGAGATTCTCAGTCTTCCATGGTTAATTGAACGAGAAAAAGCATCTTGACATTATCCCATATAGCCTTTGCTTGATGTTGTGGTTGATAAGCTTGTATATGTCTTTTGGAAGACCTTGCAATATGATGTTAGAAGCCACGATATCGCATCGAATCTCTTCTTCTCCTTATCATTGAGCTCATCATACATCTTTGGTCTGTCCATTTCGTAAATCAATGTACCATCTTCAGTTGTATCAATTATGTCTCTAGTAGTCTCAACCCGATATGGTCCTTCATCAATCGATTTGAGAATGTTGACCCCATTTTCCTTTCCAAGGCAGTACAATCTGATTCGTTGAGCCCAAGAGTCGTAGCATTCTGTCAAGCATGGGTGGACAAGTATCGAACCAGCTGCTTGAACATCCCGGCAGATGGAGATGATTGTAGGAGCGTTGGTAGACATGATGACTGATTAAGCGGATTTTATAACTCTATGATTAAACCGGAAATAGATTCTTTCACGGGATTTTACTAAATCAAGAGAAAACCGTATTCAAGAGATATCACCCAAGTCGCTAGAAACTTAGAACCAAATTAAGCTAAGTGCCAAGTTAAACTATATAACAACTTCGCTACAATCCAAATTAAGCTAGCAAAATTTTGTGACAATTAAGCTAAGCACCAAATTAAGCTAATTTGTCAAAAGTAAGCTAAATAGCAACTTCGCTAACACAAATAAGCTAACAATATAAAGTACAAGTAAGCTAACTTACACCAAGTAAGCTACCGTAGTGGAGAATCCACTAAGTGTACTTTTTGTCGGCTTGTCTCAATAGACAAATTAGCTAATCCAACTCGCTAAGACCTTCAATACCAAATAACAAAGCAAGTCGCTAGTAAGAACACTTATCCGTGGCTCAAGTCGCTAGCATGAAAAACACATAAACACCACTTTTCAATCCAAAAACAATCCAACCATGATGATTCAATCCTTCTAAATCAAAACCTAAACACTTGTGATGATTCTAAACACAAAAGTACACTCAAAATCCAAACTTTAACACTAGAAATCAACCAAATGATGCAAAAACCACTAAACTTATTCAAACTCAAAAACCACCTAAAAACTACTAGAAATCCAAAGATATGTAAGAGATGATCTAACCATGGCTCTTGATACCAATTGTTACATATTGGATTTCACAAACACATTAAACCATAATCACAAAGTACAAGAAGGTTTTAGAGAGAGAAAGTTAGAGGTTTAGGGAACTTAGTGAGAGAAAGAAAAATCTTATTATGAGCTCCAACTCTCTACCTTGGAAGGTAAAGAGTATTTATAGTCTTACAATAAAACGCCACACAACGGGATGTAGATCAGGCATCAGTGGGTAAAGACCCGTCCGTCCTCCACGGTGTTACTTAACTAAATACTACTTAACATAAAATAACTACGACTACGAGCTTTCTAACGAATATATATACTTGAGGTGACCGACTCTTTAATACCTGGAATTTCTAATTCCTAACATTAGTTTATAATCACCTAGAGTTATTGTAGTCTAAACATCCAAAGATAACCTTAGAGTTAGTTTATGAATCCTAGAGATTTCGTAGGCAATAACCTTAAGGTAGACTTAAAGAGTTAGGGAAAACGCATACCATACGACCTTAGAAGACACAGCGTTAAGAATAAGGACGTGACAATTCAACCATCAATAGGAGATAACTAGGGAGTAATAGCATCTAAGTAAACACATCTTTAAATCATCATAAGAGCACACAACAATAGACATAGACTACACTCACCTTAGTTTAGATAATTAGATAAGTAGAGTAATCGGTAGAAATACCAACCCCCCAAATCCAATACCCCGAGATTCGTGCCTTTCCATTTTCTAAAAAAACATAAAAAAGATAAAAAAAATAATCTTCCTCAACCCGAAACTTAGCGTAGTAATTTCTCACTAGCATTCCTATTCCCCTAGAGAACAATATAAATTCCCGAGGCTTACCCTAATACTACACTACAACGATTAGGTTCACTGCCTAGGGTGTTGAAAAACTTGCTCGACGAAAATTAAGTTCCTTTGACCCGACAGCGCGTTTGTGCGTATCAAGTTTTTGGCGCCATTGCCGGGGAATAGAATAGCTAGTTAGATTTCCACCTCGCTTAGGTTTCCTTGCTTGATTCCTATCAAGTAAGCTTTATTTTCCTATTTTTAGCTTCCTTGTAGTCTATCCCCCTTCTTTGTGACCTTTGTTCATAAAACCCATCACTCACCATGATTCATATCTTTCGCCGAAGAGTCTTCACACTACCTGCCCCCAATCCTCCTCCTAATCCCGAAATAGAGAACACAATCCCACAAAACCCTTCACCCGTTCACCACTTTGGAAATCACCTAGGGCATAATTAAATAAATTGGCAACAAAGTCCTTTCTATGACTCGGATTCCGATGAGGAGTTTGATTATGGTGAAGCACTTGATAACGGGGAGGTCATCGATGAAGTTAATCTTGAAATGGAAGAAGACTTCTCCCAATGTTTTGAACCTAGGTGTAGAATTGAGGCTAATGGCCCCTTTAACATGCAATTCCCTTGTAAGATAGGATTTGAAAGTTTTGATGCTTACTTGAATTCATTCTTACCTTTAAACTTAATTTCAAGAAACTTATACTATAAAATAAAGGTAAGCGAGTTAACTTATCAAGGGAACAATGTTGTTGATGCGGTCACTCATTTGCATGTGTTTGTTGGAAGTTTTGTTTATTTGGTAGAATTCATGGTCTTAGAAGACTTAGGAGAATTTATTGATAAGGACCTCACTCAAGTATATTTTGGAAAGCCTTTTAAAAGAATGACTAGGTTGAATGAAAGAATGATTGATGGTCTAATTAGATTCTCTGATGAAGTTGAAGATTTTGTCTACCAAATGCCACGTGCTCATCCTAGGTTTAAACACAAGGATATTGAGGCATGTAATAGAATGACTCACATCCCATTGCTTAGTGAAAGGGATAAGCAAAATGGACTTAGGTACCCGTATGAGAAAACTAAGAGATATTACAAACAATGCCTCAAGTTAGGAGATGAGTACAAGAAAAGTGAGAGAACATTGGAATGGCTTAGGTATGGGCACGTAAGCATGCACGAGACTACGTAGGGGCACGACTTCGAGTCTAGCTACAAGACTCATAAATAAAGAAAAGTGCTTAGTGGGAGGCAACCCATGCTTAATTGTTTGCTTTTTTGTATGTCGTATATCTTTTATTGATTGTTTATTCTCATGTTTGAATTTGTAAAAATGTTTTATTTTGTCTTTAACCTCATCTTAATTACATATAAAGGTATCTTACAAAAGGGATAAGTGTAGGGAGGATTACACACGTTTTCAGAAAGAACGTGAACATGAGAGTTACGATTATTTAAAAGATATACATGTGTGTTTTTTCGAGTCAAATGCTTGTATCGAGTCATAATGGATGTTTTGCAGGAAATTTTTCCATATTCTAGAGATATAAATTTTCCAGATTTTTTTCTAGAAAATCGCTGACCAGTTTCTGTCAGGATAACCTGACGGCGTCAAGGTCGCAACTTGACGGCGTCGGGGAGAATAAACTTGACTTACTACTTTTTCTCGTTTTCGAGCTACTTATAAATTTTTGGAATTTTCCAGGTCTTAATTTTCCAGAAAATCTGTAAACATCCATTCTACAAGCATTATATCCTAGTTTAGTAGAGTCATATATATATATATATATATATATATATATATATATATATATATATATATATATATATATATATATATATATATATATATATATATATATATATATTGTTACCCGCCGATTTTTGAAGGTTTCGTTTGTTTTCTTCAAGTGTGCAGGTTTTATTTATCAAGAAGAAAATACAAAAGATTGGAAGGAGCTTTTCACGCAAACATTCTTCTTGGAGAAGAATTTAACCACTACTTCACACGGATCCTACCAAGCTAATCAGGGGAGTACTAGTTTCTTTCGTTTTTAATTACCTTCCATTATCATAACTTTGATACTTTCGAGGAACATTGGGGACAACGTTTAGTTTAAGTGTAGGGAGGGAAAATAAAACGGGAACTTTGAAACTATGCGTATCCTTGACTATTTGCCTTGTCGAATTTCATTTGTGTAATAAACCATGAGAAATATCGGTTAGGGTAATTTTGGCACCAAATTTAAAATTTTTCATGATATGTAGGAGTGGGCCATTAGTCTTAATAAAGCGTCTCATGGATAGGAAGTTATATGACTAGCACAAAACCCTTTATCACTTAAATTCCACCCAAAAATGTGAGGATCGCCCTTAGATTTGTAGGAATTAAAGCATTCCACTTTAATACTTTGAGAGTGTACCGGTAGTATAATAGATTCTAGAACTTGTTTTGTGATTCATTCCGAGATCGCTAGTGAGACTACACTTGTGTAGTTAGGAATAAAAAAATGATAAGAGGCATTAGGATAACCCTTGTTTGATACCCGTAATATAATTACTTCTTCCACATCGGTTGAGTAATTCCCCACACCCTTGCGTTGTACTCATCTTTAGTACACGATACCCTAGTTAACCCCTCAGAGCCTATCTTTTTCGCGGTTCTCGTGATTTTTTGGTTTTCTGGAATATCAATGAAGAGCATTGTTTACAATCCACCCCCAAATGTACACCCAAATCACCTTATCCTACCTTGTATGCACTCACTTTTAGTGCATTATTGTTATCATACTAAACCCTTAGTTCAATTATCTAGTTGCTTGCATAAGTTGCTAAGCCGAATCATATCCTTTGTACACAGTTTTGGAACGATTGGGACTCATGGGAAAAGTTAAATTTTATGAAGTGAGGGGGAAGGAACGTTAAATTCAAATTCCCTTTATTTGCGTAATAATGTACTCCAAGTGTTTTGATCTTTTCAATTCGGGTCAAATTAGTGTTAGAGTAATAAAAACTCAAGTGTAGGCATGTGCCTATAAATCCCTATTATTTTGATGTTATCATAGAGGATGGTAGAGTAAAATTGTATGAAAAAAATAAAAATAAATAAATAAATAACATACGGGCTACCATCCTACATCTATCTTTAAATTTATGTTTGTTTATTTCAAATTTATCTAGAGTTTAGAGTGTCGAGTCTTGGCTTAGCAACGCCATTCTTCTCATGCTTGTAACATAAAGATTTTTTACTTGCCACCACTAAATCACCTATCCCATCAAACCCTTTGTTTCCCTACCGTAAGCCTAACGTTACAACCCTTTAAACGACCTCTTAGATAGTTTTTCCTAGGTGCTTAAGCCAAAGCGATGGAGGTTTGATCTAGTCTCAAGCCTATGGTAATCTATGTACTAGGACCGGTTAATGAGTGTTTATCTTCCATTTCCAACTTGATATATTTCATATACACCCGAGAGATGAGAGTATCCAAACACCGATTGTGAGGTGCTAGTATGTAATTTTCGTGCTTGTTATGACTTTTGCGGGGCTTATATGTGTTTTGAATTGTTCTAAACTAATGCTTCATGACCCCTAACTTATAAATTAATTGGCTAAAAGCACATTTTCTTGAGGAAAAGCAAATACCAAGTGTAGGGATATTTGATAAGGATTTAAAAGGTACACTTTTGAGGGGTCATTTAAGCCCTTAATTGATCACTTTTGTATTCGTTACTACTTAATTTCGTTCCTTTTCACTTTTTAGGTCTCTTGAAGGCAAATTGCTAGAATGACACTTATTCGGACGAAAAGGCGCGAATATACGAAGAATATGGCCAAAGTCAAGAATCGAGACACTAAAGCTTCTTAAATTGAAGGGGACAGCGTCACGGCTTAATTGCGAAGCCGTCGAGACACACCTTGAGACGACTCTGAGAGCAAATTGCTATTTTACAAGTGATGGCATCAGGTTTTAAAAGAGTAGGGTGTCACAACTTCAGGCGGCCTAGATTTGATCGGCGGTCAAGGTTGAAGCCGACGGCGTCACGAGCATAAGGTGACACCGTCACAGAGTTGACGTGGCCAAGGCGAAACCTAATGGCGCGACCGACGGCGTCACAATTAAAGAGTGGCGCCGTCGCATATTGTAACTCTATATATAGAATTCGGATTTTCATTATTTGAGGGAGGTAGTTTTGTGGAGTAAAACCTAAACCGAACATAGGCTGTCTTGGGCAGTATCTTAGGGTTCCATACCCTATTTTACAACAAGATAAGTGATTTACTTCATTAATTCAATTATGTCTTCAATTGTTTGTGTGTATGTTTGCATGTTTTCCATGTCCGGCTAATTTACTTGTGTGTTTGCTTAGATCTATGAAACCTAGTTATTGAATATTGATTGGTTGTCTCTTATCTTAATTGTGATTGACCTAGTATTGCGATAGGTCATTCGTTGTGTTTTCATGTGAACATTAGTTTATAATAACCTAGAGTTATTGTAGTCTAAACATCCAAAGATAACCTTAGAGTTAGTTTATGAATCCTAAAGATTTCGTAGGCAATAACCTTAAGGTAGACTTAAAGAGTTAGGGATAAATGCATACCCTACGACCTTAGAAGACACAACGCGTTAAGAATAAGGACGTGACAATTCAACCATCAATAGGAGATAACTAGGGAGTAATAGCATCTAAGTAAACACATCTTTAAATCATCATAAGAGCACACAACAATAGACATAGACTACACTCACCTTAGTTTAGATAATTAGATAATTAGATAAGTAGAGTAATCGGGAGAAATACCAACCCCCCAAATCCAATACCCCGAGATTCATACCTTTTCATTTTCTAAAAAAACATAAAAAAGATAAAAAAAAAATAATCTTCCTCAACCCCAACTTTAGCGTAGTAATTTCTCACTAGCATTCCTATTTTCATAGAGAACGATATCAATTACCGAGGCTTACCCTAATACTACACTACAACGATTAGGTTCACTGCCTAGGGTGTTAAAAAACTTGCTTGACGAAAAGGAAGTTCCTTTGACCCCGAACGCGCGTTGTTCGCGTATCAGTAACGTTGGTCTCTTAGACCTTTTTGTCTTCTTGACGATTCTCTTGCTTCGTATGCTGATTTTTCTGTTGTTAACGCGTGAATGGAATTTGAAAACCTAGACGATTGTGTATTTATTGGGCGTGCATTAACTTCTGAAGCACATGTGTTTGAAAAGTAACTGTGAAAACAAAATTAGTTCAAGAATGGCTACGTTTTAACAAAAAAATTGTGTCAAGACAATATGTTAATTTTCAAACGTGCCTGCTGAAACGTTAGTAAGTGGAGTCTGTCGTTTGCGTAGTGCAGCAACCAGAGTTACTTGAGGAGTTTTTTTGTTCACAGAATTGGTACCTATTTATATACAAAATATTATAATAGTCTCCTAAAAAAATTATGCGAAAACAAATTAAAAACGCAAACAAAGAAGAAGTAACTCCAATAAACTTAGAAACGGTTGCCTGTGATTTGCATAATATGTACCTTGGTTATGCGTTGATAATGGTGAAGTGTTTGTTTCCACAGTATTTATTGGAGTAGTCATAGGTTGTGGTGTTATTTCAGTAGATGGCGCAACTTGAGTTGTAACTGTAACAGTTTTTGCATACAAACACTCACTAACTAATCAAATTACTTTAAACATAACAATCAGAAACTAAAGATTGTATTTATAGTTTACCATTTTGTAAAGGAGTTGGGTGAATATTGTAAGGCGATATGTTGCATCTAAATTGACCATTGCTGCCTAAATTTGACATTGAAAATATATCATTCAGGCATGAAGAATTACAGTTGAATAAGTATACTTGAAGAATATCAGTCAGTATATAATGAAAGTTTGTGAGGTGTTAAATATGCATAATATGTACCTTGGTTATGCGTTGAAAATGTGTTAGTTCTTGTTTGCAAACTATTGATTGGAGGAGTGTAAGCTTGTGCTGTTATTTCAGTAATGTAAGTGTAACAATATATCAATACAAACAACCAGTAATTTAAGTAATCAACTTAGTTAAGTGTAAGCAACTAAAGATTCTAGTTTATAGTTTACCATTTTCTAAAAGAGTTGGCTGAATATTGTAGGTCTATACGGTGCCTCTATTATGTCCTGCGTTTCCTAAATCAAGGTTACAAAAATAATATGACTCAGCCATGAAGAATTAAACTTGAAGAAAGTTTGTCAACAAACAAACAAACTTATATAACCAAAGTAAGCAAACCTTGATGAATATGTAAAGGTAAACTTGTAGTTGACATTAGTGACAGTGATGATGTATTTAATCGATGTGGATGATCTGTGTCAAATAGCAAATTGAGCATTAACGCATCACTATTGGATACTAAAATTAACAGCACAAGTAGTAGCAAACAAAAATTTGTTGTTGCATATTATTTAAAAGAAACTAACTATTAGTCACATCGGAGAGAGGCTGCCTTTGATGAGTAAACACTAAGCATGGTCTGCCTTTTTTTTGTTGTTGTTCCATATTGGTTGATGATGTTGGCTGTCTATTGGAAACGACATCTACATGTAGAGGATTATCTAATGCATGAAGAATAAATAGTTACAAAGGTATCGTAGGTAAAAAAGAGTATGAAGAAAATGTGTAACCATGTATAAAATATAAGCTTACAATTCAACAATTCGGTCAGCGACACTCTTCGATTAGTTGAACCGGAATCCACCAACGTATGTTCTGGAAAATTGCCAGTTGAATTTTGAGTTGTATCTTTAGACGATTTTAAATTCTTGTTGGACGTGGAAGAATTTTGTCCATTTTTTGATTTCCTATTCACAATATTATCTGATGTACGTTTTCTGGTGTTTGGTGGAGTGTTTTCATCATCCATGATGAGAATGGTTTACAATACATTTTGTGTATTAGAGAAATGATGTTGTTGATAGGTTTTTCATAAAATTTTGTATGACAATTTTATGGATATGGAGTTGAAAAGACTAAATTCAAGTACATATGTAGAGTTTGAAAAAGAGATAAATTAGGTAATGATATGAAGAGTAAGTATTTTGAATGTTAACTTTTACAAATAATGTAAATGGAGTAATAATATGTCATTAATTTTAGTAATATTATATCATTTAATATGATAATATTTTGAAACCAAAAAGCCTTGATATGTGCTTTGATTGTACCATTCAAAAACTAAATTCATGGAAGATAATGAAATGAACATTCATTGAAAGCAAATAATTGTTACACAAAAGTGATCAACGTGGAATCTTAATCATGAAACTTAATTATTCGAATGACATTAGAAAATCAGACTGTAAATGATCATGTCTTCATACATGATAATCGGTATATGCTATGAAGTATCATAAACTGTTTAATGTGTTGTCTAAATGTTTCGTACGTTTAGCATGGTAATGAATGTGCTACTATTAACGGGTTGAAACATCAATAAATATCAAACACAAACACAACCATATAAAATCATCATCGTGATCTTAATCATCGGTAGAATAAAATCCCAGAGATTCGTCATTAATGAAACTGTCTTTATCATTTTCATCGGACACGTCAGTACGTTGTAAAGTTTCTTCGGCTTCATCATGAATGTAGTTGTTATGAATATCTAAAGCATGAAAAGGTTCATGTGGAATATCATTGATATTAACCCACACACCATCGTCGATTGTGTTGTTCTTGTTAAGAATATGTGCATCGGATTCTTCATCAATGAGAGCAAACTTTTTATCTTTTATACTAAACAAAATGTGTTGTTGATCAAGTAAATGTTCGTCATCGGTAAAGTCATCCAAATGATAGACATGATCATTAGAATGATCAATTAGTTTATCATCCTCTTGATCAACTTCTTTAGGTTTATAATCAACTGAATTGTGGAATACGCCTGAATCATCCTTCGCTTCATCTTTCTCTTCATCAGTAGAGTCATCAATAATTTTAAACAAATGTTTCTTTGAAAGAGAAGTTTGTGTATCCTTGGTTGTGCGCTTTATCCTCAGAGGTTTGTCATCATCAGATTCCTAACAAAATGTTTAGACATGAGTCACAAAAGTTGGTATTATCTTCACGGAATTTAGTATTATTTAATATGTTCATACCTCGTCTAAGTCATGTGCACCTTCTTCTAAATCGGGATCAGAACTCACAACACCAACAACAGTGTTGTTTATAAAATTACCATCCTTTATTAATCTTCGCCATTTTTTTGTTATCAAAACCGGCTGAAATGATCCCAAAAAAACAGCTAGTTTATAAATGTAAACGTGTTAAAGGTTAAAAATTATATAATAAGAAGTGCATACCACATCGTCATCTAATATGTCGATGACTGGCATATTTTTTGTCCCAATAACGGGAGGGTCGGATGATTGATTAGTGTCTTCTTCATTGCTTACATTCGGTGATTTGGTATTGAACATGGTTTGAAAGTATATATGTTTTTTGTTAATGAAGTATGTGAATGAGTATGGGATTTATATAGTTTCAAGATTTTATAAATTTAGGAAACTATATGTAGATATATTTTAAAGAAATATGTGATATGATAATATTTTTTTGATTTTACGGTTTGTAAAAATATTCTTTGGATATCTTAGTTAAAACTTAAAGTAATTATTAGGAAAGGATAGTACAAATAATATATTTTAGTTGTAGATTTGATATGATTTCAAGTTTATGTTAATTGGGTCAAACTTAATATTAAATGTGTTTTTACATTCTTATTTATGTTATAGTAACTTTTGCAAGATAATAGTAATCGTTTAATGTTACATTCGATTTCGCAACAAATAAGTACCATTGTACGTGGTATTGTCACTATTATTTGTTTGAAGAAAATTCAAAAAGTAAGCATGCATGATGATAATATTGTAATGGAGAGTGTAGTTAAAAGATGAAATGAAATGCTAATTAACATGATTAATCCCGTCTCCGAGCTGACAACCGAACAACCCTTCAATTCGCCTCAACATGTCCACTTATCCAGCCGTTTGTTTCCCATCTTCTTAGCAGCCATCTTTGACGATTTGGGTCAATAAGGGTTGGATAACGATAATGGGCCAAGTATATATCCAATGCTTGGCCAAGTTGAATGTTGTGTAGCCAGACGTCAATATACCATTCATGTTCTATCTTACGAAGACTATCTGCTTCTTCCATTTGGACAGTCGGAGCATGCAAGTAGTAAGCAAATACATCAGTATGACTTAGATGTTTGGCAACTAATCGTCTAAGGGTGGTGTAGGTTAAATTGTGTGTTGACACATTGCATTTCATAAGTTCATCACCGCCCCAATAATCGTAAAAAAATGTTTGTAGTTACAACTCTACCACCATGATGAATGCATATGTCAATGGTAGGAGGAGCGACACCCCATTCATTGTTGTAATGAAAATTTAAACGATTAGATAACATGAAATTTACGACAAATGCTTAAGAAGCAAACTGTATAACTTACTTGTAAGCTCTAATCCTACGATTACCATTGTTGAATCATAGAGGCATTGTAGTGTATAATGTGGTGAAGATGTGATGTTGAACATCATGTATAGCATATTCGACTATTATAATTATAGAAACGATTTATGCACATTAAAGTGTGTCTTTTTTAGACAATGATTTGATTGTTTAAAACTAAAAAAATGAGTGACAATAATTCATAGTTGCATATACGACTATTATAAGGAAATGACAATAATTTATAAGTGTTTTATAAGACACGTGATGAATTTAATAACATAAACAAACAACGAAATGTTTCGAGCAATTTATGATAAGAAATACATAATTATTTCAGAATAATAATCATAAACATACATAGCTTTCAAAAGGTAAACACAATTATTTTCATTTTGGAAATTCAACATTAATTATGCCGTTGGAGGCGAGCAATATGAGCATTCACATTTTCCAGGTGGGCATTTGCAAGTTCCTGAACAAACAGGGCAAAAACAGTTCTCGTCCATTATACTTTTAAGTATATATGGATCTATGGAATCATCAGAATCATAGTATGTACTATTTCCAGGTTCAAATGATTTTCATTTATTATCATTGTTTCCTATCATAGGAGCATTTACAAAGTCATTTTCCAAGATGGTTGATGTTTCATTTTTGTTCACATCAACGACTGATGCTTCATCAAAACCACCAATATCCGTTTTGTCTGCACCATCTTCCTTATCAGATTCACTATTTTTTCCTTCAACATCTTCCTTAACAGATTCAAACTTTTGGCCTACAATACATACAAATGAATACACTGTATTATGGTATAGGCAAATAAATGTTTTCTAAACTAAAATTACATATGAATGAAAGTAAAGAAAAAGATAGATTATGATTGAAAATCACCTGCGTATAAAAGCTTTGAGTTTGACATTCTTTTTTTTTCCTCTACTCTGAAATATGTTATTAATGATGGATTAAAGAATACAAATCGTTCCATTTATAGAATATGAAGGTGACAATATATTAGGAAATGATTTGTTTTATAATTTATTTTATTTGTAGACAACTTATTTGAGAGTTGATTATATGAAATATTTGTTTTGTATAAATCCATATTGTTAAGTAAACTGTAATTACTTAAAAATGAATTTGTGGCGGGTCTACGTGGAAGATATATGTCAAACATGAATAAAAGAACTTAGTGTACATGAAAAGCAAATAGTTGCGTAAATATTATGAAAGAAAGTTGAAGTGGTTGTATAAAAATAAAAGTAACTAACTGTTAGTCAAGTCCGAAAACGCCATTGTTGGAATAGTTTCTGGTTGAATCGGTGTAGAAGTAAGAGAGGGACCTATCATTTAAAACAATCAAGTTAATAAGGTATTAACATGGTATCAATGTACAAAAATATTTACCGACTGATTGTGTTTAGTACTTTTTTCATTAATGTTTCCACTGATACAAAAGACCCTCAAAAAGAGAAAAATTCTACACATGAGACGTTGTTATTAACAATCAAGATATTTGAAGGATTAGTGTGTAATGTTGGACATGTATTTGAAAAAGTCCATGGAGCGACATTTACAGTTAGTGAACATCTAATAAATGGAAAAATCAAAATTCATAACACGATATGAAAAAGTAAGGAGATATTAAAAAGTACATCATGTGAAATTGAAGCTTACAACTCAATAGATCCGTGAAAGAAAGTATTCCTTTAGATAAAGGCGACTCTACCAACATGGGTTGCGGAACATTCTCTAATGAAACAAAAGAAGAAGAGTGAAACGATCTTGAATTGTTACTGGAGGTCTTAGTATTTTGATCCTTTTTGAGATTTTTTATTTGTACGGTTTGTTGATTTTGTTGAAGTGGTTTCATCATCCATGCTGGTCTTATTGACGATGATGAGTCTGGTTTGTAAATGAAAATGTAGATAGCTATATCATGTTTTGAAACGTATATTAGGATCATCGATTGCATAAAATGTTAGGGTTGTTATTGGGTTAAAAACATTTGCATTGAGTGAAAATTAAATGGACTAATGTATGTGTTAGGAATTAGAAAATTCAGTCGTTAAAGAGTCGGTCACCTCAAGTATATGTATTCGATAGAAAGCTCGTAGTCGTAGTCAAGTTATGTTAGTAAGTAGTTTGTTATGTAACACCGTGGAAGATGGACGGGTCTTTACCCTTGTATGCCGATCGCGGCCGTAGGTGGCATTTATTTGTAAGACACTATAAATACCCTCTACCTCCCAAGGTAGAGGGTTGGAGCTTCAATACCATTTTTCTTTGTTTCACATAGTTCCCAACTCTCTTCCCTTTCTCTCTCTAGAACTTTCTCTCTCTAAACCTTGTTAACGCCTCATATGATTATGGTTTAATGTGTTTGTGAAATCCTATATCCTACAATTGGTATCAAGAGCCATGGTTTGATCACTCATCTTTCATGCTCTTTATTTTGGTGAATTTCATAAGGTTTTTGGGGTTTTAAGTGTTTAGGAGAGTTTGAATCATTTGGACAAATTCTAGTGTTAAAGTTTGAATTTTATTTATACTTTTGTGTTTAGGATCATCATATGTGTTTAAGTTTTGAATTGGAAGGCTTAAATCATTGTGGTTTGGTTGTTTTTGATTGATAAAGTGGTTGTTTTTGAAAGTTGTACGAAGCGAGTTGAGTCTCGGAGTTGTGTTTCCTCAAAGCGAGTTGCTTTGTTATTGGAAGCGATTTGGTATATGCGACTTAGCTATTTAGCGAGTCGACTATTTATGCGAGTTGTTTCTTTAAGCGACTTGAGTTCTAAAGCGACTTGGCTATTAAGCGAGTTGTACAACTAGCGAGTTAGTTTAAGCGACTTGGTGGATAAGCGAGTTGTCTCTGTTTGCGACTTGGCTATTAAGCGAGTTGTCTCTTTATGCGACTTGGATATTAAGCGAGTTGGTTCTTTAAGCGACTTATTTCTTTAAGCGAGTTGTCTGTTTAGCGAGTTGATACCAAAGCGAGTTGACTGTTTAGCTACTTGTCTATTGAGACTTGTCACTTCTTCGTGCTACATTTTTACGGTTGTTCTTTTGGTTTAGTAAAATCCCATGAAAGAATCAATTTCCCGGTTTAATCAAAGAATAGTAAAATCCGTAGAACTTGTAATCATGTCAAACATCGTACCTACTATTGTTTCTTACGTAGCGAGGGCGTTCAAGCAGTGGATCGATACTCATCTACCTATGCTTGAGCTGATTATGACTCATGGGCTCAACGAATCCGATTGTCTTGTTTGGGAAAAGAAAATGGGGTCAACATTCTCAAGTCAATCGATGAAGGACCTTATCGATTGAGACGCAAGAGACATAATTGATACTACTGCAGATGGAACCATGATCTTTGGATTGGAGACCAAAAAGCGTATGATGAGCTCAGTGATAGGAAAAAGAGATTCGATGCTGATATCCGGGCTTCTAACATTATACTTCAGGGTCTTCCAAAAGATATCTACAAGCTTATCAATCACAACACTGAAGCAAAGGCAGTTTGGGATAATGTCAAGATGCTTCTCTCAGGTTCTGAATTAACTAAGGAAGACAGAGAATCACAACTGTATGATGAATTTGAGCATTTCAAGATGAAACTTGATGAGAGTATCTATGAATATTATGTGAGATTCCACAAGCTTGTGAATGATATGAGGAATATCAAAATGACCATGCCAAACATTCAGCTGAATTCAAAGTTTGTAAACAACATGAATCCCGGGTGGCACAAATCTGTCACCTCTGTGAAGCTAACCAAAGGATTAAAGAATACAAACTATGAGCAATTGTATGCATTCCTTCTTCAGAATGAGAGGCATGCTATGTTTGAAAAAAGGATTCTTGAACAGTTCAAAACCAACCAAGAAGAAACAAGCTCACCAAATGATTCAACAGCTTTCTACACCAATGTTGGTATTTGATGAGTGCTTATTCACTCATCCTTTTTACCCATTTAAGCCCACAAAAACATCTAAAAACACAGAAATATAACCAATTATGCTACAGATATCCTTGGAGTGTGTTTTTATGTATTTCAGGTACAAAGGATCGAAAACAGGACCAAAAATGGACAGAATTGAGCGGAATGGAAGCGTGCTTTAGACGGAGCCGGATGATGATTTTCTACATTTTGAGCCGGGATACATATTTTGGAGTGAGCTTGGGGAATCAGACGAAAAACCTATCCCTAAATCCAAATTACCAATTTACCCTTCTACCCGAACCCAAAATTACCATTTTACCCTTTTTGCAAAATCAAAACTTTTAAAACCTCATTTTTATTTTACAACAATTATTTTTTTAAAACCAATTTTATTAAAATTATTTTCTTTCAAAAAAAAAAAAAAAAAAAAAAAAAATACAAAGTTTTAAAAATACAAAAGTATTACTTAAACCCTTTTAAACAAAATACAAAAAAAAATACTTAAACCATTTTAAGAAAAAAACCCATTTACCCACCACTTTACCTTTCTTACGCTTATTACCCAAAACAGATAAACCAACACACCCCTGCTCCCATCTTCATTTTGGCGCCCAAACCCTCACCTCTCCAACCCTTGTCTTCTTCCCCAGGGTCACTCTCAACCCTCCCCCACAAGCACATGGGTTATATGCCACGTTGGCAATCCTATCACACCCATTGGAGCTCATTTGATGGACGGCTCAGATGCTACCCTTGGTGCCCAAGTTGAGATGAATGGATGAGATTTCTCCAAAAGAAACACAAAGTGGCCAAGAGCTCTTGTGTCTCACACAACAAGCACAACTGCTCAAGCCTTGAAGACCCACACTAGTATAAATAGTAGCATTTGTAAGCCTTTTGAGGCATGAGGATTTATTAGGTTTTAGTTAGTTTTAAATTTTAGTTTCAGTTTTTAAATTGTAATTCATCTTTTTAGTTAATGAAAAGAGTTTTTATTTTTACCATATTGCTTGTTTTTGCTAATAAGCACTTTACTGCTTATTAGCTTATTGCTGTTTGATTTCATTCTAAGTTACATTTTTGAAGTTTTAAGTAAGTAAAAACTCAAGTCAGTTCTTAAAAATCAGTTCTTGTTAACATTAAACACCCCATAAGGGGTGTTTGGCATTAGCTTATTCTTTTGTCCTAAACTGTTTTCTTACCCACTTTGACTCTCTAGGTCAAAGTATTTCGAGGTATAAGTAAGTTTTCAAAAGAATTTTATCTTGTATCACATTGGAACAAGTTTTGATAACCAAAAAAAAACTGCACTTTTGTAGCTTATTTCTGGTCAAAATCTTTTCCAAATTGTTTTTCTTATATCATCACATACCCATTTCAACATATTAATAGTTTATATGCACTTAGGATCATTTTTACCTTAGCTTAATTTGCCTTAGAAATCTGTCCCAAACCATTTTCATTAACTGTTACATCAGGTCCCATAGTGCCCATATTACTGTTTTTCTTGATGTCTAATTTGCTTAATATTAGGACTTGGACTCTGAAATTTGGTATACTTGGTATTCACTAGGTTAGCTATAAGATAGTATCATTTATAGTATTTAGATAGTGCTTATTAGAGCTTATTTTTAAGCCAAAACTAGCCTCCCATTTGATTGTTTTCTGCCTGCTATGAGCCCACTTTTAGCTTATTAGTGATAGGTTTAGCTTATTCTAGTGTCCTTAGTTGCTTATTGAGTCCTATAGGTTAGGTTAGATTGCTTATTAGTGCTTATGTATGCTTAAATATCCATGTTATTCTAGCTTAAGATTTCCCTAGCATAGCTTGTTATCAACTGCTTCTTCCCCCTTTTTAGTTACATAATCAACTGCTTATTTGCTTATACCATTGGTTTCTCAGCTTATTGTAAATGCATGCTAGCTTGTTGATTAAACTTTGCCTATAAATTGCTCTTTCAATTTCTTTTTTGTGCTTAAAAGTGCCTAAGGGGTGTTTGGTTTACTCATCTGTCATGAACTGTTGATAATAAGCAGTTCATACTGCTTATTCCAAGTGTTTGATAAAAAGTGCTTTTACAAAAAAAAAGTCTTATTTTGGTCTTATAAACAAATTGTAAAAAGAAAATTTCAAAAAAAAAATAAACTGCAAAAAGGTGCCAAGCACCAGATTCGAACCTCAGTCTCTTGGCTCACCACACCATTCACCAACTGCCCTAGGGACTTTATTCATTAGAATCTTGCACTATTAAAACTTTAAACACTCAAAACAGTTTTTAGCTTATTTGATTGTTTGGCTTTTTAACTGCTTATTTCGTAAAGTAGTGTACCCCTTTTTCATTTTTCCCAAAACCAGTAGGACTTAAAGTATTTTTACTGAAATTTTCAGATTTTTCCAAAATAGTTTAGTATTTTTTATAACTAAATTAGATTAAAGTAGTTTTTAAATCATAATAAATAATTTAAAAGTCGAAAAAAATACCCGGCTTTTTCCTAAAATTATTTTTAGTCGTTTAGAACGTAGGAAAATTAGTTTCACGTCCTTAGGCCTCTAATTGCATCATTTTCACTTTTTGAGGCTCGGGATTAGCCCGGGTTTTCACGTTTTTGCATATTATCACTCTAGGACTTAGTGTAACTTAATTTTATTGTTCCGTATGCTTAGTAGTAGTTAGTTGATCATTTAATTTGTTCCTTTGCCTTAATTACTTTCCCTTTAGTTAATTTGTAGAAAACATAACCAAAACAAAAATTCCCGTACCATTCGAGCACTTTAATAACAAACCTCAAACGTGACCGTCAATTCACACCTCGTTGGGAAACGACCCGGGTAACACTTGCCCGGTATCACTTATCGAGTATTCGCGGGTTTTGCGTGTCGACCCTTTTCCTAAAACGGATGATTTGCAATTCTCTCGCGGATATTCGTATTTGATATTTTTATATTATAATTGAACTATCAGTATTACCACCAAAGCATCTCAAGTCATACCCATGGGTAATGGTAATTACAAGCTCATCCCTGATCCAGCATATAAGCCTCCCGACTCAAACACACTCATGGAAAACTTCATCAATCAACTGTCTCTCATGGTTAGTCAAAACATGAACTCTCTCCCACACACTAACAATAACCTCAGAACAGCATCCAATCCACACAATCAAGCTACTGTCAGAGATGGGAAGGTTATGGTGCAACCAGTTCAAGAAAGGCAGTATGAACAGGGAAGAGGTGGAGTTGGTAGAGGATATGTAGCAAATCAGAATTGTGGGAGGAATCCAAATCAAGGACAAGCAAAGCCAGTCAAATGCTACAACTGTGGTGGTGAGGGACACATTGCTAGGAACTGCACATCTTCAAAACATCCACAAAATACAGAATACTTCAGAGACAAGATGTTGCTCGTGCAAGCTCAGGATAATGGTGCAGCTTTGGATGAAGAGGAGTTGTTGTTTCTTGCTGAGGGTAATGCCAAGACATATGATGCAGATGTGGATGAACAGCCAATTCAGGAGATAGGTCACAATCATCAGAATGCCTTTCAAGTCGCGAATGTGATGCATACGACTCGACGTCGATGATGAACCTCTTGCACAAACAATTTTCATGGCTAGCATTTCTCCAATGGTCTCTCCTAAGGTCTCATCATCACAGCAAGCTGGTCCATCCAAAGAATCAATCATCTCAGAGGTATTAAAACTATATGATGAAGTTGATGAGCAAAAGATACATGATAAAGTTCAATTACATGAAACTTGTGAATCAGATATTGTGAATATGGATAATAGTAATATTGTCCCATATGATCAATATGTGATCCAAAGTGAAAGTGTGATTGAACCAAGTGATGCATCTTCTGCAGTCAATAATGACTATGCTTTTGATGAGTACACTGCATGTGCCCCTGATGATTCTGTTATCTCTGAACTGAATGCCTATAAAGAACAAGTTGCTATTTATGAACAACGTGCTAAGTTTGAGTTAACCACCCGTGAGCAGGAAATGAATGACCAAATGCGTACGATTATTAGAAAAAGTAATTTTAGAGAAGAAGTATTAAAACAAGAGTTAAAATCCTTACAAGAAAAGCTTTCTAAAACTGCTAAGCAAAAACTAGAACTTCAAGAAAATGTTAAAATGCTTAAGCAAGAATTCAATGCTAAGGAATCAAAACTTTTGAATGATTTTTCCAATCTAAAAACTTTGAAAAACAAGCTTGAAAATAAGTTGTACGTACAAGGGAATACCATTCAGACTGCTCACTTGATCACTAAGCATAGAGTCTTAAGCGATAAGCATAGTATTCCCCTTGTTGAGGAACCAAATCCTGAGGTAGTTAAAAAGGCTAGAACTGCTCATAAAGTATTGTATGATGGAAATGAGATTCTTAAACCTAGGCAAACACCATCATGTATTGGAAGCACTAAAGAGGATAGAAAATTAGATGATGCATCTAGGGAGAAAATGGGTAAGAAGCTTAACGATCTTGCATGTAAAGAGAAAAACATAACGATGAAACCCCATGATTACACTAAGGAAAATTAGATCTCCCTGAATATGTTTAAGCCTCAAACTCAATTAACCCCAGAACAGATTTTTTGGAAGAAAGATATGGATAAAAAAAAGGTTAATGTCCTTGTTGAAACTAACACTCCTCTTAGGAAAATGCCTGCAGCTACTGTGTATCCTCCAAATACACCAATGCATTTAGTTTCTAGATCTATTTCCACTAATAGCAAAACCTTAATCAGCATGTATGTTGTTTATCAGCTGTTTGTTGATTTTGAGAAAATGTGTAAGAAGAGAATCACACCTACGGGGATAACTGAGGGGGAAAGGGGTTTTGAGCAAACTAAAGAGTGTTATTTAACTGAGGTCATGCCTTTCTTTAAACAATTAAAAGGTCAATTTTGAGAGTCTTCAAAAAGGAATAAATTCATATATTAAAGATATGGAAAAGGAATTTGATGCTATGATAGTTGAGATCAATGATTATGAACAGGAACTCAAATATAATGAAGTTGAAAGGAAG
Source organism: Chrysanthemum makinoi (assembly GCA_910596185.1). Taxonomy (NCBI): domain Eukaryota; kingdom Viridiplantae; phylum Streptophyta; class Magnoliopsida; order Asterales; family Asteraceae; genus Chrysanthemum; species Chrysanthemum makinoi. The sequence goes on along the minus strand of OU343222.1, from coordinate 201,489,116 downwards.
AACTTGCATATCTTAAATGAGAATTTGATTTCAAGTTGTATTACTCAAGATGTGTTTTACACTGCTACGAATTGTTCCATTAATGCTTCTCAATTTCATGAATTATCTGTTGCTCTGAAAGTCTCCCATGATCGTGTCATTGAGCTTGAAAAACTAACTCTAAACTGCATGATAAAGTTGAACAAGATGATCATGATAACCTGGTGAAACAGTTTTCTAAATTGGAAGTTGAGCATCTTGCTTTGCAATTAAAATATCAACATCTAAAAGAAAATGTTAAAACCTCAAATATCAAGACATCCTTGGATGCTCCTAAATTTGATGCAGTTTTTGGAATTAGCAAACGTGATGAACAAATTCGAGCTCATTGTAACACGATCAGAAAATTGAGAACCCAAATTTCACAATTAAAGGGTGAAAAGAACAATGTGACAGGCTCCCAAATGCCTCCTCCTTTAGATTCTCAGAGTTCTCAGACTTTTCATCTTCAAAACTTGGTTAATGTTTTACAAAAGGAAAACGAGAGTTTTCTAGAAGAAAATGAAAAATTTAAACGACACTTTAAAGAGTTATATGATTCAATGAAAGTCACTCGTGACAAAAACAACAAAAAAATAAATTCTTTACAAAAGGAAATAGAGAATCTGATGAGTCAGGAAAAAGGGAAACTGCCACTTGTTTTTAATGAGAATGTTGAATCAAAGTCATCTACAGACTGCAAATATACTGTGACTGTTAAATACATTCCTCCTCATCTTAGGAATAATGAACTTGTGTTTCGTAACTACTTCGCTCACCTTAAGGATAGTCTAGAATGTCTCCGTGAGATTGTGGAAGAGGATTTCATTAATAAACCTCTTGATAGAGAAATTAGGTTTGCATGCATTCAGGCCAAACGATCTCAGGAGCTGCTAGAATGTTTAATTGCAACATGTCCTAAATCCTTAGGTGCGAAAGGTAAAGCTGTGATGCCTTGTTCCATGCTTAGTGCCAAGCATACAAATCATTCTATGCCCAGTGTTAAGAAAGTGAACACTAATGTGCCTTCAAGTAGTTCAGATCCCTGCACATCTAGTTCAGGAATGCAAAAAGTAGATCAACCAACTAATGTTCCCATAATTCCCTCTACAGGAGTAATCAGTGACATAAGAGCAAGCGGGTCAAAGCCTCCAGGCAATACCAAGCAAGATAGGACCTCGCAAGCTAAGAATGTGCATTGGAAGAGAGTAGAAGATCACACTAGGAATATTAAGTTTGAGTTGAATAAAACGAATCGTGTTGATTCAAGTATTAGCTATAAGCGTACTGTAATTAATTCGAATTCTACTACTATTCACAAACCATGTAATGATGATTTGCTGATTTCTGTTACTAATCATGAATGTGGTGTGAGTGTTTTGTCTAATCTTTGTCAAATGCCCGATAAAACTGTTAATGTTAAAATTCAAGCTAAGAAGGCTAAAAGGCAAAGGCGAAAGAAAGTTAGAAAACAGTGGAAACCCACAGGAAGGAAATTTAGTAATATAGGTTATCAATGGATACCTACTGGCCGTAAGATTAATGAGCTTTGCCCTAAAGTTGCTAAATCAATGCCCACTAGAAAATGGATGCCTACTGGTAGAACTATTCCCTTAAGTAGCGAACATACTTTGAATAGGCCAAATATGGACACTAGCACTGCATCTATTTCTATTGAGTCCATTGTTTCTACCTCTGATGTGGGTGTTCCAATCACTGTTACTAACCAAATGGAACCCATTCTTGCACGAGAATCCCAATTATCCAGTTATCCATTCTTGTCTGTGTTCAACTGCAGATCGTTCAAATCGTTCTGTGGTACCTGGACTCAGGCTGTTCCAAGCATATGACTGGAGACCGGTCGCGCTCATGAACTTCGTGAGTAAATTCATCGGGACTGTTAGATTCGGGAACGATCATTTTGGTGCAATTATGGGTTATGGAGATTATGTTGTCGGTGATAGTGTTATCTCCCGGGTATATTACGTAGAAGGTCTTGGTCATAACTTATTCTCTGTCGGTCAATTCTGTGATTACGATCTAGAAGTGGCCTTCAGAAAACATACTTGTTTCGTTAGAGAACTTGATGGTAAGGAACTTTTAAGAGGAACATGTGGTTTAAATCTATAAACCATCTCTATCGAAGATATGATGAAGTCTTCTCCAATTTGCTTGTTGTCAAAGGCTTTGAAAACAAAGTCATGGTTATGGCATCGTCGTCTCAATCACTTGAACTTCGGCACCATCAATGATCTCTCCAGAAAGGACTTAGTTGTAGGTTTACCTAGACTAAAGTATGAAAAGGATCATCTTTGTTCAGCATGCCAATTGGGAAAAAGCAAGAAGTATGCCCACAAACCCAAACCTATAAAATCAATTACAGAAGTTCTTCATACAATTCACATGGATTTATGTGGACCCATGAGAGTGGAGAATATCTTTGGGAAGAAATATGTGTTAGTTGTGGTTGATGATTACTCTCGATTCACCTAGGTTAAGTTCTTAAGGACAAAGGATGAAACTCCATATATCATCATCAAACTTATCAAACAGCTGCAGGTTCGACTTAACAAAACTGTCAGAATCATCCGAACAGACAATGGAACTGAGTTTGTTAATAAACAACTTAGTGATTTTAATGAAAGTGTTGGAATCAGTCATCAAAGAAGTGTTCCACAAACTCTTAACAGAACGGTGTAGTTGAAAGACGAAATCGAACTCTTGTGGAAGCCGCAAGAACAATGCTGATTTACTCAAAGGTTCCAATGTTTCTCTGGGCTGAAGCCATTGCCACTGCATGCTACACTCAAAATCGATCCCTAATTCACACTGCTCATGGAAAAACTCCATATGAACTTGTCCACAATAGAAAACCTAATCTCTCATTCCTTCGTGTGTTTGGTGCATTGTGTTATCCAACTAATGAGGGCCAAGACTTAGGCAAACTTAAAGCTAAAGCGGACATTGGAGTTTTTGTAGGATATGCACCAAACAGAAAAGGATACCGAATCTACAACAAAAGAACCCGAAATATCATGGAAACAATTCACGTTATATTTGATGAGCTGACCGATCCAATGGCTCCAGGACAACCCAGTTCTGGACCCGTATCATCAAGTAATCTCATCAGTTCTACTCTTGTTTACGACCCCTCGCCAGCAACTCCTTATGTGCCTCCTTCTGAAGATGACTTGAAGAAACTGTTTGATCCAATGTTTGATGAACACTATGAGCCAAATGCTAATGATCTGTCAATTCCATCATCGGATGTTGCTACTATCCCTGTCAATGAAGTTAACCCTTCAGTTTCTATGACACTAAGTCAAGAAGCGCCTACTACTGATCACTCTGTCTCATCAACAAATCATCAGTCATCGAGTGTACATCATGGAAATTTTTCTGGCACCCTTGATGGAGAGAATCCCTTTTCTACTCCTGACGATGCACCATTTGAAAACATATTTGCTCCTGAATCATCATCATAACCATCTTCATCAGGAGAAATCGACTCTGCTACTTCAGTTCCTCAACAACAACCACACGAACACCTTAGAAAATGGACACACGATCATCCATTGGACAAAATCATTGGAAATCCCTCTCGTCCTGTATCCACTCGCAAACAACTTGCAATTGATGCCTTATGGTGCTTCTTCAACTCTGTACTATCCAAGGTCGAAACAAAAGACGTTAAAACTGCAATGAATGAAGACAGCTGGTTCAATGCCATGCAAGAAGAAATTCATGAGTTTGATCGACTAGATGTATGGGAATTAGTACCTGCTCCTGATTGTGCCATGATCATTGCTCTAAAGTGGATCTTCAAAGTAAAGCTTGATGAGCATGGCGATGTATTAAAGAACAAGGCTAGATTGGTTGCAAAAGGATACCGTCAAGAGGAAGGTATTGACTTTGAAGAATCATTTGCTCCAGTGGCACGCATCGAGGCAATCAGAATCTTCTTGGCTAATGCTGCAAGTAAGAATACGATTGTCTATCAGATGGATGTAAAGACGGCTTTTCTTAACGGAGATCTTAAAGAAGTCGTATACGTCAGCCAACCTGAAGGTTTTGTGAATTCAGAGCATCCTACTCATGTCTATCGCTTGAAGAAGGCTCTTTACGGCTTGAAGTAAGCTCCAAGGGCATGGTATGATACGCTATCAAACTTTCTTCTATCTACTGGATTCAGCAAAGGAGCAGTTGATCCGACATTGTTCACCAGAAAGTCATGAAAACATTTAATTCACATTCAAATCTATGTTGATGATATTATCTTTGCCTCGACTGACCCCAATGAATGTGACCGTTTTTCTAAGGAGATGGGCTCCAAATTTCAAATGTCAATAATGGGACAAATGTCATTTTTCTTGGCATTACAAATTTCACAAAGTCCCGGAGGCATTTTAATTAATCAATCTAAATATGCAAATGAAATTTCAAAGAAATTTGGATTTGACACTTGTGACACCGTTGACACTCCCATGGTGGAACGTACCAAACTGGATGAGGATCACTCAGGGATCATGGTAGATCAAACTAAATATCGAAGTATGATTGGATCCCTGATGTACCTCACTGCCAGTAGACCTGATATTATGTTCTCTGTATGCATGTGTGCTAGATACCAGGCTAAGCCTACCAAAAAGCACCTTGAATCGGTTAAACCGGTCTTTCAGTATCTCCAAGGAACCATCAACATGGGACTTTGGTACCCGAAGGACACCGGTATGTCACTAACAGCATATGCAGATGCAGATCATGCAGGATGTCAAGATACTCGTCAAAGTACGTCTGGAGGTGCTCAGTTTTTGGGTGATAAGCTTGTGAGCTGGTCTTCAAAGAAACAAATGAGTACTTCTATTTCCTCTACAGAGGTTGAATACATAGCCATGTCATATTGTTGTGCTCAAATCCTATGGATGAGATCCCAATTATCTGACTATGGCTTTGAATTCAACAAAATCCCTCTGTACTGTGATAATAAAAGTGCCATTGCTCTCTCTTGTAACAACGTTCAACATTCAAGAGCCAAGCACATCGACATTCGACATCATTTCATTCGGGAACAAGTGGAAAAAGGTGTGGTGGAACTCAATTTTGTGAGGATTGAATACCAATTAGCAGACATCTTCACCAAAGCTCTTCCTAGAGAACGTTTTGAGTTTATCCTTCCCCGTCTTGGTCTAAAGAGTCTACAACCGGAAATGCTCAAGCGTCTTCAAGAGGAAGACGAGGAGTAAAGGTCTTTATCCATCTATCTCTTGTATATATTTATTCAAAAAGCAAAATACAAAATTTCAAAACCTTTAAAAAAAATTAATTTAGAAAATCTTGAAATATTCCAAAAAAAATTATTGTTATTTTGTCATGTTTTTCCATATTCGATATCATCTACGGACTTTGTGTTGACATTCAAAGAATGTCACGGGTCTTTATATGTTCTTCGAATGTACATAATTTTGTTTAAAAAAAATGAGGCGAAGAAAAACGGTGGTTGATTCGATAAAAATCAATAATAGAGAAGTGTAGTATTACGGGGTAACTCAAACGTGTTAGTTTGAGCACCGAGATCGTTCCGAACGAGGGTTGAATGGAATTTCCAACTCACGTCGCGATTATCGGGATTTGAATGTGTTAAAAAGGATTTTGAGGATTTCTAAACTACGGGGCAAGCAATAATAATAAAAGGCATATAAATCTACTAATCCTAAGGTGCAAAAAAGTAATCTCAATTAAGTACGTAAATAGAATTAAAGACGCAAATTACTTTATGCCAAAAAAACGTATTCTAAAATGCCAATTAATCTATTTTAACCCCTAAAAGTGATCTAATATTTTTCTACAACTAAAAATGTGATTTAAAAATTATCTAAAATTTAATTTTTTTTTTTTTTTTTTTTTTTTTTTTTTTTTGGTTTTTTGATTTTTGATTTTTTGAAAATAGCGAAATATATATATATATTTTTTGACTTTTTAATTTTTTTTTAAGAGATTTAAAAAAATAATAATTTAACTAATTAAAGTTTAAACTAAAATTTAAATGATAAACTACAACAAGTGACGATGAATATTAAGCTAAGAGAATGATACTAAAAAGACTTAACAAGCATCATACGAAAAATTAAATGTAACGGTAAACTAAGAATCTAAGCTAAAAAAAAGTAAGAGAATAGAACCCGATGATTTTTACGAAAGAAATACCACCCAATCTTATAAACTAGATAAATTATTAAAGTTTATTTCTTTATTAACTTTAATTTTGGTAATTAGTTAAATAAAGTTTTGAGCTTTATTAACTAAATAACTTAATAAAAGTTATTAAATTTGTAAACTTTAATGATTTTTAAGCTTATAAGACCCGTAAGCTCCACACCTTATGAGGTAGGATCGGATTACACAAACAAAATCGAAACTTTAATGGTTAGCACAAATATATAAATATAAGATTTTTATAATAAAAAACTAAAATAATAGATAAACTAATCTTAATAAATCAAATCTTAACCACCAAACTCTCTCAAGGAGATATGTTTCCACAAAAACTAATTTGGGTATTAGGGTTAAAGATTTAAAATATAAGATTTTTTTTTTTAAATAAAGGAAAGGAAATAAATCAATGAAAAATATCAAATGAACTCCGAAAATTCCAAATGTATTTTAGAAATGTCAGAAAAGTGATAGAAGCTCACAGAAAAGTTTTTAGAATTTTCGGAATTAAATAAGTATTTTGTTTTCGATTAATGTTTAAAATAGCCAATAAATCAAAATAAATAGTAAACTAGCTCAAAAAAGTATGAAAACTTTACACTATCTTAAGAAAACTATAAGAAGCTACCAGAAATTTAAAAATTAATTTTTTTGACGTTTTTTTCTATTTTTTTAAAATGAAATTCGAAACAGTTGTTTTAGAGAAAAAGGACAGAAATAGTTTTTGATTTTTTAAAAATACAAAAACAACTCAGAAAAATACGAAAATTTTATGACGAAAATAAAATATATTTTTGGATTTTTTGTAAAAAATACAAGATTTTTAGAGACTTTTTACTATTTTTAAGCTAAATAAAACAAGAAAAAAGTGAACTTTAATAAAAATAAGCAATAAAAAAAACTAAACTTTTATAAAAATATAAATATGATATGTTGAGCGTGTACACGGAGCGTATAAAATACACTCACACAATCTTACTATAACTCAACTCTTCATGGCATATTTTTATAAAAAATTTAATAAAAATAAAAGGAAATAAAAAAGATTAAGAGATGAGAAAATAAAAAAGATGCAAAGATAATAAATAAGATGAACTAACTTGCAAGAAATAAATAAAACTTTTATAAAACTAAATAAGCATAAAAATTACAAGAGTTTGGGTACAAAAATAAATAAAATAGATGATAAAATGAGGTGAGGGAGGTGGGTTTTTATAGGCTCACTAGTTACAATTTGGTCCCTACTAAATTTTTATAATAGCCCCTAAACTATACAATCTTGGCATAAAAATCCTCTTCTAAAACTTGGTCCCCAAGTTTTATCACAAAGCATTGTAGTAGCAGATTTATTGCATTTCTGGTCTTGGGCTTGCGTTTGGACAGCATGGTAGCACTTTGGGCTTGGGCCTCGGTTGGACAGCAATGGACTTGGCGGAGCAATGGCAGCGCTGGGCTTGGGCTCTCGTTTGGGCCTAGTTGGTATGGGCCTCGAGCTGGGCTTGTGGACAGCAGATTCAATTTTTGAATGATGTAAAAAAATAAACACCAACAATTTTGTCATTGGTGGGATTTGAACTCTTGACCTCTTGTTTGACAAACTTGTCCCCAACTACTAGACCAAGAATCTTTTTGTGTTATATGATGCATTTAATTTCCTTTTAAGCTCCTTTTTTCTGCTGATCCATTTTCCTTTTTTTTTCTTTTTAAACATCTCAATTAATTCTTCGTTTGGGCTTTGTTTGATCTTTTAATTTTCCGTCTTTTCCTCGATGCTCCAAATAAAATTATCATTGGACCCGTAACTTCGTGCTCGTTCCATTCTCGTGCTCGTTTTTGTCCATTTTGCAATATCCGTTACCTGCACATATATAAACACAAAAACACAAATACTTATGGCTTTAGGGGTTAGTTTTTGGTCTTTTTGGTCCGGTTTTGATAACGAAAAAGGTATATGTTTTCACATATACCAAAATACCCCAGACGAGAAGATTGTCGTGTCCTCACGCAATGTATTCAACTCACGCTTCTAAAAACAAAGAATTCAATCTCTTTTTACTAAACCTATGAAAAGTAGCAAAGATTCCTCAAAAGAGATTAAGAAACCCTTATTTCTAAAAACGCCCCGTTTACCTTTCATTTCTCATATAGATATTACATTTAAGCACATTCCATTTATGAGTGACGGTTTGTTGAACTTTCATGTCGATCAATAACTCCAACATTTTTCAAACGACACATTAGGATCACGGAGTAGGAAACACAACCCAGCGTGAAGTGACCATACGGATAGAATACATCGTCCCTGATTTTTCACAAGTCCCCAAACTAAGCGTAAAATCGAAATCATTGTTAAATATGACTCTAGATGCTAACACCACACATGGAAGTTACTTGTGTAATTACCGTTTGTTGCCATTTTCCTATTTTCCTCTATTTATTTTATTTTTGTGAGAAATGAATTTCTTCAAATTTCTCGTTTCGATAGTTCTTATTCCGATAAAAATATGAAGCTAAGTCGATAATTAGTTATCCATCTTCTCTCAAGAACCATTGTCTCAAAAATGAGGTCCACATCAAGTAATTTTTATTCACTTATATTTTTGACTTTTTTTTTCATCATTTTTTTTTCATCATTTCATTTTTTTTTTGCACTTATACTTTTACTTATATGAGCTATGAACTACGGAGCTTCACGGGGTAATTCCAAGACCTTACACGTTTCAGAATAAAGGATCGAAGGGCCGTTACGACGGAGAATTCCAAGACTCTAGGCTTCATGAAATAAGGATCCCAGTGGGTTAGACCAAGACCTCACCCAATCCCTGCTAGAGGTCCAAGGGCCGGCGTAAGAGGGTAGCCAAGACCTAAACGCTTACTTTTGAAATAAGGATCCAAGGGTCCGATCTCGAACCGCAGCTCATAACTTTATTTATTACTTATTACGAGTCCTTGATGTGTACCCAATTTTTAAAACAAAGATTCTTTTAAGAAGATAAAGAACTAACTATCGCCAAAAACTCAACATCTCTAATTATTTATTCACATATATGGGGTGAAACAATTTTGTGGGAACAAAAAGCCATAAGTACCTTCGATGGGCTCTAAAGAGAACCATCTACTCCACGCTTAGCATCTAAACTCATAAGTAACTCTATCATTCCTCGATCTCCGCAAATTTAAAATCCCAAATAATGAGATCCGCGGATGCTTAGCCGATAATTTTTGATTATCTATGGTTAAGGGAACAAGTTAGGGCTCAACACGCCCAGTCAAGTCAGAATTCCATTCCTACTCTCACCAGCGGAAAGTCAACAAGGTGTCAAAACATATATTAACTTAGCAATTGTTTCGTTAAATAATCTCAAGTCTCGCATTTTTTAAGTCACTTATTAGAAACTAGCAAATTCTTGTTTAAGCTTCGCATATTTAAAATCACTTAGGGAGACTTGCAAATTCTTGGCCTTGTGAGCTAGAATCGCATTTTATAGCCTCTTGTCTAAGCAATTAGCAAAGAATATTTCAAGAAAAACGCATATTTAAAGTAACTTCTAAGAAACTAGCGAAGACTTTTCAATCATAAAACTAGCAAAAGCTTACAAAAATTTTAAATTTTCACATTTTTGCACACTTTTTTTTCAATTTCTAAGGAAAAACGGGGTTGCGAGAGTACACGGCAAAAAACAAGCAAGTGCGGTCAAATCAAATCGAAGATTACCCACCCCAGACTAAAATCAAACATTGTCCTCAATGTTTAAAGGTAAGGGTTCTCAACGTAAAACTAAAGCCATTGGTTAGTTATGCTAATAGATAAACGATAATCGATAAAGATTTTGGATATCGGATTTCCATAAGAGCTTCAAAACATGAAACTCGAGTGGAGAAAAGACAAAACTTCGAGCACGAGAGTCTTCATGTATCGAGGAGAATCCTGGACATAAACAACAACAACACGAAACACGAGAAATGGAAGAGGCGAACCTCCTCACATCACTTATTAGAAAACATAAATAAGATAAAAGGATAAGCATGGGGTGCCTCCCACGAAGCGTTACTGTTTTTGGTCACCGAGTCGCTAGCCTGACTCGTCCTCGAATTCATTTGTCCTTGGGGAAGAAAATGGTAAAGATACCAGGGTCAAAGATGGTATCCTCACTCCGGAGGGAAAGAGAAAGGGTGGGTTGGGAGGGAAAGAAAATTTCGGGCTTAAGCACAAATGGGATATCATCCCTCATACTCACAAAAGGTTTAGCAAGAAAGAGTGATCTATCATCCGGTGGTTTAGCGGGTGGACGTCGGGATGACGGATCAAAGTAAGAATACTCTGTAGAAGAAGGGAGTCCATGGTACAGAAAGGTGTGTCTTAAAGGCTCAAACATGAGGGCATCCAAGAGAGGATCCTTTTTCCGGAAAACTTTTGTTTTATGAATGTCTTCTTCGATGAGTATCCCAGGGTTAAAAATCTTGTCCTCGGAAAGGAACGAAATCAACGTATCATCTACGTGAAAATCCTCACGAGAAGAGGAATCACTCTCGGATAAAAAATAGTGTGGGACCTCAGTATCAATAAGCTCATCAGTCGAAATCTTCACTTCCTTTTCTTTCTTTGGGTAAAATGGATCATCGTATTCGTTTTCTTTAATCTCGAAAAGAATCGAGTCGGTGGGAGCAAGTTCATCGGTGAACTTCTCGAAGTAAATCGACGGATCTTGATATAACAAATATTCAATTTCGCGTAAGTCGGCTCTAAAATCAAAGACGTCATCCTCATTTCCCGGTGGAAGAGGATCCATGCGATCGAGTTCATCGGCGAACTCCTCGAGAAGTAAATCAATAGAAGAATCCTTGAGCTCGGGCTCCGAAGGATTAGTAGATGGCTTAATTTCATTTTCTTTCGGAGAGAGTGAAGAGAGCATTTCTTCAATTAAACGAATATCTCCCTCGATGTCGATGTCGGCATTATCAATTTCCAGTGAAACTGAATCACTTTTCAAATAAGCCTCAATTTCTTTTATGATAGAATCATCCTCCTCAGATTTAGTGAGGGAAGAGGAAGAATCAGAAATGATTTGTTTAAAAGAAAGTTCCATATTTTCAGAAAAAGGAGTGGGATTGCCACTCAAAGAAAACTTGATTTTCTTAGGATCAACAGAAATCAGAGGTGGGACAAGTGGTGTGCTCTTAGAGCTAGCAGTTTCCACCACTACCATCGTAGACTCCTTTTCTTGCTTCTTTTTCCGTTTAGCTCGTATTGTCGACATACTCTTAACCGTAAAACGTGAAAGATTAATTCGAGACGTTTTAGGCTCAACTTTCTCCAACTTATCAACATCATCCGGAGGGGGTAAGAAGACGGCTCATTATATAACAATTTCTCAAGTAAAAGAATGTCCCCCTCCGGGTCAAAAGTAGCATCATCAATCTCAACGGGAATCGAATCGTCATTAATATAAGCCTCGATCTCTTCCCAAATGGGGTCACTTTCCGTAGTGGGAGACGGGGAAGAGTCGGGAATGTTAGACGGTAAAATGGAATTGCCTCTTTCTTCAGAAAAATCAATCACACCGATGCTATGAATAGAATGATCATCGGGTGGAGGTTTTGACGTTTGCTCAGCATAAAACACTATCTTTTCATTTCCTTTTCTTATCGTCAACGTTCCTTGGTAATGATCCATAAGGACTTTCGCGGTTCTCAAGAATTGTCTTCCTAAAGTGAGAGGAACTCGGGCGTCGACCTTTATATCAACTACGGCGAAATCCACGGGAAAATGGAATTTATCCACTCGTACCATAACATCGTTGACTACACCAACCGTGTGAGCAATTGTTCGATTAGCTAATTCGATAGTCATATGAGTCGGTATAAGATTCTTCAATCCAAGCTCATGATATATCACAAGAGGCATGAGACTTATGCTTGCACCTGAATCGGTCAAGGCATTATTGTTGGAATCGCTCCTAACTCGTAAATGGAACGACATTGACGGGATTACAATTTCTATCCTTGTTAGCTAAACCACATGGGCTTGTTATGTGATATAGCCATAGTTGTAAGTGTTTAGCTATATATACCCCTCCATACTTCCATGGAAGGGTGAGACTCATTTGTGTAATTCACCTTTCCTTATCAATAAACACATACTAGTTTCCCTTCTCTCTCTACTTTCTCTCTCTAATATGAAGATGGGTTTCTTCCATCTTCCCCGACCTCCCGATTCACCATATCACCCATACATACGATCCTAACATTGGTATCAAGAGCAAGGTTCGTTTTTTATTTGTGATTGATTTTTGGTGATATATCTTGTCAAAATCTTGTCTAAAAATCTGTTTTTTAACAAAGTACTACGTATCAACCTTTCACATATATTTTTTTAGTTTACTTGTATTTTATGGGCAAAAGTTGTTATTATACATGAATATTTATAAAACTGTTTTGTCCAAAACAGTTTTTTATTCATTTTTTTACTCAGTTAATTTTTGGTCCATCTCGTGATATTTCAATATGTTTCTATTGGTCAAAATGGGTCTACAAAGTGGTTTTCTTTTACCAACTTTCTGGGTTACAATGAAACTGGTCTGAATCTGGTCGGAAAAAGCACGCCGAAAAGTCAACAAAGAGTCAAAACCCTATTTTTACGCATAAGACCCCATCTTCAGATCCGTTTACGAGTAACTGTGAAGTTACTCGTAAGAAAGCATGTTTACGCGAAAGCCTACGCGTAAGCTTTAAGCTTACTCGTAAGACCCTCTTTACGCTTAACCTTGCTTAGGCGTAGCCAGGTTTACGCATAAGGGACTCATTACGCGTAAGAACTGTGTTACGCATAAGATCTAAAGAAAATGGAGATGAAGAGAACATGAACAGAACCAAGATTACCCATATCAATCAATGACAAATCCAAGATTACCCATATCAATCAATGACAAATCCAAGATTACCCTATCATATCAAATTCAATCACCAACAAAACTCGAATGATATAAACATACATGACCTCAGATTTTCCTTTCGTGTTATAAATGATTTCTTCAAGACCTTTAAAAGATCAAACACACGAAAAAGAAGTCATCATAGATCTGGAAATTTGATAATTATCCGAATATAAAGTAAGACTAATAAGAAATCTTTTTTATCTTACATTGTTTCGTTCAAAGGCGTACCAAATGAGAAACAAAAATAAAACATAACATTTACACCTACCCGAGACCGTCACACGATCTTAAATCCAAAGAAGACAAATTAAAAGCATGTCGTTTCTGTTAGTGTTGTGCTCATGTGGTTGTTAGACGTTATGTAAGATTAAGAATGAAAGTAGTACATGAGCTCCTTTGGTTCTTGGTAAAATATCAACAACAACAGTAAATAATTGTTGATTAGGGTATTATGGCTGCGTGGGATTTGGATGAAAAAGGGATAACACATGTGATGCTCTAGGGTTATGTCATTATATAGTCCTAAATATTAGGGCATTTGTGTGGTGGACTTCATGTTTTGGGCTGCTATCTCATTTTGGTTGTTGGGTTGTTAATAAACATTTGGGCTGAATATTCAAAACGAAAAAATGGCTAATATCATAATTTCCAAGTGGTTGTTAACGGAAATTTTGGTTATTGTGATGATAATACGGGCTAATTTTGGTATATTAAGAGGTATACAAAGTGACAAATTTTTGAGGCTATATTTTTTTTTTACAAGATCGGGAATTATCCATTGTCAAGATTCGTTTCAAACCGTCAAAAGGCTAGATTTTGGGTATTAAACCGCAAGAGATGACTACAAAGTTTATTCACTATTATTTATTTGAGGTTGAAGTGGAATTTCACGGATGTGTGTACTTAGTATCTCAAGATATCGGGGTTGGTTGGATGCATGATTCTTCGAGATCCTTGTTCGAGCTTTAACCTTTACGAATGACAAAGACTTGAGTTGTCTAGTTGAACCTGATGTAAGGAGTTACGTTGTTGTGCTCACAGCTTATAACTATAACTTTTAAGGAGTTACGTTGATGTGCTCAAGTGTCACACTACGGTGTGGATAATTTGAGAAACTTTAAGTTTACCTTTTTTCGATGGTGATAAGAAAAAGGGTTCTTCGTCTGACAATAGTGCAAGTTTAAGTCACAAGTTCGGGTTATTTTACTTCAGTCTCAAGTTCGTCATATTTGGTTTTCTCCATCAGTAGTCACTACAAAAAGCTGTCAGAATGATAATGGGGTCGGTAAAGAGTTAGCTGAGAAGAGTATACACGAGTAGAGAAGTCTCATCAGCAATTGATTATCACAAGATATTTATGGTACTTCACAATTGTTTGATTTCTTGGACATACATGGTTTCACTGTCTTCAATTCATCATCAACATACGTGGTGTATGATTCTGATTCATTGAAAACATCGGGAGGAAGAGAGTATAGGTGGTGTCTGCTTCCTTTGTTGTTTTTGGATTTTTTTTCGAAAACCCTCTCCTTTCATGAATTTCTTCAATCAAGGGGAAGAAATGAGACGATCGGTGGTTAAAATTTCTCAAGTTGGTGTTATCGTCTCACTTTCACAGAGTTATCGTGTAACCACCCGCATTTTTAGGTTACTTTTCATTTTCGAGAATTTACTATTCACTTTTACTATTCACTTTCACTATTCATCCCGTAAAATTTTTAATTCACATTCTCGTAAGATAAATTATTTTAGTAATAACCTGAGAGTTTGACCATCGTTAGATCATTTTCGCAAAAGTTATTAAGTAAACATCGTTTTAAAGTTTCGTTTTAGACGGTCCACCGTTTAAACATCACACACATAACGAAAATCAACCCTGACAATTTTCCTCGCATCAGATAAATTTTTAGATCACTCATGATTAATTTGAGAATTTTTAAGATTTATTATTTTTAATATTACCAAATAAGCCCAGCGCAGAACAAAACTAAATTTACGTTTTAAACAATTCTACTTACATCCAGACTTAACGATTCCTGCACTGTGTTTCTAATATGTTTTTGACACTTTTACATTCTTTTGGAAAAGTCAAACATATTTCTCTCCTCCTTTGACCATAAAGGAATTAACCTTGTACGTTCTACATTTTTGCTTAAATCGCGTAACTTTTAAACTTCACAAATAACTGTAAAGTTATCCCGCGTATGACGAAAACCAAAGTTTGACATCTCATATCACTTTTATACTAATTTTAGTCTACTCTAAATAAATTCACGGTCGTTTCCCTGAAATTTCGTTCTTTTCCGATAAACTGCGAATTACGCGTTTTTGACCCGTATTTCCAGCTTTAAGCAGTGTTTTTGCACCCAATGAGACTTATCACCCATTTTATATTTTTAGATGGAGTATAATGATGAGTCTCATCATTCCTACAAGTTTCGTATTTTTACGATACCCGGTTTTACGTTTTATGGCTTAACGACTTACGGTTGGCATTTAACGGAACCAAAACTTACTCTAAACTCAAGATAAGATCAAAAATAACCACCTAAATCATCTTATCATGTCTTGGCGACTTAGGGGAGTCATCATTTTGGTGGCATCATCCTAACCATGGTTCATTTAGATCTTTACAAGTGTCCTAACCTAACCATGGTTAATAATTAACCCAATATATGGTTAACCAAACTTACCCTCCTATAAATAGCAAGTGATATGCATCCTAAGAACCCTCACAATCTGTTTTGGGTCGTTCATATCACAAATCATACATATCTTCCATCATTTGATCCATAAACTCCAAGTTTATGCAAGGAAGTTCCAAAGATCAAGCTTCTACATCAAATCTCTAGCAAGTTTAAGTGATCTTCTTGAGTTTAAATCCACTCAAGTCACTTAGTACTTTATCACCAACTCTTCAAGTTTGCAAGGGTGCCAAGGTGTGGAAAGCTAGCTCAATCCAAAGTCTTAAGCGATCAATCAAAGTCCGATCCTTACTAAGTTACTCCTTTCTTATTGAAAGCCAAAAGTTGTAAGCAACTTATCACCACCATCATATCATCTTTATTATTCATAATCTTAACTATTTCATGCTATATATATAGTTACTATGTTGATTCATGATGTACATATACTCAACCGGCAAAAGTTCAATATAGATCCAAAATTTACCATAGATCCAATGAACCAATAATAGCCATTCATTTTTTATTATGATAAACTTTCACCCTTTTTTAAAAAATTAAATATCTCGCAAACCGTTAATCGTTACGCGATAAAAATTATACCATCGCGACGAGAATTAAATTATCTTTCTATAGATATGCACTACTATATATTTTTAACAACTTTTTTTTTCAAAATTTCTGTCAACAAAAATCATATATGATTTGTGAAAATCATATATGATTCGATTTTTACGAATCACATATGATTTTTGAGAATCATATATGATTGTAAAAATCGTATATGATTCGTAAAATCAATCATACATGATTTTTTAAAATCATATATGATTCGTAAAAATCATATATGATTTTTCGGACGAATTTTGAAAAAAAATGTTTGTCGAAAATATATAAAAGTGCATATCTATAGAAAGATAATTTAATTCTCGTCACGATGGTGTATTTTTTATATTTTAAAGATTTACCGTTTGTAAGATATGTTGTTTTAAAAAAAAAGGTGAAAAATGATTTTGAATTAATTTAGATAAAAAATGAAGGGTTATGATTGGTTAATTTGTTCTATGACAAATATGAGTTCTATATTGATCTCAACTCATACTCAACCACTTGTTTTAATTCACATATTGTCATAAAGGTAACAAACTAGTAAACTAGTCATATTCTACACATATGAGACCATTAAAAACAGTAACATAAGGACTTTCTAACTTACATAATATGGTAGACAAGATAAAAAGGTAAACATAGCAATTTGAATCACCCGAAACGGACAAACAAGGAAAAAGTTATAAGTAAAAGAAGTTAGCGAAACCTAAACGCCAAAACTACCATGTACAAGCTGTTTTCAGTTCTGTCTTTTTAAAAGTGGTACTTCTGGTCCGAATCATCAAAATGTTAAAACACGAAAGTTGTCCGGAACGACGTTTTCCTTCAATAGCAAATAAGCTCGGGCCTTGAAAACGCATAAATAGGCCAAAATCTTTCAAAAACAGAAACTGCCGTAAATATAGTCTCACAACTATACTTTTGTCACAACTAAAAGCAAACCAAGAGGCCTAATGGCCATGAGCCAAGACCACGGCTACGGCTAAGGTCAAGGTTGAGTCTCAAGACCATGGTAGTCAAGACCAAAGTCACGGCGAGGCCATGGCTAAAGCCTCAAGGCTTGTTTGCCCAAGACCGTTAACTAAGGTAATCATATTTATGAAACGACGAGAACTTGTAAGAACATGATAAACTTATTTATATAACAATCTTCACTCAAAACATATATTATATCTACTAAGTGCTACAATAGTATGGAGTTTCATGTGAGGGGTTTCATTTGAGTAAAACGTATCGACGAGTTGCTGGATTTACGATTTAAAGTGTCCTAGCTCCTCGAACGTTTACTGCATGACCTCTGAATTATGATGGCCCAAACAGTAGTACGATATCTATAAACTAAATACGTTTTCACAACTAGACCATTTCTATAAATGACATACACAAATACCATGTACTACATCATGATCAACATAGAGACGTATATAGGATGGTTTATGTTTTCCTAAACATTGTTCCAAACCTAAGTCGCAACATCCTATTTTAGGTTGCTCGTAGAAGTTCTCACGGCATATCCATCATGCTCATTATACATTTGATATCATTTACTCTGAGGTGAGTTCATAGCCCCACTTTCTATTACTAAATTGTTTTACAAACCCTTGGGGGAGATACATGCTTTATTTTAAATCGAACACATTGCTTTCAAACTGTATGCTTATCTGAATGTATTACTTGCACTAAGTACCACTATTGCCAATCTTAAGTCCCTATTATCATGAACCATTAATCACTTGCGAGTGAACGCGAATAATGTGGATAGATCTATTGGGAATGACAAATCCCGTTTGTGTTGACCGGGTAGGCAAACAAACGCACTCTATTTGAACATCTATAGGTTTATTGGCAAATTACCTATTAGGGCATCGGTTACTATTTTATGACAGCTGTTAACGTTTTCAGTATCATGAGCTTAGTGCAATAATATCTCTTTTGGTTTTCAAACCATTGGTTTGAATTTATAACTCACACTACAAACATTATGTGTTCAACTGATTTCTAAAACTCTATGAATTTCACTCAACCTTTGTGTTGACAGTTTTAAGCATGTATTTCAGGTCCATAATGTCGGAAGCTGGCACGGAAGAGCAAGGATACTGAAGAAGGCTATAAATTTTATTATCATTCGAAAACCTATTTACTATATTTTGTAAACAATGGAACCAACTGGGACCTCATTTTTGTAAACTCTGATATTTATATAAATCGAATGATAAATCCTTTTTAAACGACTCCTTTAGAGATCGTTTTCTATTGTTATGACTGTTGTGCCATGAAGTAACATCCAGTTTGAATTCCGCTGCGTATCACGAAATTAGGGGTGTTACATATCGTGTGTGAAGTTACCTAAATATGATGTTGTGATGCCACACACACGGTCATGTTATCGAGTAATTGCAGATTCACAGGTAACTATTATTCCGATAGACCGCAACATTCAGGGGGAAGTCGTTTCATTTCATCTTTCGCGGTTTGTTTGGTGTGAAGCATCTACATTTGTGAGAAGATCTTGTTGATTTCTTGCATGTTACCCCCGAACGGATTTTCCGCATTAAGTCAGATTTACCTTGTGTGGTTTACTGCTCATCTACAAATTCCGCTGCGTACTGAAAATTTCAAAAGTTAGAGGAAATTTTCACTACATCAAAGTTTCGAATCTGCTGAAGACGGTTGTCAGTTTGGGGGGAAGCTGATTCAGAAACTTCGCCAAAAAGGAGTGTACGGAGAAGCTGCTAAAGACATGCAGCATGAATTGGGGGGAAGTTAATCCAATTTATGCATATTACATCATTTGCCTACAATTGAAGAAAACGGTTCTCAAGTCAAGGTACCAGAAGAAGACAAAGAGCGTAAACTTTTATCATCCTCAGCACTTGTAGAGCTTATGAAGACCTTTCTTTATTTGTTTTCTATATTTGTAGTAAATGTTGTAAGTAATCCCTTATGTCGTCCCATTGGGGGAAGATTGTTGGAATCGCTCCTAACTCGTAAATGGAACGACATTGACGGGATTACAATTTCTATCCTTGTTAGCTAAAACACATGGGCTTGTTATGTGATATAGCCATAGTTGTAAGTGTTTAGCTATATATACCCCTCCATACTTCCATGGAGGGGTGAGACTCATTTGTGTAATTCACCTTTCCTTATCAATAAACACATACTAGTTTCCCTTCTCTCTCTACTTTCTCTCTCTAATATGAAGATGGGTTTCTTCCATCTTCCCCGACCTCCCGATTCACCATATCACCCATAGAAACGATCCTAACAATTATATTCCTCAATATCATTCAAAGAGCAAGGAAGGAGAAATTTCCTGGGATCACCAAGCTTCTTGGGAGCTTGGTTCGAGGAAGAATTAGACGGAGTAGACTCCAATGATATCCTTGAAATTTTCTCAAATTTTTCTTCATAAATCATTTCAGCAGCTTTGATCATATCAGTCATAAGTTTGAATTTCGTTTTGGGAACAACTTTCATTTTGTCGAACCGTGATTGAATAGATTTGTACGGTGAAAGGTTAGAACTTGGCATTTTGATGGAGATAGAAGGAACTTAGGCAAACAAAGGTTGGACGTTTTTGGCACTTCCATTATCAAGAGGAATTACCGGGTCCTCTGTCACCTCGGTCTCTTGTGCTACACTCCTCACCGGAGAGGGAGTAGTTATCGGGGGCCCATCATCTCGAATGGTTATAGATTTCATTTCTCCCTTCGGGTTTGGAATCGTGTTACTTGGAAGAGAACAGGAACCCGAGGGTTGACTCATTTGGCACAAAACAGCGTTCAACATATTCTCAAGTTTATTCTGCGAAGCATCCATTTTGTTGTTTTGAAGTCGAATTTCATTCCTAAACTCATTGCTTTGTCTAGTTAACAAAGTTTGGAATTCATTTCTCAAAGTTGAAATCTGGGTTTGCATGGTTTGGATTGTAGCATTATTGTTCTAAATGTAATTCGAAAATTCATTAGAGGGAAAAGACGGAGCTTGATAACTTGAAGCTTGATATCCTTGATTATGGTTAACCCCTTGAGTCGGGTATTGATTCGGTGGGGCTTTGTATTGATTTTGAACATTTGGTCCACGAACTTGATTCTGATTTTCGATTGAGAAAATCCCGGAGGTCCCATCTGATTAGCACGGTATCCTTGGTTCTGATTTTGAACCGGATTAGCAGAAGCTACGGAAGCATTTCTGAGATCGCCATCGGTGGCTTGACAATTATAGTATGGATGAGGACCACCACAAATAACACATGTTTCGGTAACGGCTTTGACTTGTTCGGATTTCTGACTCTTAAACTCTCTCATCATAGAAGTAATAGCATGACAGTCAACTCACTCCTCTGAACATAGTTATCATTCGAAGCAATCTTAGAAACAACGGGTCTGTTTCTAGACGAGAAAACTTTTGACTTATTTTCGATTATCGTTCTAATATCGGCGGGCATACGACTCAAGATGTTGCCACCGGCGGCTGCGTTAAGCGAATCTTGATCGGCCGGCGTTAAAGCATTGCAGAACGTATCAATCTGATGAAGATCGGTAAAACCGTGATTTGGGCATTTACGTAAAAGTTCCTTGAATCTATCCCATGCTTCTCCAAAACTTTCATCGAATTTTTGTTGAAAATTAATGATTTGATTTCGTAACATTGTAATTTTCGAAGGAGGAAAGAATTGATTCACAAACTTCTTAGAAAGATCGGCCCATGTTGTAATAGATTGAGGGGGTTCTTTTCCGAGCCAAGTCCGGGCTGCCCCCTCAAGAGAAAATGGAAACAATCTCAATTTAATTGACTCATGAGTGACGCCCCGAAAGTTTATCGTAGAAGCAACTTGATTAAACCAACGGAGGTGTGCGTGGGGCTTCTCATGATCCAAACCACAAAATTCTCGGCATCAAGTGGTGGAACAACGATAGCATCACCGTAGCCGTCTACGGGAGCTTGAAGTAATTCGAACATCGTTCGAGTATCTGCCATGACGACGGGTTCTTCAACGATAGTACGTAACTCGGGTACGTCTATTCTACGATTACGATTACGTCGTGACTGAGAACGAGTGCGCATGCACTAAAAATCCAAAAATCAAAAAGTGAAAAATAATTTTGAAAAAGGAAAATCTTTTTGGTTTTTATATTTAGAAAACTTTTGAAAACACAATCTTTTTGTAACCTTTACGTCAACCGGTGCTCGGTAGCTCCCAAAAGTACGCGCAGCGGAGCGGGAACGAAGAGTGGATCGTTCTTCAGTCTGCAATTTAATGTCAAGACTTCCGTTTACCCCGTGTATAGGTTGTACTTCTGAGGTGAGCCGACGTAACAATTGACGTTCGGGTTTGTTTTGTTGGTTTTTTACTTTTTATGGTTTTGTAAACACTCTAGGAAGAATGTTTTGGTTTTTTAGATTTTTTTTGGGTTTTTGAAAAATTATATATATAAAAACGACGGTAACTTCACTCGGGGAAGGATCTTCAAATTCACGCGATTCGAGACGGAATACGAAAACTCGCTACAAGCCCTCCCCGGAAGCGGCGCCAAAAATTTGATTCGATAAAAATCAATAATAGAGAAGTGCAGTATTACGAGGTAACTCAAACGTGTTAGGTTTGAGCACCGAGATCGTTCCGAACGAGGGTTGAATGGAATTTCCAACTCACGTCGCGATTATCGGGATTTGAATGTGTTAAAAAGGATTTTGAGGATTTCTAAACTACGGGGCAAGCAATAATAATAAAAGGCATATAAATCTACTAATCCTAAGGTGCAAACAAGTAATCTCAATTAAGTACGTAAATAGAACTAAAGACGCAAATTACTTTATGCCAGAAAAACGTATTCTAAAATGCAAATTAATCTATTTTAACCCCTAAAAGTGATCTAATATTTTTCTACAACTAAAAATGTGATTTAAAAATTATCTAAAATTTAAAACTATTTTTTTTTTTTTTTGGTTTTTTGATTTTTGATTTTTTGAAAATAGCGAAATATATATTTTTTTTGACTTTTTAATTTTTTAATTTTTATTTTTTTTAAGAGATTTAAAAAAAAAAAAAAAAAAACTAATTTAACTAATTAAAGTTTAAACTAAAATTTAAATGACAAACTACAACTAGTGACGATGAATATTAAGCTAAGAGAATGATACTAAAAAGACTTAACAAGCATCATACGAAAAATTAAATGTAACGGTAAACTAAGAATCTAAGCTAAAAAAAAAGTAAGAGAATAGAACCCGATGATTTTTACGAGAGAAATACCACCCAATCTTATAAACTAGATAAATTATTAAAGTTTATTTCTTTATTAACTTTAATTTTGCTAATTAGTTAAATGAAGTTTTGAGCTTTATTAACTAAATAACTTAATAAAAGTTATTAAATTTGTAAACTTTAATGATTTTTAATCTTATAAGACCCGTAAGCTCCACACCTTATGAGGTAGGATCGGATTACACAAACAAAATCGAAACTTTAAGGGTTAGCACAAATATATAAATATAAGATTTTTATAATAAAAAGCTAAAATAATAGATAAACTAATCTTAATAAATCAAATCTTAACCACCAAACTCTCTCAAGGAGTTATGTTTCCACAAAAACTAATTTGGGTATTAAGATTAAAGATTTAAAATATAAGATTTTTTTTTTTTAATAAAGGAAAGGAAATAAATCAATGAAAAATATCAAATGAACTCCGAAAATTCCAAATGTATTTTAGCAACGTCAGAAAAGTGATAGAAGCTCACAGAAAAGTTTTTAGAATTTTCGGAATTAAATAAGTATTTTTTTTCGATTAATGTTTAAAATAGCCAATAAATCAAAATAAATAGTAAACTAGCTCAAAAAAATATGAAAACTTTACACTATCTTAAGAAAACTATAAGAAGCTACCAGAAATTTAAAAATTATTTTTTTGACGTTTTTTCTATTTTTTTAAAATGAAATTCGAAACAGTTTTTTTAGAGAAAAAGGACAGAAACAGTTTTTGATTTTTTAAAAATACTAAAACAACTCAGAAAAATACGAAAATTTTATGACGAAAATAAAATATATTTTTGGATTTTTGTAAAAAAGACAAGATTTTTAGAGACTTTTTACTATTTTTAAGCTAAATAAAACAAGAAAAAATTGAACTTTAATAAAAATAAGCAATAAAAAAAACTAAACTTTTTTAAAAATATAAATATGATATGTTGAGTGTGTGCACGGAGCATATAAAATACACTCACACAATCTTACTATAACTCAACTCTTCATGGCATATTTTTATAAAAAGTTTAATAAAAATAAAAGGAAATAAAAAAGATTAAGAGATGAGAAAATAAAGAAGATGCAAAGATAATAAATAAGATGAACTAAATTGCAAGAAATAAATAAAACTTTTATAAAACTAAATAAGCATAAAAATTACAAGAGTTTGGGTACAAAAATAAATAAAAGAGATGATAAAATGAGGTGAGGGAGGTGGATTTTTATAGACTCACTAGTTACAATTTGGTCCCTACTAAATTTTTATAATAGCCCCTAAACTATACAATCTTGGCATAAAAATCCTCTTCTAAAACTTGGTCCACAAGTTTTATCACAAAGCATTGTAGTAGCAGATTTATTGCATTTCTGGTCTTGGGCTTGCGTTTGGACAGCATGGTAGCACTTTGGGCTTGGGCCTCGGTTGGACAGCAATGGACTTGGTGGAGCAATGGCAGCGCTGGGCTTGGGCTCTCGTTTGGGCCTAGTTGGTATGGGCCTCGAGCTGGGCTTGTGGACAGCAGATTCAATTTTTGAGTGATGTAAAAAAATAAACACCAACAATTTTGTCATTAGTAGGATTTGAACTCTTGACCTCTTGTTTGACAAACTTGTCCCCAACTACTAGACCAAGAATCTTTTTGTGTTATATGATGCATTTAATTTCCTTTTAAGCTCCTTTTTTCTGCTGATCCATTTTCCTTTTTTTTTTCTTTTTAAACATCTCAATTAATTCTTCGTTTGGGCTTTGTTTGATCTTTTAATTTTCCGTCTTTTCCTCGATGCTCCAAATAAAATTATCATTGGACCCGTAACTTCGTGCTCCTTCCATTCTTGTGCTCGTTTTTGTCCATTTTGCAATATCCATTACCTGCACATATATAAACACAAAAACACAAATACTTATGGCTTTAGGGGTTAGTTTTTGGTCTTTTTGGTCCGGTTTTGATAATGAAAAATGTATATGTTTTCACATATACCAGTGGTTTACTGTCATTTCAGGCAGTAACCCGTTTTAAAAAGTAAATAACAGAGCCATGCTTTATTTTATTTTTCAAATCTTATGCTCTGATTCTTAAAACAAATGTTTGTCATCTAAAAGACAAATGTTTCTCTTTCCAAATATTTTTCCTTCTAATGATTCTTCTGAAAAATATTTGCCATCTAATGAAAACTAAATTGCTTTGAAAATACCTCGTACTCTATTATTCTTGTTAATCATCTATGCTTATCATCTGTCAAAATCTCTATCTCTCAATCAACAACTTGTGTCATTGATTGAGGGGGAGAATGATGTCAATCGAATTAAAAAAGGGGGTTATTTTGAAAGGTTATTTTTCAAACAATTAGCACGAAAATGGGCAAGGTTTATACTTGAAAAATCAAAAATAAGAATGTTTTATACAATTGATTCAAAACCTTTGCTAATGTTATGTTTTCAAAAGATACTCTTGCATGTTTATACAATGAAGTTTAAAGTCTGAAAATCTGATCCTTATCAGTTAAAATGTTCTTTTCAAAAGCAAGTCATTATTCTCCTCAAAAAGCTCTCAAAAAATTAATTTAAATCAATAGAGATCACAACTCTCAAAGGATTTGGAAAGTGTGATCGGGGGAGAATTTGTGATTTAAATTGAATGTAAACTGATAACTTGATAATTGGTTTTACAAGTATTCAGCAAGTTTTCCTCCCCACATGTGCCAAACGATTTCAAATTTTCCATGCACATGTTGAGGGGGAGCATCTTTTTAAACCACAAAGAATTGAAACGTGATTGATCTGTCTCTAAGTGCAGGTTCCCTCTAGTATGTGCAAAACTCTTTCAAACCTCGAGGCACATATTGAGGGGGAGCAAACTTTTGAAAACCTCATCCTTCCCCAATATGCTTTATCTACTTGATTTAATCAGAAAAGTGATGTTGACATCTTTTAGAAAATGGTAATCAAAGAAGTTAATTCTTCCTCTTATAAAACGATTTCAAATACATAAGGCACATGTTGAGGGGGAGCTCTTTTTCTAAAAATATCAAAAATAATTCAGGTACAAAATGCTTTGATAACATATCACAAGTATCTGGATTGATTTTTAAATGGTTTTCAATTGGTTCCAATTGCAGATGAACAATACCAAATAGACCGACCAAATTTCCTTTTTGTACAGTGGTATAAGGATGATAAGGTTAGATATTTGCTCCCATGATCCGCCAGAACCGGAGGGATCTACACAGGGACAATCCACTAGTTAGTGTAGAAGTCCTTAGGTATGATGAAAAAAGGAGAAAAGTGAGATATGGGAAGAGTGCGGACTGAGACTGAGCTAGTACTGGAATAAACCCAACAAGGTTCTAGTAATGAAGTCTCGGTAAGCACTGAAGGGGTTGAAGAATGAAAAAGAAATGAATATGAAAAGGGTGAAAAGAAATAGCCCTCCAATAATTCAACCTTAGGGCAGTAACCGGGTTCAATTCATATGCTACTGGTGGTTACCAAGGTAACATCGGTATTGAAGACAAGACGTCATGGACCCAGTGACGCACTGCTCTTCAACTTCCCAAACCAATCAAGTTCCTCTTAAAAGGACTTGTTTCATTCTCACGGGGAACCGACATTATCTATCGACTTTCTCTTAGAGTTTGTTGATATTGAAGAAGGAGACCCTCTCCCTAGTCTCCGACATAGGAACCAAATATGCACAATTGAGTCTAGAGCCATGAGATCATCAAATAAGTCTCCTTAGGACACTGTCAATGAAGACTCTCTGTTTCACACAAGGTGGAAAGAGAGATTATATCTTATGAGTCCTACGCATTATCCTTGTGGTATTGCCAGAACATCTGAGTGATATGCAAACATATTCACAATGAAGATGGAAAGCCTTCTGGAGCCAACGTCAAACAAGCTCCTGGTGGGTGGCATGTGAGATCTATCCAATAGATCAACCATGTGACAACTGAACAGAAAAAATGGGGCGATTCAATCTTTTGAATCAATCCTGGTTCAGGTTATGGGTTGACGGATACCTTTGAAAAACCGGTCGTTGTGCTTAAAAACTCTTCTCTTTAGCACATCGACTGTGTACTAATAGTTCAAAATAAAAGGTGTTTATGATTGATAATTGATTTTCATTAAAACCTTCGTTGTATTGCAAAAACAATTTCTATTGAGCGGTATACGATTGTTTTTCAAATCTCTTTTCATCAATCAGTGAATCTCAATTCGCTGTTTCACTCACTCCGTGTTGTCTTCTTTGAGACATTCCGGTTTGAGAACAGCTTGAGCAGCTGCGAAACCCTATCAAGGAAATTCTTCGGAATTATACCTGATCACAGGGAGTACTTTTACTGATCAATGGGGAACCGTGGGCCGTGTACCTCAATTCAATGAAAGTGATCAAAGACACTTTCGTGCACTTTATTGCTAACTGTTGTATGCAGGTACGCCCGACGTTTGCAGCTGATCAGAATGAAGCGGTCAATCAATAGCCGCATGCTCACACTACACATTCATCTCTAAAGAAATCATGATAAATGCTTCAACGACTCTGATACTTTCACTCCATGCTTCTGCTATGCTGCTGCAAATATCATGAACCAGTAAAAGCTTCTGCTACCCTGATGAGAATATATCATGATCCAGAATGTGAGCATGTCGGTCCAAATGTCACAACATCACATAATACCGACACCACAATGGATGAGTCAGAGATTTATGTTAGCTGATGATCTCAAAGCTGGCTCAAAACTCATCATCACGTGGATCAGTTAAAGACCTCCACTTGAAATTATCCAAACATGCGGAACATGAAGAATCAAAGACTACGAGCCTTGAGCAAAGAACTTAATTAAGAATCCTAGAACAATCTAATGTAATATATGTTTGTATTCATTGTAAATTGAGGTGACCTCCCTTTGGGGGAGTGATAACGCTCAAATTGTGCATGTTTTTAGTAGCGTTATCCGTGCTTTTATGTGTGTTATTTGGTTATAATCATATGCTTTTGATGCTTAATCGTACAAAAGTGCGTTTGATAGTTCATTTGTAGCCAAGTACAGGAAAGTGGAGAAAAAGAAGGAAAAATAAGTAAAATACGAAGATTTCTCCATGTATGAAGAATTCCCGACAAAAGCAAGACTTGTGGAGTGTATTCGAGAAGATAAAGTCATCAAGTTAGTGGTCCAAAGACTCAAGAATAAAGTTCAAGAAGGGAAACGAGAAAGTAATGAAGAATAGAAGCTTAAACGAAGACATATTGGAAGACTCGTTGTTCCCGACACATCTTCACCATTTTGGCCATAACTTTTGCATACGGACTCCGTTTGACCCCCCGTTCACGGCCACGGAAAGCTAAGAGAAAGATCTACAACTTTTCAGTTTATGAATTTTTGTGATTTTGCTCCAACCGATCGGTCGAGCCCCGTAACCGATTCGGTTGGAGAGCGTCAAGAAGACCAACCGATTCGGTTGGAGCTCAACCGGATCCGGTTGGAGGTCCTGTTTCAGCCATTTTTCCATCACTAAGATCCCAAACTTGTTCCAAACGATTCTAGTCCCTTCCTACATGGTTTCTAGTCCCTTCCAAGCTCCTTGGCCTCCAAGAAATGCATTGAATACCCTAAGCCTTGGTAGTAGTATAAATAGAACCCATTTGGCACCTCATTTCATATCCCTTCTCCATCTTTCTCATCCCTTTCATCCACCACTCCATCTCTAGGTGTGAAATTCAAGCCTCCACCCTTAAGGACGAATTTCCACCTAAAACAACATCCCTCTCTCAACTTACCCACCCCAAAGGTGTGAAATTCAAGCCTCCACCCTTAAGGACGAATTTCCACCTAGAGAGCAAACCATAACTTGAGAGAACACAACCACTCTCAATATCTTCACCCCAAAGGTGTGAAACTCAGGCCTCCACCCTTAAGGACGAGTTTCCACCAACTATCCTATCCCAACTTGTGTGAAATTCAAGCCGCCACCCTTAAGGACGAATTTCCACCAATTACACCAACTTATCTTCCCCAAAAGACCACAAACCTATGCCAAATTCGTGTAGTGTGCTCAAGGGTTGTCGAAGGCGTTTGGACATCATTTTTCGGCTTGGTAGAACTATTGTAGTTGATTGGAGGCTTGAAGGAGTGCTATAATCCTTCATCTTTGCCTATTGTAATTCATACTTTGGGTAAACCTTGTTACCTTTCTATTTAAAGATGTTTGTTATTGATATGATTATTGAGATTTTGTGTTTGATTGGAATAATGATGAATGTCTTGATGCTTGCTTGTTCTTATAATGCTTTTCTTGTTGGTTTGATCTGTGACAATCATAACCATCAACTTGTTACTTGTTCTTATAATGCTTTTCTTGTTGGTTTGATCCGTGAAAATCATAACCATCAACTTGTTACTTGTTCTTATAATGCTTTTCTTGTTGGTTTGATCCGTGACAATCATAACCATCAACTTGTTACTTGTTACTTGCTTAAACAAACAAACGACACTTGTAGTGCAACCAAGTCTCTTGGGACGACCTTGATTTACCTTATACTATACTACAACTTGACTAGGGTATACTTGCCCGAATGTGTTCCTAGTTAACCGGTAATTCTTGCATACAAATTTAAAACCCCGATGAAGCACATCAAGTTTTTGGCGCCGCTGCCGGGGACTTGCGTTTGTATTCTTGTGTTTGTTTGCTTGTTGAAATTGATTGCTCTTGATGTTTGCTCATGATGTTTGCTTGAATGCTTGTCTCTTTCTTAAAATCTCTCATTTTTCAAAATTGCTCAAATGATCTTTGCATCAAAATCAAGTTTTTGATGTTGGGATTTCGTTTCATGTGTTCTAAAATGCTCATTTCAATGATTGCTTTCTAAGTTGCTCGAAAAATGTTTGCGAAAAAACCACCAAAACCACCCAGACAACTCTAACCGAATCGGTT
The DNA here is from genome assembly GCA_910596185.1 of Chrysanthemum makinoi. NCBI lineage: Eukaryota > Viridiplantae > Streptophyta > Magnoliopsida > Asterales > Asteraceae > Chrysanthemum > Chrysanthemum makinoi. The sequence continues at coordinate 201,459,476 of OU343222.1, read as the reverse complement.
GGCACTCCAACCGGATCGGTTGGAAGCCTCGTACTTAATAAAACCACTACAACCAATCGGTCACTACCCGTAACCGGATCCGGATGTGGATTCTGTATAAAAAAAAAAAAAAAAAAATTACGTGTGTTTCTTGTTTCGTGTGTTTGTTTTTTTATGTGATCTCTTGCATGTTTGTGTTTCTTTTTGTTTGTGTTCTTATTGTCTATGTTAGTTTCGTATTAATTTTGAATAAGATTATCTTATTTTAGATTATCTTGTTTGATTTGTGTTACGTGAATAATTGTGTTTGCTTCCGTCTATGTGATTGTCGTTTTTTTGTTTCGTGCTTATTTCTGTTTTAAGTATTGTTTTATGTTCGTGATAGTTAATGTGTTTATGTGTTTTATTTAATTGTGTTCGTAACCTTTTATGTTCTTGTCTTATTTTATCAATAAAAGTTTTGAAATAAAGATTGTTTAAAATATATATATATATATATATATATATATATATATATATATATATATATATATAAAATTAGAAAAACTCCTCTAACCGATCGGTCGCATCCCGTAACCGGTTCGGTTGGAAGGATTGGTCAAAATTGGTTCATTCCAACCGATCGGTTACACCCCGTAACCAATTCGGTTGGACTAATCTGTTAAAAAAAAAACCGGTTTTCAGTTTTTGTTTTTGTGTGTTCGTGTTTAGATAAAATAAGTTTAAATATCTTTTTGTTTTTGCAAGAGTATCATTTATTTTATTCGTTTTTGCATTTTAAATTTTGTCAATTTGGTACATTGTGAATAAATAAGTACATGTGTTTTAAAAATAAAAGTGTTTTGAACTTTGTGGGTATGTTCACTGGAAACCCTCACGAGACTATAACTCGTCCACTTGGGCCACCGAGGGGTTTAAAGGCTTGTTGCATGCGCTAAATGCAACCGTGATGCCTACGAAAGTGAGTTTTAGAATTTTACGCGTTTTTGTAGTTTAGTTTATTTTTGCAGATTTAATAAGCTCTTGAAGGAAGGATTGATTGGATTGTTGGTGACGTTATACTTGGGATTGGACATGTTTGTTTGGTTGAGGAATCGATTGATCTCATACGCTTATGCTAGCGTTTGCTTAGCACCTTATCATATGGAGTTCGATCATGATGTTTAGCCCGGGAGGTTTCGTTTATCTTAGACTTATAATATCATTTTTCCCTATCTTACATGCTTTGAAGTTTTCACAATTCATTTATTTTGCTTTATTTTGTTTCTTTATTATTTTTTTCCTTTGTTTGTTTTTTTTGGTAAATTATTTTTAATAAATTGATTTGTTTAAGTACCTCGAAAGTAAGGCTCACCCATTGTAAACAAACTGTGTGAGAGGTATAAGGCGGGTCTCCCTGATTCCCTAAAGAAGTTTGGTTTTTAATATGCTTCGCGCTGACCTGCTTCTCCGCTTCTTTGTGCGTTTCAATGGAGCTACCGAGAACTCGTGGGACAAGAATAAGTCATGTTTGGTTTTTAAAAAATAAAAAAAAAAAAAAAAAGAAAGAAAAAGAAAAAGAAAATTAAAAAAAAAGAAAAAAAAAATAGTCGTAACTAGATTTTTAAGTTATTTTTCTTTTGTGTGCTTAACTTAAGTGTGGGGGGAAAATATTATTGTGAAGAGCGAAATTAGTTTTTAAATTCCAAAATGTTTGGGCTAATTTTAAAATTTTGTGAACTTGTTTGCCCTTGTCATCTAGTTGTTTTCACGCATATAGGTTAATATATTAGAATAACTGGATCAACCCACTGGTGAAATCGGTAATTTTTGAAAAACTTGAGATGTGTCCCGATTATTATTGCAATCCATTCTGGGATCGATAACATTTGCTAGCACATATTTATAGCCCTTTCCACTAAATTGTGAGGATTTGAGCCTGTTCTATAATAAGCATACATTTTTTATGCTTGGATATTTTGCTATGAGTGTGCCGGTGATTTTATTTATTCTAGAACTTGTACATGCAAATCATTACCAGACCGCAGTAAGATCGCATTCGTGTGATATAAGTGTATTCGTGTGATAAAGAGGCAACCTTAGGAATAAAACCAAATGGCCTTCCGTTTACATCTAATGATATATTAGCTTACCACATCGGTTAGTTAACCACCCACATGGACCCATTTGTTAGCGTTCATCTTTAGCGCTAGATACCCTTAGTTACACCCTCCGAGCCTTCCCATTCTTTTTGTTACATCCAGAAAAATACAAAAATATTTTACACTTTAAACCTTAGCCTACCCCTTGTCAATGTCTAAATGGTTGGTTGCTAGTTGCTTGGTATGATTGGATTATTTTTTATGATTATTAGTTAGCCACACTTTGCCATTCGTGTGTGCCATTCCGACAAAGATGAAGACTGCAGCTTCTTATTTGTATTTTTGTGGTGTGTGCTTATACGAAGTGTGGGGGAGATGTGATGTATGAAGAAGAAGTGTTGAAAAAAAAAAGTAAAAAAAAATGTGAAAAAAAAAGAATAAGTCATCGAAAAAAAAATGGAAAAAAAATATGTGATGACAAGGATGAAGTATGTTTGAGATATCGATTAGTCAAAGTGCTAAGACGTGATATATATTTGGTGATCGATATGTGAAGAGGAGAAGATTGTGACTATAATCATTTTCGGGTTTGCGGATTGTTCGTGACTAGCAACATGGGTATTAGACTTGACTTTATTTTTCTTTTAACACCAATTTCATATATATCCCATGCCTTATCCATACCCTTTATTCACCCTTAGCCTATCGTTATATCCCGAATAAAAGCCCTCTTTAGATGTTTACGCTTGGTGCTTACGCCACGTCGGTGGAGTTTTGTTTCTTGTACAAGCCTATGGTAATATTTAGATCATGACTGAGCAATATGAGTGTACTATTCCTTAATACTATCCATCACAAATAAAATGAGTGTTGAGTGAATTATACATCCGTTTTTTTTCGTGAGGTGCTTAGCCATGTTATCAAGCGAGAAAATTTATAAGGTATTGTCAAACATCTCAGTTTTTAACTTAAAGCTTAAAACGATGAATCTTATCTTGTACTTGTACTTGGTAGATTTGCATCACATTTTTTTTAATCATATTTCATGCACCATGTGGGATTTATTTTTCTTATTTATAGATTTCCTTGAGGGCAAGCAAAACCTTAAGTGTGGGGGAGTTTGCGCTCATTTTTCGCTTATTTTTATATATATATTAAAAAAAAAAATCCAAAAAAGATTTTAATTTTAATTTTTCTTTTTGTTTTGTCATTTAGGTTTGTCTTTCATTTTTCTTTTCTTAGATTTGCTTGAGGGCAAGCAAAGTTTAAGTGTGGCGGAATTTGATAACGCTCAAATTGTGCATGTTTTTAGTAGCGTTATCCGTGCTTTTATGTGTGTTATTTGGTTATAATCATATGATTTTGATGCTTAATCGTACAAAAGTGTGTTTGCTAGTTCATTTGTAGCCAAGTACAGGAAAGTGGAGAAAAAGAAGGAAAAAGAAGTAAAATACGAAGATTTCTCCATGTATGAAGAATTCCCGACAAAAGCAAGACTTGTGGAGTGTATTCGAGAAGATAAAGTCATCAAGTTAGTGGTCCAAAGACTCAAGAATAAAGTTCAAGAAGGGAAACGAGAAAGTAATGAAGAATAGAAGCTTAAACGAAGACATATTGGAAGACTCGTTGTTCCTGACACATCTTCACCATTTTGGCCATAACTTTTGCATACGGACTCCGTTTGACCCCCCGTTCACGGCCACGGAAAGCTAAGAGAAAGATCTACAACTTTTCAGTTTATGAATTTTTGTGATTTTGCTCCAACAGATCGGTCGAGCCCCGTAACCGATTCGGTTGGAGAGCTGTCAAGAAGACCAACCGATTCGGTTGGAGCTCAACCGGATCCGGTTGGAGGTCCTGTTTCAGCCATTTTTCCATCACTAAGATCCCAAACTTGTTCCAAACGATTCTAGTCCCTTCCTACATGGTTTCTAGTCCCTTCCAAGCTCCTTGGCCTCCAAGAAATGCATTGAATACCCTAAGCCTTGGTAGTAGTATAAATAGAACCCATTTGGCACCTCATTTCATCATCCCTTCTCCATCTTTCTCATCCCTTTCATCCACCACTCCATCTCTAGGTGTGAAATTCAAGCCTCCACCCTTAAGGACGAATTTCCACCTAAAACAACATCCCTCTCTCAACTTACCCACCCCAAAGGTGTGAAATTCAAGCCTCCACCCTTAAGGACGAATTTCCACCTAGAGAGCAAACCATAACTTGAGAGAACACAACCACTCTCAATATCTTCACCCCAAAGGTGTGAAACTCAAGCCTCCACCCTTAAGGACGAGTTTCCACCAACTATCCTATCCCAACTTGTGTGAAATTCAAGCCTCCACCCTTAAGGACGAATTTCCACCAATTACACCAACTTATCTTCCCCAAAAGACCACAAACCTATGCCAAATTCGTGTAGTGTGCTCAAGGGTTGTCGAAGGCGTTTGGACATCATTTTCCGGCTTGGTAGAACTATTGTAGTTGATTGGAGGCTTGAAGGAGTGCTATAATCCTTCATCTTTGCCTATTGTAATTCATACTTTGGGTAAACCTTGTTACCTTTCTATTTAAAGATGTTTGTTATTGATATGATTATTGAGATTTTGTGTTTGATTGGAATAATGATGAATGTCTTGATGCTTGCTTGTTCTTATAATGCTTTTCTTGTTGGTTTGATCCGTGACAATCATAACCATCAACTTGTTACTTGTTCTTATAATGCTTTTCTTGTTGGTTTGATCCGTGACAATCATAACCATCAACTTGTTACTTGTTACTTGCTTAAACAAACAAACGACACTTGTAGTGCAACCAAGTCTCTTGGGACGACCTTGATTTACCTTATACTATACTACAACTTGACTAGGGTATACTTGCCCGAATGTGTTCCTAGTTAACCGGTAATTCTTGCATACAAATTTAAAACATCGTGGAAGCACATCAGGGAGATTGTTAGGAATTAGAAAATTCAGTCGTTAAAGAGTCGGTCACCACAAGTATATGTATTCGATAGAAAGCTCGTAGTCGTAGTCAAGTTATGTTAGTAAGTAGTTTGTTATGTAACACCGTGGAGGACGGACGGGTCTTTACCCACTGTATGCCTGATCCACAGCCTGTAGGTGACGTTTATTTGTAAGACACTATAAATACCCTCTACCTCCCAAGGTAGAGGGTTGGAGCTTCAATACCATTTTTCTTTGTTTCACATAGTTCCCAACTCTCTCCCTTTCTCTCTCTAGAACTTTCTCTCTCTAAACCTTGTTAACGCCTCATATGCTTATTTTAATGTGTTTGTGAAATCCTATATCCTACAGTATGGGCTTTTATTGGGTTGAATCATACTTTAGTAAATGATTTGATTTGTTCTTAGCAATTTGGGAATTTAAATGTTTTTTTGATATTTTTGATTTTTTTTCATAAACTATTTGTGTACTCAATTAATTTGTTAGAATATATGAAGATAGTATTATGTGTGTTGCGTATTTTTTGGCCTACTAATTAAAAAATACAATAAAAAATTACAAATTTCATCAATGTTTTGTGTGAAAAACAGATATAGAAATGATACATGGGTATTTATGTATATGTAGATAGTGTAATGGCAAACAAATTATATATACAAAGTGTGTAAACCGCAAACATGGTGTAATGCAAATATATCAATTATAATCAACATCAAAAGATGCATAAAATGTGTAACAAAATATGAGAAAAATATAAATATAGTTCATAAAAAACAACATATAATAAGACTAAAATGAAACCAAAGCATGACATTATTTAGAAAAAGCTTACAACGTGCAATAACGATGTTTTGAATATAAAAAATCGTCATCGTGGTTTTTGTCATCCGTACCGTCAGAAGGTACATCCTTATCGTGAATGAAATCGGATAAGTCATCAACATCATCTGCCTCATCCGTAGATTGTTCACTATTACTTCCAATATATTCTAAACTAATTCCATCTTCCTGATCGGTAACTTCTTCACCGGTATTGCTAATATGAGTGCCATTATCTTCAATAATGTTATAAAGGTCATCATGCGTGTCTTGGTAAATAAGACTAAACGGATGTGGATTTGATGATGAAGTCCTTCTTTTCTTGTTAGAGCGACTAAAAATGACAGACGCATCCTCATCAAGTAAGTATGTCAAATAGTATAGTAACATTACATTAGTAGTGTATGGTATGTATATAGATTGTAAGATTTACACAAGTTAACAAAAAAAAGGAAAAATATAACAGTTTACAAAATAAAATATTGTAATAAATTAATACTCCGTCCCACTTGAACATTATCTTGACTGTCATGATTGACCACATTGCTTAGTAACAGGTATATCATCAACCGAGACATCGATAGACTTTGATGGTTTAGCGGTTCATCTTCATTGCTTGGCTACATTGACAAAAACCAAAAAAATGTAAAGTAAATTATATTTAATTTTATTTGTAGATCATACATCTTTTAAGAGTTGATTATATGAAATATTTGTTTTGTAAAAAGCAATGTTGTTATGTAGAATGTATTTACTCAAAATATTAAAACAAAAGCCTTATCTTTATGACAAAAGACGTTTAACTAAAAAACTTTTAGAAAATAATATCCCATATACGTTTGTCTAAAGTAAACTTATTTGCTAAAAAAAAAAAGAAAAAAAAAAAGATGCTTGAAATATTTATCAAAAATCAACACACACCATCATTCCTCTGAGTAAAGCATCTTGTTATGTGATGAGTGTGTGAATACTCATCATTTTTAGTCAAATCTGAACTGCAAAACGTCTAAAAATGCTCAGAAATGCATCAAAATACTGAAAATATTCCAAAATTGCATTTTATATATTTCAGATGCAAAATGTTTAAAATCAGATGAAAAATGAGCAAAGTTTGCATAATTGGCAGTTTCAGTCCCTCAACTTTCAAAATTTGTCAAAACTAGTCCCTGAGTCAAAATTTCAAAAGAAAAATCACCAAAGGTCCTTTTTAAATCATAACTTGTCAAAACTAGTCCTTTGGTGAAAAATATCAAAAGTTTGAGAAAATTACAAGTTTGGTCCTCCAAGTTTGAAAATTGGCAAAAATGGCCCTTGGAAATTTGAAAATGTCAAGATTGGTCCTTGTACTTTTAGAGCTTGTCACTTTTAGCCCTTGGAGCAACTTTGATGAATTGGCAAAACTGGTCCCTCTATTTTCAGAAATTGCAACATTAGTCCTTGTATTTAAAACCCTTTACACCCATTTTGGACTTGTCAATAAACCCATGGACCCCTGTCATTAGCCCTTTAGACCCTTCATTTGACCCCCTTCATAAAATATTAACCCCGGTCAGTCCAAAAGTCAAACAAAACACCCCTAACCGCCTTTTTCCTTCTTCCCCAACATATAGCCTGCAACACCATCCCCCTCCAGCCACCCTACTCCTCCATGTCCCCTCCTCCTCAACATCCATCCAAAGTGCATTTAATGCTTCACCCTCATCTCACTCAACCTCCCACTGCTAAATACTCATTTCCCGCCAAAACCAATCAAACGGCCAATACTACTTGAAGTGATCCAATGGTCCAGATTTATGGTGGGATATGCTCAGAAGATGTGAGAGAAGCATTTGAAGGTATAAAAAGAGCAAGAGATAGCAAGAGAAAGAGTAGTTAGTTTTTAAGTTTTTCTTTAATGTCGTTTTTTTTAATAAAATGTTTTAGTTTAAATCAAATGTTGTAATTTCAAGTTACATTGTATTAGAGTAAGTTATTACAGTGTATTAAGACCATTTTTAAGTGTTAATTCCAGTTGTGTTAAAGTTTCATGTTTTAAGGTTTACTGTTGAGAATTTCAAACTAATGTTCTTATATTTAAGCTTCCAAGAGCTTATTTTATCATTCAACTCAGCTTACTTAAGCTCTATATAGCTTTTGATAAGCTTGCTTTACAGTTTCAAGCAATTTGGGTCCATGCTCAATGAAAGTCAACTTTCCAGTGATACTTTGGTTCAAGCAGCTTGGTAATGGATAATGGAAGATGCAGTGCTGGTAATGGGTTAAAATAGAGTAGGTTAGCATAGGATTGGTTTTGGTTTTGGCCTGCATAAGCTGGACACATGTGAGTATATTTCTCATTTTCCAATTTCAAGTCAATTTGCAGTCCTTGTTTGTACATGTATCTGTGGTTACCACTAGTTTATTCTTGTCTATTTAATGATAATTAAAGTAGTTTGAATGTTTGTTTTAGCTAAATCTTTGGTTATCTCATTTTTCTTGTAAAACAGTAGTTTTAAGGGTTGTTTGGATCAGCTGTTTAAGCTGTATTTAAGGATTGTTCAAGAGTTGATTCTTGTTGTTTAATGTTTGTGTAGTCCTAATTGACTCATTTGAGTCAGCTTCTGTGCTGCACTTGCTCCAAAGTCAAATTACATCTCCACTGTCTTTGATGCTTATCTGTTGGAATTTTTGAAAGCCAAAAGATTATTTTGTGTTCAAAATTCATAAGTATAGCTTGCTTCAGTTTTATTTCATCATTATATATCATTCTCAGTTCACAAATCAAGATCAAAACTCAAAATAGTCAACTTTTCAGCTTTTGTTAAAAGTCAAAATGTTGAAATACGGCCAAACTAGAGGGATTTTTCTTAGCTTCATCTTTAAGCCAATATAAGTGAAACTTGTTGTTTTAAAACCTCCTGTTGGTCTAGTTTCTTATGAGCATTTTTGTATAATTTTGTGAAATTTTTATAAGGGTCAAATTAGCTTGTAAATATGGTGTCAATTGCCCTGTGCAGGGCATCAAGTCTGCACAGGATTTGTCCAGGTTTTGCAAGGTTCGCATTAAGCTCATTTGAGCTTCTCTAGGTCTGTACTTTGGTTTGCATGTTCCTAGCCAGGTCCTCTCTAGGTCCCTTCTTCTGTTTTTTAGTTTGCAGCTTATTCAAGTGCTTGTTTTTAAGCTGCAATCTGGTACCCTCTTACTGTTTTAGCTCATTTGCTCAAAATCTCAAATCTTTGTAGATTGCAAATCAGAGGTTTAAGCTTGTTGTTATTTGTTGCATTTTGGTTCTTCTTGCATCATATTGCTTCTGTAAACAGTTGGGGCTTATTGGTGCTCATTAGCTTATCCCAAGTGCTTAATTTTTAAGCACTTGTGCTTTCAGTTTCATATTTCTACACACAACCCCTTGTTTTTCCAATTTTCCTAGCTTCCTAATATTATTTCAGAGTTTTCCTGAAATTTTCATATTTTTCCAAGTCAGTTTACTATTTTTCTTGATTTAAATTAGTTTTTAAGTATTTTTAATTAGCTTTAAATACAATTAATTAAGAAAAGGTTCAAAAAAATAATTTTTCATTTTTCTTAAGTTTAGATAAATATAAAAAGACAAAAAAATATTTTCTAGATTTTTCTTAGTTAAATTTGTATTTTTAAGCAATTTAATTAGTTTTAAATAGTTTTTAATTCCTAGAAAATCCAAAAATAATCAGAAAAATATAAAAATAGTTTTGAAAATTCTATTTTGATATTTTAGATTTTTCTAAGTCATAATTTTATTTTTCTAGCTTTATTTCCTATTTTCTTGTATTTTAGGCTATTGTTTAATAGTTAAAAATAGTTTTTAATTAATAATAATTAATTAAATAGTTATAAAAATAATTTTCTTTTTCTAAATATTTTCTTTTATCATTAGGTTTGTAAAAATGTCATTTTCATATTTTTAGGACTTTTATTTCTTAGATATCACTTTTTATTTTGTACGTTTACGTAATTTTATTTAAACGTAAGTTTTAATTTTTAAACGTTCATCATTTTAAAAATAGTGATAGCGTTTATTTAATATTTTTTATCTTTTTAATTTCCTTTAAATTTGCATTTAAGCCCTTGTAGTTTATGTCCTTTTTCTGTAGTTATAATAACTCAAATCCCTTTTTCCGTTCAAATTCCTCGATTACTATACATTTGGTGATCCATTGCATAGCTCGCTGGGACATAACGACCCGGGGAAACCCTATTCTCCCCAGATCTTCATTGAGTTCGTGCTTGAGCCGTTTTAAGTTTGTTACGGTCGGCCATTCACAAGTGGCCGGCTTGAGTGATAAAACTTGACGGTTTGGCACGGATCATTATGTGTGAGAATACGGCTAAGTTAAGTTTATGTAACACGCTATAAAGACTTTCACAACACACTTTGTACTCGATCTTCTCCATCTCTCTCTGCCAAAAAACAGGTTAGAAGGAAATTCTTTATTAATTTTTTTCCTTTCATGTAACTCTGTTATTAATGTAGCGATTAAGCAAGGATCACAATAATTTGAATGTTTGTGATTATTGTTAGAACAAATAAAAATAAAAAAACATTTCGGTTACAATGAAAAACCGATTCATAATGCATGTGTAGTTAAATCCTATGAAAGATATCCAAAATTGAAATTAGTACTTTTAAAGACATGTATGAGGTAGCTTAGTATCGATTTAGTACGACTTGGTTGCATAGTTACGGAATATCTTCTTATAGATTAGTTTTTGAATATGAAAAAGCCCGTAATATGGTATAAGATGGTGAATAGCCAAAAATACGTATACGTAATGTAAAATGGCTATATGATTATAGATGTGTGAAACACTTTTGTATGTGGTAACATAATCTTCATTTTTGGTTGACACTTAAACATAATTTGTGTTTTTGATCAAAGAATTTCAATGTGTATAAGAATGTCCATATATATGTTCATGTGAAAAACTTGTTGACCCTTTACACGTGTGTGGTTTTATTAAATAGAATGACGATGCAGTTTTTGGTTGAGGCAAACCAAATTAACATTCGAACATTACAGGTATGTTGTATTTAATTGACTTATATAACTTAGTAGTTTATTCGAAAATCTTAATATTAATACATGCAGTACGTTTTTTAAATTTCAGCTTCTTCCTACTCTGTTTACGGGAGCACTAAAACCTAAGAACAATTGGATTTACTTAATCCATTGTTAGGAATTAGAAATTCTAATGTAAAGCATCGGTCACCCCAAATATTATCTAGCTTAAGTTAGCTCGTAGACATATCATTTATTACGTTATTTGTTAGTTAGTTATTAGCGTAGTTTAGTCTAGTGCAACACCGTGGAGGAAGGACGGGTCTTTACCCACTGTATTCCTGATCCACAGCCCGAAGGAAGGCGTGCTTCTTCGTATAAATAGCCCTCTCCCCACAAGGGAGAGGGTTGGATGTTCATTTGCAATCTAACCTTTTATGTGTTTCTCTCACTAGAACATCTCCCTTTCTCTCTCTAAAACTTGTATACTCCATATATGTTTATGCTTTGATGTGACTGTGAAATCCTATATCTTACAATTGGTATCAAGAGCCATGGTTTGATCACTCATCTTTCATGCTCTTTGTTTTGGTGGATTTCATAAGGTTTTTGGGGTTATAAGTGTTTAGGAGAGTTTGAATCATTTGGTCAATTTCTAGTGTTAAAGTTTGAATTTTGATTGTACTTTTGTGTTTAGGATCATCATATGTGTTTAGGTTTTGAATTGGAAGGCTTGAATCATCGTGGTTTGGTTGTTTTTGATTGATAAAGTGGTTGTTTTTTATAAATGTGCGAAGCGAGTTGAGCTACGGAGTTGCATATCTTGTAAGCGAGTTGCTTCTTTATTGTTAGCGAGTTGGTTCATGCGACTTGGCTATTAAGCGAGTTGTTTCTTTATGCTACTTGAGCATTAAAGCGACTTGGCTATTAAGCGAGTTGTATTGTTAGCGAGTTGGTTCAAGCGACTTGGTGGTTAGCGACTTGAGTTTTAAGCGAGTTGATTCTTTAAGCGACTTGAGTTTTAAGTCTTTTAAGCGAGTTGACTGTTTAGCGAGTTGATACCAAAGCGAGTTGACTATTTAGCGACTTGTCTATTGAGACCTGTTACTTCTTTGTGCTACGTTTTACGGTTGTTCTTTTGATTTTGTAAAATCCCCGTGAAAGAATCTATTTCCCGGTTTAATCAAAGAATAATAAAATCCCGTAAAGTCCGACATTCATGGCTTATACCACTGATCCAGTAATTTTTGATGTGCTCAAACTATATGACTCAGTGGACTGCAGACAAAGTATGTACTACTCAGAAAGCTCGACCTTGACAGATTTAACCAATGATGATCTAAACATTTCACACTTTGAGTCCAATCCGAATGAACCTCAGCAGCAATTACATATTGAATGCAGCATTGAACCTTATTTACTGCTTCACTATCATGTCTCACAAGTTTTATCTACGTCCATGGATCGAACATGTAGTGCTCTTTTCCGTCAGGACTTACCTTCACTGAAGAGAACATTGTTACTATACTTTGAACAATTGAAGATCCAGCTCATCAAAGGAAAAATAATGAAGGATGATTCCATGGCTGTACTCTAGATGATTCACAACCAATTCCAGCCATTTATCAATGAGGAATATTCTGCAGATTTTGATCAACACTTAACGAGTATTTCCTTCAAAAAGCATAATGGAATGGAAATTCGGGAATTCATCAATACATTCATCCGATTAATGGATAATATGGAAATGTACATTGAGGAGGCTGCAAAAGCAAATGACGATGAAGTCCAGGAACATCTGAGGGATAATTGTGAATTATCAGGTGATGTGTCAATTAAGAGGCCGAATGGTGCTAAATGCGGGATGTCAGAGATTAATGACAATGATTTTATATTTGAAGAGAACGCAGAGATCAGAAATATGAACGAATGTAGGGCACAATCATTTGATTACAGTGATGAAATTGGAATGGCATCGGATGTTGTATCTGCTAACAATGAATGCAAAGGATCAGAGACTAAGGAGCCTGAAACAGTCAGAAATTCATTGACGCTTAGTGTATATGATTTGGATGCAAGTGTCAGACCTATGAATGATCTGGTGTCATCTGATGAGCTACCCTTAACTGTTCAACATAATGCATCGGGTAACGTATCCAAACCATTTATATTTAAGGATAAACATGATTCTGATAAATGTTTTACAACAATTGATATGGTTGAGACTGAATCTGTAAACTTTAAAACAAATGATATGGTTTCAAAAGGGGCATTTGATGAACTTTCTAACATATATTCAATTCTTGAAAAACACTGCATTTCCTTGGAAATTGCAATGCAGCAAAAGGAAGAAAGTTCTTCTGTTTCAAATGTATGCACTAATCCGGAATTCCCAGAATTTCGTGAATTTTTTGAAATTAACCAATTAAAACTCAGATCCAAGACAAAGACTCAACCATCTGTAATCTGAAAAAACAAATATCAGACATTCAATTGAACAAGAATATGGGTATGAGCATTATCAACTGTGAAGCTAGTGATGAAATTAAATCTATGAATGAGGAACTAGCCCTATGTGTAGCTAATTTGGTAAGAGAAAATGAATCCTTGAAGAAGAACTCTTTGGAGTGTAGGACCAAACAGATAGATCAAATCAACTCCATGTTAGCTGACATTGATACCCTCAAAACCCAAATTCAGGATAAGAGTTTCACTATCGTTGCTTTAAAAAATGAGCTTAGAAAAAATACGGGAAATAGAGTGAATACTAAGTTTGCAAAACCATCAACGTTGGAGAAACCAACTGTTCATAATGCCACTAAACGCCTTGTAACTAGGCATCCCAATGCATTTAAGACAGAAAGATTAAAATCATTAAAATCTAAGCTTGCCTCCCAAGTTGATAAGAATATAGTTTTGTCAAAACCAGTCACTTCACTAATTCATTCCAATTTGAGGAATGACAATCCCCAGCTAAAGGTTCAGAAATCTAAGATCAGGAATATAAGGAGTTCATCTAGTCCATATAAGATGCATCAAATGGCTGACCAATCCCCTAAGAAACAAATTAATTGCAAAAGGACCAATGCTCAAAACAGGGATTTGGCTTCATCTAACTCTGCTAGCAGTTGTTTTGAGTGGATTCCTACTGGTAGACTCTTTAAGTTCATAGGTACCAAACGGACTTACTCACCTAGATGTTGTCTTAAGTGGATCCCCACAGGAAAAATCTTCAAGAATGTTGAACTTAAAGGGATGTCTATTAATGATACTCCTAGACCTGACTATACAACATCAAAAAATAAGGATATACCTGTCACTAACCCACCTATTTGCAATACTACATGTGCTATTAGTGCAAAATGTCCTCAGTCTTTTTCAGGTACAATGCTCAATTCATTCATGAACATCATGACTGGTTTCCAAGAATCAAGACTGCCACTGGAATTGTAGCTTGTCAGAATTGATGTACCTCGTACTCTGACTCCTGATCCCCTCTATTCAGGACTTGTTCTTATTAAGTCTTGTACAAATTTTTTATATACATTCTTAAAAATATATATATATATAAAAAATTTTATATACGTTCTTATTACACTCGTTTTTATTCAAATTTCTGTCATCGATAACATCTACGGTCCTAGAAATGTCATTCAACAATGACACGGGACTTTAGATGAAGTTCGAATAGAGTCTTTATAATCTTTAGTATTATTCGTTTTAACAATCACATACTTAAGCTGTCATAAACTCACTGTCAAGTTACTGAATCAATCAATGATTACTCTCTATCCCGTATCATTGATTGAGGGGGAGAATTGTGCACCTTCATTTGATTTAGTACTTGGGTTGATTAATCATGATCATTTTGGTTGCATGTATCTGCATTCTTAATTGTGTGGTCTGGCTGTTGCATGCTATGTGGAGTTATTTTATGATTCTTGGTGTGATATTAGGTGTTTATCTGTATGTATTCTGAACTGATATGCTTATCTCTTTTGTTTAAGTATGCTTATCATAATATGCGAGTAGCATTTTTCTTCTTCATGCGAGTTGAGTATATGCGTGTTGCTTATTTGGTCCATGCGTGTTAATATCTTGCGAGTCGACCTACCTAGTTCATACATGCGAGTTGCCTGGAATGCGAGTTGCCTGGAATGCGAGTTGCCTGGAATGCGAGTTGCTAAGTATAGGGACTAAAAGTGTCATCTTGCAATTACTGTGTATTTATGTATGCGGGTTGTATCTTGGTCAAATCATATTAGCACCTGGTCAAAGTTTCTTTTCACATAGAACTATTCTCTCTCAACTCTCTTATAAGCGAGTTACTCCTTATTGATTGCGTGGTAAGTTTTCTTGTGATCTGATCCTAAATTATCTCATCTTTATCATGATATGTACTCGATCCCTGTCTCATTTTGAATCCATTGTGCAAATTGTACTCTTTCTCTCTCATCTCGATCAATTTTCATTACTATAGGTTTGTATGTTTTTTATTTATGTAACGAAAATTAAACTTAGATGTTACTGATTAAGGTCAATCACATTAGGATTTGTGTTGAGACTGTTTAAATGACTTAATTGGTTCACCTTTTTTATGCGTATTGAGGATGATTAAGGATCGTTTAATAAAATCGGTTATTGGATGTGCTTTGGTTGTTGGTTGTGTTTATTGTATTAGGATCCTTATTGGCATGAGAGTTTTTTCTGGGTGTTTATAATCATAGATTTGTTCTCGTGACTGGTTAATTGGGTCTTTCAAGTTGTGTTCTTCTTAGCGAGTTGCAGTTGGTGCTTGTATGCGAGTTGCCGTGTAAATTCCTTATAGCGTGTTTCCCATGTGCTTGATTGCGAGTTGCTGTTGAATATTATTGAATGCGAGTTGCTATATGCAAGTTGCTTTTTATAGAGTATGCGTGTTGCCTATTGCTTATCATTATATGCAGTTGCCATATGCGACTTGCTCCATGTTTCTGATGTATACGTGTTACCCTATACGTGTTGACCAGCCTCGTTTGACCAAAGCGTGTTGATGCATGCGAGTTTCCATATGCGACTTGCCTCATACATTGTGATGTATGCGAGTTATCACATACTTTATCCTATGCGTGTTACACTATGACCAAAGCGTGTTGTTGGATGCGAGTTGCCATATGCGACTTACCTCATATGTTTTGTAGTATGCGAGTTGATAACCAACTGTTACCTATGCGTGTTGGTGTTATGCGAGTTGCTCAAATTGTTGTTCCAAAGCGAGTTGCAGTTTGCGAGTTAACATACATTTTGTCAATTTTGCTTGTGGTATTATCTTTTTGATGTCCTCTCTCATATTTTACCCTACACTTATAACTTTCTGCATACTGATTACATTTTTTTGAGATTTGCATCCTATGTCTCCATATTTGTCATATCCAACTTTCTTAAGTTCTCTATATGTTGGGCTATGAATTGGTTATAAGGGATATCAGTGTCTTAACCTAACAAATTTACTGGATATGGTTTGTGTTGTATGTGTAACTATCAGATCTCAATGGCTGACACCACATCCTCTGATGTACTTGCTGCCTCTGCACCAATTGTCACTCTAACTGACGAAGAATTACTTCCACGTGCGGAATGGGTGTCAATTGCTAAGAGCAACTGATATTTAGATGTGGATAGAGGGCAACAAAATCCAACTTACCGACTAGCTATTGACATCTTGAAGGATACCAACTTCTTTAATGCCCTAACCAAGCGTTGCACAATCCCATCCATTTATCTTCAGCAATTTTGGAAAACAGTTACGTGGGATAAGATATCTGCTTCATACTCGTGTAAGCTTGAAGACAAATGGTATGACATCTCAGTTGATACACTCAGGGATACTCTTTAGATCACACCAAGAGACCCTTCCAACAAATTCATCACTCCACCCTCCACTCAAGATATTTTAGACTTTGTCGACGAATTGGGATACCCGGAAAGACTAACCGAGATTTCATCACTCATCAATGCGGAAATATATCAACCATGGAGATCAATCGTCACAATTCTCAATCTATGCCTAACCGGTAAAACGTCAGGGACAGACAAAGTACGAGCTCCCATAATGCAAATACTGTGGGGAATAGTCAAAGGGAAAAATATTGAATTCGCTGAACTTATTTGGGAAGAGTTCATCTTGTCCTTAGACACATTTATCACCGATAGAATTAACTCTGAGAATAAAGTCAAAGGAAGAAAAGGTCTTGGTAAACGAGTGATTCCCAACATCAGATTCTCAAAACTCATTATCTATCATCTGCAACAAACTCACCAATTCAACTCAAGAAGCGAGTCAGCCCTGCATGAAGCCAGCGATGAATTCGTTCTTGGCAACATAAAATATATTGCCAGAGGACATGACAAGGAGATCTTTGGAATGCCTGTTCCTGAAGCTTTGCTTACTGATAGAATCAAGAATGCTGATTACTTCAAGAGATATGTAAAGAAAGCCTCCGCCACAACCGCTGATGACACACCCAAGTCCACTCCCACACAATCAAAATCAAAACAATCAGGGTCCACCTACTCAAGCCTTCCCAAGAAAAAGAAGAGACCTGATAGTTCTGTATCTAATGTCTCTCCTTCACAAATGCAAAAGAGGAGAAGGAGAGACGCTGGTAAGGGTAATGATGAGGGAACTGAGGTTCCAGGAAGTGAGACAGGGTTGATAGATAAAGACGAAGCTGCATTCCAACAAGGAATTCATCAAAGCCTAAACAGTCTGAACGTGTCTCAAAGACCACAAGTGGGAGGGGTTATGATAAGAGAGCCAGAGCCAGCACCACGACAAATCAATCCTGCTACACAAGACAAAGGTAAAGGAATTGCTGGAGGAGAAGCAGAACAAGCTGCACACATGCTACTAACCATCTCTTCACCACCTCCCAAAACAACTACCCAGTTTGTTCTCAAGAAAAGAGATATTGTATCATCCTCTGCACAAGAACAATCTGGGGTGGAAAAATATGTGTCGGTTGAATCCCCTGCTTCCAGTGATACACAAGCAGAAAATCAGGAGACACCTTTTACTATGGAGATCCCAGTGCTTGAAACAAGAATGATAAAAATGAGTTGCTAAAAGACCTACAGGAGATCCTTGAGCCAGGATCTGAAGTACATAGGCATCTTGAAGAAACGAACATGTCTACAGGATCTCTATCCTCACTTAAGAATCTTGATGATGATTTCTCATACGGTGACCAATTCTTAAAAGACGGTCCCTCAGACATCGAGTCAGACAAGCAAACCAATGAAAAGGAAGAAGTTCAGTCCATGTTCTCAGTCACTATTCAACAAGACTCTTCAACCGTTCCTCTGATGTCTGCTCAAAAGGTCTCCATTGATGCCACAACTCCATCAATCACACCCCCACTCGAACCTGCTAAGATAACTGTACTTCCACCACCCAAACCCGCTAATGATCCATTACAAGTTGTCACTATCAGTGACGCCGTCACTCCACCTGCCTCACCACCTCCTACCTCACCTCCTCCTGTCAAAACAACTGAGCAATTTCTTGAAGAGGCCATGTTACGCATTGCAACTATTGAGAAGCACTTTCCTATAGCTGTCAATAATCTTGATAGTCGTGTCAAAAATCTGGAGAATCTTAACCTCGATGAAGTTGTAACAAAGGAAATAGAAGCAGATATTAAAGATGCGGTTGAATGGGCAATGAAGGCTCCATTACTTCAGCGATTTAAAGACTTGCCGATCTCTGACATGAGATCAGTTCTCTCAGAAAGAATGTATGATGCAGGAGAGCATTTGCATAGTACACATAAGAAATTATACGAGGCACTCGATGAATCTATGAGGCATGATGATTATCAGCAGTTTGCAGTGGATGTTCGTGAAAGGGAGGCTAAGAAGAAAAGAAGGACTGTTCCGATGGAATCAAAAGATATGTCTGGAGGCCCCAAGTGTTGGATCGATATACTTTAATCAAACTAACTTAACTAGCTTGTTAAGGTTTGATAACCTCGGATAAATCCTAAGTTAATAACAAAGAAACACTGAGCAATCTTTATCAAGTACGCGGAATTTACTTAACAAAGCTAAGAAGAATAACTTTTATTATAAACTCTAAATCTGCTTATTATGCAGATACTCTAATACAACTCTAAGATAATCGAACTTTTCTCTAAAACTCTAAACAACTTGTGAATTCGTAAACTCTAAAACTCATAGACTCATACATCTAATGCCAATCTAGGAGTCCTTTTATAGGCTCAAGGATATCCTAGCCGGTTTACAATTGATAACCTTGTACGACAAGTAATCTAAACATAGAATACAAAACTTTCCATAAACGAATAACAGTTCTTTTGTTCTTGCAGATTTTGACTTCATTGTGCCGTACTTTGACTTTATATTTAGCGTTACTTTGACTCTTTATCGTTTCGAAGACTTTGTACAGTACTTTCATATCTTTAGTACTTTCGTGTCTTCAGACTTTCATATCCCAACAATCCTCCCCTAACTTGAATTCTACTTGCTTGACTTCAAGTTCCTTTATGAATGTATCTTTAACAGCTTCATCTTTAAGGACAGATTGTTTCTTAATCTTTGGATTGTATCTCTGTAGTGTCTGTGCTTGTCAAAGTATCTCTTAAAATTATTCTTTCTCAGAAGATCCAAAGAAGCTCCATCTTTTCAAAGAACACAAAGAACATATGGCAATTTGTACATTAATTCAGTTTAAGTTGCATACTATTCTCATCACTTCCAGGTGTGTTAACTCCTGTGAGAGGTGAATCATTGAAAATTTAATGGATTTAGATCTTTTTACCAAAGCCATTAATCTCTGGAGTAGCGGATGTTTTGGTGTGTAAGACCATGGTACATTGATAACCATATGATTTTTAGCAAATCATCGGCTATCAACAGATTTGATTTGTCTTTACCAAAAGCTGTACCTTCTCGAACTAGTTAGTTCTTCTATCTAATGGTGAACTAATTACCAATAATGGATTTTCCACAGCCTTTACCACAAACCATTTTCTTGTGGGCTAGCCAACTCTTCACATTAACTGATATGGTGAGTTGATTACCATACAACTTATTAGCAAGTTGTCAACTAAAAACGGATTTGATATATCTTTACCAGAGCCGTTTGCTCATGGATTAGTCAATCCTTTTGTAACCATGGTGGATTGATGACCTATTCCATCTTAAAATCCATTTATTTCACTTAACCTTTGTTTCAAAATATTTTATACTTATCAAAAAGGTTTCGTTCAAAATTACTTAACCGGTTTAAAACGCAAGCAGTACTTTGATGAAAGTACTGTTTGATCAGCAGTACTTTGAATAAAGTACCGATTTATCAAAAATAATTTATTCAATGAAATTCATACCGCATTTACTCATTATCTTCGGCAATGATAGTCCAGTTGATAAACAAATTGATGAGCATGCAAGCAGTTTCATTTTCCTCTTCTACTTCCAATCCATGCTCTAGCATTCTTCTCATAAGCTCAACTGTGAGAGGATATCTGTTGTTTACAAACATGTGTATCATTGTACCATTTTCCTGCTCTAAAACATGAACTCCAGATTCTTCAAAGAATCTCCAAAGAAACAATTTCCCAGCTTTTCTTGATTCTTCCATATATCATCAGTGCTTTCCTCTTCTATTTCCCACATGGTTATGAGATCTCCAAGCAAAACTAGACCAATTCCTTTTGATGGATTATCTCCAAAATAAGCTTTCACCACATGATATAGATAGAATAGATCCACTCTATCTATAATGTGTAATAAATCCCATAGCCTATTGAAAACTTTGAAGCTTTCATCTTCTTTATGAAAAATCATATAATCTCCTTCTTTGGATTTCACAACTTCAAAAGCACTAATCTGAGATCTGTTCATCTTCATGTCAGCATCTTCTTTTGAATAATCAAAATCTACCATTCTGAGATAATTTCTTAATGCATCTTTAGTCTCAGATCTTAATTCAACTCTTTCTTTGTTTGAAAACTGTCTATCTCAGAACTCAGTTTTCCTTTTTCTTTTTAAGCTCTTCTTCCTTTCAGCTTCAGTCCAATTAACTTCTTCTCTAAAATCTTTGATATCAGCAACACTCTTCTTATAAGCCTCTGCTTCAAAGCATCATAGAGTCTTTTCATGTCAAAATAGTTCACTTTTGCAATCCTTTATACCCTCGACCTTTCAAATAAGCCATCATAGCATTCATGTCTTTAGCTAAATTAGGTCTTCTTGGCATATATCTAACAGAGTAGGTTGTAATGGTTCAGCAGTTTTAGCATTTAATTCATCATGTAACTTCTTAGTGCTTTCTACTTTGAGCTTCTTCAACTTCTTGAGCTGCTCTATCTTTAGCATTTAATTCTTCTTGAAGCTTTCTAGCGGCAGCTTCATTCCTAGCAACTTCAATTTCTCTAATTTCTGCTAAAGTAAGTTTCTTCTTCTTTACTTCTACTAGAACACCTTTCCCTTTATCCTTAGGATCGATTGCAGGTTGAGAAGTTCTTTGTTGTTCATCTTCTTGTACTTCTCGAATAGTAACACCACCTCTAGATTGTGATAAATCTTATAAAATTGTAGCAATGAACTCATCATCACTTGCGTGAATGAATATGTTTGAGTGTAGCTTCCTCCTCTTCTTGTATAACAGTTTGTAGAAGGACCATTTCCTCTTCAAAATTCAATACTCTTGAGTTATCACCTCTTGTCCGAAAGTACCTTGCAAACCAGATTACTTTGTTGTTCAAGACCTTGATCATCAAGTACCTTGAACTTGAACTTGTTCCTCTTGTTCCTTAGTATCTTGAATGATCTTTTCATGTTCATCAGACCTTGATCATCTGTACCTTCGTGTTCTTTCTCCTTCTCAACATCTTCTTTCAAATTTTCTTCTTCTAAATTCCTCCCAAATTGACGAAGATTGTTGATGAATCTTTGGCGTTGCATTTTCTAGACCGCCTTTTGCGCCTTTTTCTTTGATTTAAACCAGATACGAAATTCTTGAACTAATGGCCACACAAAAGTCTTTAGCCTTCTAAACTTCAGTTTTAATTTCTTTATCTGTTTGGCTTGAGCCTCAGTAGTCTTTTTCAACTTAACCAACTCCCTTGTCAAAACATAATTAGCCAATGTGATTTCGTCAGGAGGTATGGCATGTGAATCTTCTCCTTGAATAGGTGAATGTTCCTCCTGATTGAGAAGCGTGAATGCACCTTGTGGAGATGGAGAAGGTGAAACTGTAACATCTTCTTGAAGTTCAAGATGCTTGGGGAAGCAGTACCTTGTGGAGATGCAATACCTTCTTTTGATGCAGCTTGTGGAGAGCAAGTTTGCGAGATGCGGACCTTCAGAGCTTCATCGCCTTCAAGATCAGCTCTAACACCTGAACAACTTCCATCATGGAAGTAGTTAAAGGAGTATCTGGACCCTAATAAAACACTCCTTTTGCCATAAAGGTAAAAATCTTCGATTGTTGAACAATCACAGACAATAAATCTGTAGGTTTTGGCACATCAGAAAGTTGCTTGTTTAAGAAAACCTCAGATAAACCTTGGGTACATTAGCCAAGTAGATCCATGTGAGATATGTGAGAGCATTCCATCCAGTATTAGCCTTGAGAAGTTAAAAACTTGATGCAGTAGCTAACCCAACCATAGCAAATGCTATATTGGACCCAACTGCTCCCAAGAGGTACTCTTAGCACTTATGCAATGGAGCAACACATGAACCAAAAATTTCCAATGAGGACAAAATAGTTGTTTTCTAAACGTTTGTTCATTCAAAGATCCTTCATAACCAATATGTCGAAAGTATCCCAGATCAACTGCTTATCAAACCGTATAGCCCTATCTGCATCATTGAACAATAAATCTTCTCGATGGAGGCTTCAGAATCTTAACAGTTCTTCCAAGAATGTTGATCGAACATAATATTCATCATTCTCCATGTTATCCCTAGCATTAGCCCAAAATTCTTGAATCCGGGGCTCAATTATATCCGACTCCACTAAAAGAGCATAACCGATAAGGCGAACCAAGATAATCAATTATATCATGAAAGAGTATATTTGCTTCAGTCTTATCCAAATTAGCGACCATATTATGCTTTGAAACAAAGATGGGGACGATTTGCCATTGTTGATTATGTAAGCACAAAAGAGTTGTAATCGAATAATATGGATATGATGAGAGAAAGATGGAAAAGATTCTAATGTATCAATATGAGAGGGAAAATCGGAAAGTAGGTATTTATAGGTAAGATTTGAAAAGTCACAGCACAAACTAACATTGTTACCGTTAGCATTAATTACCCCTCAATATAACCGTTGGAACATTACTTTAATAAGACAAACAGTACTTCCACGTAAGCAGTACTTTCCCAAACAGTACTTTCCAAGCAGTGCTTTCACGAAAAATAGTACTTTTCCAATTTCTTCAAGATCAACTAAGTATACATAACTATCCTCCCTCAAGCAATACACAGGACTATACTAAGACTAAATAGTCCTCCCCTTAAATGTAGCTCAATAGTTAATCATGCCAATGCTCACCACCAAGTGAGTGAATCTTGAAACATCAAAGCCTTTGGTGAGTAAGTCAGCTACATTATCATCTGTGTGAACCTTAACCACATTAATAAGCATGTGCTCATAGCAATCTCTGATAAAGTGAGTCTAATCTGTATGTGTTTGGTCTTGGAATGATAAACTGGATTCTTCACAATACATATGGTACTCTCATTATCAATGTTGATAGGAGTATTCTTGAAATTGAATCCATAGTCCAAGAGCTGATTTTGCATCCACAAAACTTGTCCACAACAGCTTGCGGCAGCTACATATTCAGCTTCAGTAGAGGATGTTGTTGCAATTGTTTGTTTCTTGCATTGCCAGGAGACTAATCTTCTTCAAAGATATTGGCATCCTTCAAGGGTTGATCTTCTATCATAGTTATCACCGCATAATCACTATCAAAAAGCTTCCAAGTGAAAAGGTGACTCTTTTGGATACCACAACCCTAACTTAGGTTGTTGTTTCAAATAACGTAAAAATTCTCTTCATCGCATTCATGTGAGAGATTTTTGGTGAGACTTGATATCTTGCACATAGACAAACTGCAAACATGATATCAGGGCCTTAATGCAAGAAGATACATAAGAGAGCCAATCATTGATCTATAAAGCTTGACTTCAACAAGTTGTCCATCTTCATCTTTGCCCAATGAATTAATAGATTTAATAGGTGTAGTAACAACCTTCATATCATCAAAATTGAATTTCTTAAGTATGTATGTGACATACTTGTCTTGACTTATAAAAATACCTTCCTTTGCTGCTTAACCGAAGTCCTAAAAAGAAAGTCAACTCTCCATTGAACTCATTTGAAATCCCTTCGATCAACTGCCAAACTCTTTAACCATGGAATGTTTGGTAGCCCCAAAGATGATATCATCAACATAAACTTGAACTAACATGATATCTTTCTTGTCTCTATTGATAAACAAAGTCTTGTCAATAGCTCCCCTTCTGTATCCATGTTGTAATAAGAATGTGGAGAGTCTTTCATACCAGGCTCTAGGTGCACATGAAGGCCATAAAGAGCCTTAACAACCTTGTAGACTTTGTTTGGGTGTTTAGGATCTTCAAAACCAGGAGGTTGTTTGACATAAACTTCTTCTGTAATCTTGCCATATAAAAAGGCACTCTTGACATCCATCTGGTAAACTTGAAATCCCATATAAGAAGCAAAAGCAATAAATATTCTAATAGCTTCAATCCTTGCTACAGGAGCAAATACTTCATCATAATCTACTCCCTCTTCTTGTCTGTAGCCTTGTGCTACTAACCTTGCCTTATTTTTAATAACATTACCTCTTTCATCTCTTTTGCCCATCAGCAATTCATAAGGTGTCTTCATCTGTGGTTTAGTGACTGAGACTCTGTTAACTACATAGCAAGCAGTACTACATGCCTTCCGCCCGAACCGAATGAATAGGTAGGTGAGAATCTGCTAACATTGTTCTTCTTTGCTTCAATCAAAGTCCTATTCTTCCTCTCTGCAACACCATTCTGTTGTGGTGTTCTTGCAATACTAAACTCCCTTTTATGCCTTTGTTAGCACAAAATTCATCCATGAGCTTGTTCTTGAATTCAGTCCCATTGTCACATCTAATACCGTGAACCTTGAGTCTCAACTGGTTTTCAAGGGCTATTATCGTTCGAATAGCATCAAAAGTATCATCTTTAAAACCCAAGAAAAATACCCAAATGAATCTACTGCAATCATCTGTTACAACTAAGCAGTACTTTTTCTTGTTTAAACTTGCCAACGAAACAGTCCAAACAAATCCATATGTAGCAGCTCAAAAGGTTCTCGATAGTTCTCTCCCAAGCTTCTTGCAGGAAGCTTTATGTTGTTTACCCTTCTTGCATGCCAAGCATGATTGATCATTCCTGTAAGTCTTTGAAGGTAAACCTCTAACTAAATTGCCTTTAACCAGTTTGTTGATATTCTTGAAATTAACATGGCCCAATCTTTTATGCCATTGATGTGCCTCTTCAGATGTTGCTTTAGCCACCAAACATGTGGCTCTTCCATAAGAATGTAGACTCTTCATGTCTAAACTATATACATCATTTGTCCTTGGTACTCTAAGAACTACTAATTCATCATCAACAGGCTTAAAGTCAGAGGAAAGGATGAGACATTCTGTGTCAGTGAATAACACAGATGCTTTTATCACAGATTTGTGATATCGACAATAGGTTGAACTTTAACTCCTTCACATATCTAACATTCTCAAAATCTATAAGCCCTGCTTTGATAGTTCATTTTCCAGTAATCTTTCCTCCATTGGGATCATTCCCAAATGCAAATCTTCCTCCACTAATCTTCCTAAAATCAGACAGGATCTCTTTGTCTCTCTCTGTCATACTTCCGAGCAACCACTATCCACAATAAGATAATCTTTAAGCTCCTCTTCTGGGTTGCCCTGTACATAAAGAAAAGAGTTAGTGATTTTTAGGAACCCAAGCCATTATCGACTTGTGTTCCCTTGTGGAGTTACAAACTCAAATTCTTTGAGTATGTAATGTCCACTATTTTTCAAATGGTGATCCGAATTATCTTTTGATTTTTAGCATGTGGATTTTCAAAACTTTCTGGTTTTTCAACACAAATCTCTTTTTCTTGTATCACAAAAACAACTGATTCACTTTTTGTTGAAAGTACTGTTTTTCCCTCAGCAGTACTTTCCCTCTTAACCCATTCGGTTTAACACGTGGTTCTGTGATCTAGATCCCCTATGTGAATTGTAATACCTTCTAGGTTGATAGTGAGATCTCCTAGGACTCCTAATTCCAAATAGTGTGACCAAGACCTTGTTTTGGCGGAAAGCAGTACTTTGAGAAAGTATGGTCAGTAATGACTCTGTGGAAAGTATCGTGAGATCTTGAAGGTTTTGAAAAGGTCTTCTCGGTGTGGGTATCTATGATCTGGTGAGAAATTTCTGTGATTGACCCTATTTGAATTATTCTAGACTGGTTTGTGCTCTCTAGGTTTCATTGGCGCACTGTTCTTTGAAATTTTCTAAGATATTCTGAGTGATGTTCACAATCCTTAATTAGATGAGTAGGACTAAAACACACAAAACACAGTTTTTGACCCATACTTCCAAAGTGACATCTTCTATGTCTATGCCCAAAATTATTTTGCCTTCTTGGTGATTGATTAAACCTGTTTTGACCAAAGTTATCCCAAAAGGTTTAGCGAAGACTGTTTTGAAAAAGTTGTACTGAAGGTAATGCTTGTGGAGCAAGACTTTGATTTGAAGGTACTGCTTGATTTTGAACATTGTTTTCAACAGGTTCTTTGGGTTTTCAGACCTAGATTGAGCTACAAGCTTTTTCCTAAACTCAAGACTGTCTACTCCAAAACGAGAAATATCGCCTAGGGGTTGATGAATGCCAGTGGGATGAGGAAGCGAGCATGATAATCATTAGCTTTCTTATATTTAGGAGGTGAATCACTTATTGAACCCTCATTACTAGATGTATCTACATAATTAATGAGTTCTTCATCACTAGTAATTATATCCTCAAAATCACCTTCATCCTGATCACTAGATTTGTTTTCTTCTAATTTACTAAAATCCATTCCAAAACCTAATCCAGTTTTAAGGTAGGCTCTTGTCGTGTTTTTAACATAAGAAACATGTGAGAGACCAGACTCTCCCATGCAAAGAAACTTAGCTAACAGATCATCTCTCTCCTTAGTTAATTCTCAATTTCAGAATTTTACAGTTTAATTTCCATTCACTAAGTTTTAACAGGTAATCCTGTTGTTCATATTTTTCAGTTCAAGCTACTTCATTAGTTTCTTGTGCTAAGATTTTGGCTTCCATAGATTCTAAGGTTATTTGATAACCCACTACCTCGAACTAGCCCTAACACAATTATCTCTTTCAATCACATAACTGCTAAGTAATTTTTGATAAAAATCATAGCAGTTTGAGCATACCTCGAGAGACATAGAGACTGAGTTGGTGAAGTAGCCACCATTGCAAGAAGAACTGGATCATCTTCACTTTCTTTGCTCCAATCAAATCCTCCAAAGCTATCAGCAGAATCCAAAGCGAGATGTTCGGTTCTTCAAGAAAAAAGTGCTCCAATCCAATGCTTCTCTGAATCATCACTACTTCTTCGACTGCTACCATACAGAAGTCACCGGGTTGATCATCAAACTCTTCACTCAGTCAACTTCGATAACTTCTCTTGAGCAACCAAGGCCTTTGTTTCAGTAATTGGAATTTCCTTAAGCTCAAGATTTGGCTTCTCAGATGTCCTGTTTGCTTGATACTTAGCAAACCTCACTTGCAAAGTGACCGATCTTTTGACAATTGAAGCATTCAATTTTAGATTTGTCAAAAGTTATGCCCTGTTTTGGTTTGAAATCAATGCTTTTCCTGTCTTCTTCATGTACTTTTTGATCCTTGCATTGATCATAGCAACTTGCCACCTGATATCAATTTCTTCAAGTGCATCTTCTTCAATCTGTGCTAGATATTCTTCATAAGTGACAGGTAGACTAGCTTGCTGTGCAAAGAATGAGCACATAACTTCATCTAAGGGCATAGTGGTAGTGGGCCTGGCCAACATATGAAGGGGGGGTGTACAGCGTACTTTGAGTACGTACTTTGAGGAGAAGATATTTTGATGGAAGTACTGCCTTTCTTTTCAGATAATAGAAAAGCAATACTGTGAGACTTAGAATTTGTTTGACCACTCATCTCATGCTCATACACCTTTAGTTGATGATAAAGATCATCAAAGTCCATTACATCCAAACCTTGTTGTCCTCTGATCATTGTAGCAATAACATGCCATGTAGATGGCAAACTCCTTAGAAACTTCAAATTAGCATCCTCAACTGATACTTCTGCCTTGTATAATCCAACATGTTGAGGAGATTCTAAAACCTATCATATGCAGCATCAAGACTCTCTCTTTCACCAACTGTGAAAGTTTCAAACTGCTGCTTCAGAAATTTCTATGCATCTTTTAGAGGCTTCATTCCTCCAAATCGGTTTTGAGAGCGCGCCCAGAGTGCTTAGCATCTTTAGCATCATGAAATTTTAGAAGATGACCATCGGAATGGCGATAATAGAATGTTTAGAGCCTTCTCTTGATTCCTTAGGGTTTCTGCATTGGTAGGACTGGTTTAGGTGCTTTGGGTTGACCAGGAACATCAATGGGTTCTGGAACAACTTCATTCCCATTTACAATTACATTCCATAGAGCATGGTGCTCAGAATGGCAATGTAATGCCTTCATCTTCATGCACCGAGATCATATTCTCCCTTCTTGATTATTGGAATTACGAGTGAGGTGATTGAGGGTGGTGGAACGACTTCAGAGACATCTTGAATATTGTTGTAGTAGGGTTTCTTCCTAGTCAGAGTTTCCACACAAGCTCCGATACCACTTGTTGGATCAATATACTTTAATCAAACTAACTTAACTAGCTTGTTAAGGATTAATAACCTCAGATAAATCCTAAGTTATTAACAAAGAAACACTGAGCAATCTTTATCAAGTACGCGGAATTTACTTAACAAAGCTAAGAAGAATAACTTTTATTATAAACTCTAAATCTGCTTATTATGCAGATACTCTAATACAACTCTAAGATAATCGAACTTTTCTCTAAAACTCTAAACAACTTGTGAATTCGTAAACTCTAAAACTCATAGACTCATACATCTAATGCCAATCAAGGAGTCCTTTTATAGGCTCAAGGATATCCTAGTCGGTTTACAATTGATAACCTTGTACGACAAGTAATCTAAACATAGAATACAATTTTTTCCATAAACGAATACAGTTCTTTTTTGTTCTTGCAGACTTTGACTTCATTGTGCAAGATTACTTTGACTTTATATTTAGCGAGTACTTTAACTCTTTATCGTTTCCAAGATGCTTTGCAGTACCTTTCATATCTTCAGTACTTTCATGTCTTCAGCACTTTCATATCCCAACACCAAGTCACCACCACCTCCTCAACCTCCTACTGGTGGATCAGGCACATCTGGAGCTGGTGGATCTTCCGGTACAACCACTACTCACAAGGCAAACCCACCTTCACCTCCACCAACAACTCAGAAACAAACCGGAACTTCAAGTGGTCAAAGATCTCAAAAGACGTCTACAGCATGGACCACCGTTGACTCCCGGTTTACACCAACCATCTCCTCTATTCGTGAAGAGCAAATGTAAAATGAAGAGTCTTTCATTCCTCAAGAGTCAGAATCTGAAGATGATGACACTTCTACCAAGCACATCCCCAAAGTTTCAGAAAAAGAAGATTGGTTGGATGCATATATTGAGGGAAAGCGAATCAAAACGTCTAGAGCTGCACCTTCAAAGGACGTGACTCAAAGCTGGCTCACCCAAGATAAACCTCAAACTCCTGAACCTTCATGGTTCATTCCCGAGTCTGATTCAACAAACCCTGACAATAATTGGGCTACAACCATTATTTCCAACTATGAAGCTCCAGCAGAAGACTCTCTTCTTCACTTCATAAGGGGATATGGGAAGCTTCATGAAGTGGTTTTGTGAGAAGAAGGGAATTACATCAATCACTCTGAAAGACCTTGAAGGCCCATTTTTTGAAATCGTCAAAGTATTCCACTCGGATGCTAATCAGCTTCAATACCAGATGGAAGAATGCTATAAAATGCTGAATGATCAAGTTAGTGAGCAGATCAATCGGTTTAATGTGAACAAACCTCTTCCTCTCGGTGGTGAACCTGGACAAATGACCATTTAGTCTGAATTTTTCTTCAACCATGACCTGGACTATCTATGTGCTCATATACTGAAAGAAGACCAGCTTTATCGATTTCTAAGATAAAAGCTGCTACCTACACTGATTAGGGTCTTGAACAGATGGTACCGGATTAATTCTGGGCAGACAAAGAATAAGAGTATAACATTGCTGCCTCATATGGCATTTCTCATTGGTGGTTCAAGAAGAAGAAATTCTACATTGATAGACATAGTGCTAAAAAGAGTCGCAGAACTGTTCAATCCAAGCTGCGTATTCTAAGTGTTATCAGTGTAGAGATCTTCCCAATCTATGGCTATGATTACCTGAAGAAGATTGTTCTTCGAAGAGCAGACTTAAAAGAGCATATTCTAGAAGAAAACGACTTCAAACACTTGATGCCAAATGACTTTGAAGATCTTTATCTTCTGAACCTCCAAGGACCATCTACTTCGTGAAGAAGGCTCTCTCGGCTGCTGTCAATCTCGGATCAGAGGCTTGGTCATTCGACAAAGAGTTGGGGATTTTCAGCTAGGAATGGAAAGCTACCAGACTCGGGTCAACCTTACAAGACCGCAATGGGAAGCCTCGGGACTTGAATTTCATCACAAATATAAAGTGATTGACACCCCTAGAGCTATCATTATCTTTACCGAATACTCGGGTCACGATGCTGATGAGACTGTGCGAGCTTTTCAAGTTCGATGGAACTCTCAAGATGGTTGAAGAAGAATTGAACTCGAGAGTGAAGCAAATCAAACTTGATATGAAGCCATGGAACAAAACAAGATTCTGGTATGAACAGGACTTGAAGATGTGTGAAGATTTCATTGCTGCGATCTGACGAAGATTAAAGACTAGAATGATTTATCGCAGCCTTGAAAGTTTTGTGGGTGGTAGACTTCGTGAAGGTCACTACAAGCTGCTTCAAAGAACGGAATGAAGACATCTTCCGGAAGTAATTTCTATTTTGTATTTTTGATATGTAAAATGTGGTGTATGTACTATGAGCAACTATAATGTATGTAGTAGTGATAGGTTATGTATTGTGGTTTCCCTTTTTTCTAAAAAGGGAACTTCAGTGTAGTCCACTTCAGATCATATAAAATCGGACACATTTTTCTCCAACAAAGTTTTGTTTCATACATATTTAAATCACTTGAGATCCAAAATCTCAAAGGATTTGAAATTTTTGATCGGGGGAGAAAATGTGATATAAATATGAAAGATGATAAAAGGTGACCATTTTTTTGTCTCAAAGTGCATATTGCTCTCTAATATGTGCCAAACGCTTTTTGAATCTCGAAGCATATATTAAGGGGGAGCATTTCAAAACAAATATAAACCTTCAAGGTACAAAGACTTCTATGCTTTAACATAATGTACCTTGATTGAGTGTTAAATGGTTTCTAAATATTTGGTAACCGTGGATGTATTTCAAAAGATCTTTTACCTCTATGTGATAAAATGATTTCAAATATCCTATGCACATATTGAGGGGGGGAATTTACCAAGAAAATCAAATGGTTGTTTCTACGAAAATAGTGATCAAGAAATTATTTCAAAGAACTCTTGCCTCCATGTGCTAAACAATTTCAAAATCTTATGCACATGTTGAGGGGTAGCATTTCTAAATGATCAAAACAGTTAAGGTACAAAATGCTTTGATATTATATCACAAGTATCTTGATTGATTTTCAAATGATTTTTCAATTGATTTCACTGAAGAATGAACAATACCAAAAGGACCGACCAATTTACTTTATTCATGGTGTTATAAGGATGGTTAGGTTAGGTATTCGTTCCCACGATCCAACCAGAGCCGGAGGGATCTACCCAGGGATAATCCACTAGATAGTGTAGAGTCCTTAGGTATGATGAAAAAAAGGAGAAAAGTGAGATATGGGAAGAGTGTGGACTGAGATAGAGGTAGAACTGGAATAAACCCAACAAGGTTCTAGTCATGAAGTCTCGGTAAGCACTGAAGGTGTTGAAGAATGAAAAAGAAATGAATATGAAAAAGGGTGAAAAGAAATAGCCCTCCAATAATTCAACCTTAGGGCAGAAACCGGGTTCAATACATATGCTACTGGTATTTACTAAGGTAACACTGGTATTAAACCGGTCCTTGTGCTTAAAAATTCTTTTCTTTAGCACATCGACTGTGTATTAATATTTCAAATATAAAAGGTGTTTATGATTGATAATTGATTTTTCTCAAAAACCCTCGATGTATTGCAAAAACACTTTATTGAGCAATACTCGATTGTTTTTCAAATCTCTTTTCATCAATCGGTTAATCTCAAATTATTCCTGGTTCACTCACTCCGTGTTGTCTTCTTTGAGATGTTCCGGTTTGAGAACAACTAGAGCGTACCGCGAAACCCATCAAAGAGATTCTTCGGAATTATACCTGATCGCAGGAAGTACTTGTACTCAATTCAACGAAAGTGTTCAAAGAAGATTTCGTGCGCTTTATTGCTAAATGTTGTATGCAGGTACGCCCGACGTTTGCAGCTGATCAGAATGGAGAGGTCAATCCATAGCCGCATGCTCACACATCACATTCACTTCTAAAGAAATCATGATAAGTGCATCAATGACTCTGATATTTTCACTCCATGCTTCTGCTTCGCTGCTGCAAATATCATGAACCAGCTAAAGCTTCCGCTACTCTGTTAAGAAGATATCATGGTCCAGAATGTGAGCATGTCGGTCCAATTGTCACTACATCATATGGCGCAACACAACAATGGGTGATCTTTGAGATCAAGGCTGCTGATCTCATATAAAGCTCAAAGGTCATCATAATGTGGATCATCTCTATAACCTCCACTTAATGTACATTATAGTTGGATTATTATATTATCACCATGAAAGCACAAAGATTGATCATTTTGATGAAGTGAAGTCTACGAGCTCAAGACTAAAGATTAATTGGAATGCTAGGATGCTAAATTGTAAATCATGGGGTGACCTCCCTTAGGGGGAGATTGTTAGAAATTAGAAATTCTATTGTAAAGCATCGGTCACCCCAAATATTATCTAGCTTAAGTTAGCTCGTGGACATATCATTTATTACATTATTTGTTAGTTATTTATTAGCGTAGTTTAGTCTAGTGCAACACCGTGGAGGAAGGACGGGTCATTACCCACTGTATTCCTGATCCACAGCCCGAAAGAGGGCGTGCTTCTTTGTATAAATAACCCTCTCCCCACAAGGGAGAGGGTTGGATGTTCATTTGAAATCTAACCTTCTATGTGTTTCTCTCACTAGAACATCTCCCTTTCTCTCTCTAAAACTTGTATACTCCATATATGTTTATGCTTTGATGTGACTGTGAAATCCTATATCTTACATAAGGTGTACATAAAGAAGGTGGGTGGGGAAGCATTTTTAAGTCTGTATGAATCGAGTGGCGGGTATTTTTAGATGGCAAAGAACTACTGAGGAACGTGGCGACATTTCGCTTCATTAGGGAAGAAGAGGATTGTTACTACGTAACAGCGTATAATAATGCTGGATATTAATGCAATGGATACAACCTCGTTCTAGTAGGTTACAGACAGCGTAGATGCTTGGTTACTTTGGAACAGCCTTGAACAATCGCCGATAATTCCTAACCTATAATCATTAAATTGTATAACTTGATTGGAAATCTTATGAAAACCAATCTTTTACATGACAATTTTTTTGGTATAACACACTGTTACGTAGGCCATTCCTTGCGGTTTCCTGACTTCAACTGATAATCCTCAATTTCGCGTTCTTGTGAGTAGCTTGCTTGTAGCAACTGTCACTCATCGTTAGATTGAGCTGCTGGATGAAGATAGACATGTGCATGTGTTCGGAGGATAGTGATGGGATATTTTAGTTCACTTTGAAAACCTGGCTGCTGGCACAAGATTAGTATTCACAAACTTGCTAAACAATTATGTTTCACTGATGCCATTTGATCCAGCTGGTATGGAGATGCGTCATGATATTGTAGAACGTATGGTACTGAACTGGAGAAACCCTTTCATGAGAAATCCGATTGACGAAGGTATGTTAATGAAATCAGAGGCATAATATATGTACTTATATTTTAAGTAAAATAAAACCTTTGAATATGATATTTGATATATATATATATATATATATATATATATATATATATATATATATATATATATTTTATTATTTGAAATGTACATAAGAGGATTCAACATATGTGCCAATGGGAAGGAAACACCTAACATGATATCGATAGACTATTTTTTACGCGACCGATTGTGGCGTCGTGACCAACAAAGGACGCTGGTGTGATTGATGTTACTTATATACTTTAGTGAATGAACATATTTACTGTTGACTTTATCGTTAGGTATAACGCTTGAGTTGATTGTTTTACCGTATCAAATATACACCTAATTTTATGATTATGAAACGGTTATGCTAAGAATAGACCACTTATTGATAACATATAATTGTGGTATCACGCCTTGCTATCAATCGCAGTTATTGATTATTTTTTTGCCTAAACGCTATGCAGTCGCTTTTCCTTGTGTTGTGGTTATATACTTTGGTTTGCACAATTTAATATGTTATATTTTGATGATATTATTCACCATATTCCTATTCCTACTATATTACATTTGTTGGGCCTTCATAAATAGTAACTGGTTTTTTATTTTTCACGGGCCCCGCTGGGTTATTTGTTTTAGCTCTACCAACCGGGAACCGCTATTCATCTTCACTCACAACATACGCTACCTTTTAGATCCGATCGGGTGTACCTCCGTAAAATTATCCGCCATTTTTGGTTCAAGGGAATGAATTTCGTGGTTGCTATTGTGCATTGTGAGGGGCTACTATTCTTCGCAGTATCATCAATCCTTTTTTATGTTGATTTTGTAGATGCCCTCTCTTGCCATTTGTCTCCCTCGCTACAGTCATGCTATTTTTCCTCCACATATTTTTTTGCTTTTGATATATCTCATTGTCAGACGGAAGTTAGGTAGACTTTACTAATTATTTGTGATTAAAAAATCCTAAACTTTTTAATTTCACATGTATTTGATACTAGGCTCGATGTTTTTTCTTTAATTTTTTGTATGTTTTCTTTTAGATTTATGTTGGGTTTCGTTAATCTTTTCAATTGAGTTGGCTGGTTGTTGTTGGCTTAGGTAAATGGTGGTTAGGCTGCTTTATGTTAGTTCCTTTTATTCTAGGTTTGTTATGTTTAGTTGTTAGAGTGATTAAATGTTGATAGGCAGATTTGGGGTTGCATTTTAGTTTAATGGGTCTTTGGAATTGAATGCTATCTTCATTAAATGCTTTTTACCTTTTTGTTAGTTGGCTCTCTTAACTTTTGTTTTAGGATTTTTTTCCCTTTGTTTTTGTGTTGGATCACAAGTGCTAACTTTGTTCTATTTTTTTTGGCGCCTTTTTCTCATCTTCTGTGTTTCGAAAATATTTTTTACTGATTCTTTTGTTGCTCACCATAACTATTTAAAAAATGTTGATAGTTCTGATTTGCTTTTTGGGTGATGTCTTTGTTATTTGTTTACGCGTTGTTTTTTATAACTATGAATTCAAAAACTATACCTGACTCTCAAAAAATTCGCGACCGGCCATGTGAAAATGTCATACAAAACAATGTTGCAAATATACATGGGTTTACTGAATGTAGAATGCGTGAGCTCATTACTGCCATTTGTGTCCACCTGTCAACCGTATGCGTCTCAGTCTTTGGCTGCACCAAACCATAGTTGAGGCAAGGGTAGGCTACCTATTTTGTTATTTGTTGTCTATTGAGTTACAGTTATTTTCACGTCTATTCTCAGAACATTCATACAGTTATGTTGTTTTTTCGTTTGCAGATGTTGCTCAGGAGCAAGGCATATACAATACAGGCCAAGAGATGCCTTTATATTATGGGAGCTGATATTCTCACGGCACCATTTTATAAATTCAAGGCAATTGAGTGTGAGTTTACAAATATACCCTTACAATTTATTGACCTCTTTTCTATTAGTTTACCCTAGTATTCATGTTACTGCCGTCTACATAGTTAATTCACTACCCACCATTTTCTTCAACGTCAATCTTATACGACTTACGTTAAGCGATTTTTATGATCGGGTAACCTTTTTACAATTAAATTGTTGTGTTTCATAATATTAACAAACCCATCTGACAACATTATTCATAATTGCAAAAAATGAATTGACTTTGAAATATGAGGATTGATCAAGATTGGTTAAGAATCATCATATTATGGTGTTTTTATTATTAAATGACTTGGTGAATTATGATTATTAATGTATAATGTAGGCGCAAGTTGGTTTTTTCATCATAATATTAGAGTAATTTAAGTGTCGCTTTAAGACTTTTTTTCTTTAACCTAGTAAGCAACTTTAGTTGTAATCTTAACCGACGCATGATAAGGTATTGAGCAAAACTAAATACACACGGTGTGTTATTCAAGAACACATAGTTTTATAGAAATTTATAAAGTAAGTGATCATTTGCATGAATATATTAGGTTAGATGGTGAACTTTATATAATTTGTGGATTTTAACTCCACATCGTTATTGTATATTACTATTGTTTTGTATGTTAGCGTGAAGGATTTTATATGTACATGTGGGTCATTGTACATTGTCATCGCTGATGTTTTGTTTTCATTCTCTGGATGAGCTTAAGCGGTTCAAGTTCGATGAATCAAAATGAAGAACTTTATCTTGCTAGGTCAAAATTTGATTCATATGATGATTTATTAAAGAATGTACGAGCATTCTATTATGCTAAAGGTTATGGGATATCTATTCGCGATTCACGGAAAGACAAGTATGTAACTTTGCAATGTGCCTTAAGCGGTATTTACAAAGAAAAACGAGAAAAGCGGAAAATGTGTAATGCAGAAAAAGCGAAAAAAGGCGGGTCTCGCTTGACCAACTTGTCCCTTCCAAATGCGGGTAAAGAAGCGATGGTTTTATGGGTATTAAGTCGAACAACTTGACACATAACCACGAGCCATTCTGGATATGGCTGGACATCCATCGTCTGCGTCGATTACCACCGAACATGTATAAACAGTAAAACACATGACTTTCTCGGAATACCCCACAAATTATTATTTCTTCTTTACGCCAAGAAAATCCAAATCTTAGGCAAATTCTAGAACTATTTACAACTTGAAGGCAAAAATCCGTAAGGATGATTTAAA
Source organism: Chrysanthemum makinoi (assembly GCA_910596185.1). Lineage (NCBI taxonomy): Eukaryota > Viridiplantae > Streptophyta > Magnoliopsida > Asterales > Asteraceae > Chrysanthemum > Chrysanthemum makinoi. The sequence continues at coordinate 201,422,060 of OU343222.1, read as the reverse complement.
AGATCGATCAATGGTTAGTGCATTGTTTGAGGAGCTTGGAAAAGGTGGTTTTACGTATGATATTTCACATGATACGAAAGGGCATATAAATCGTTTGTTTATTGCACACCCATTGTCAATTAAATTGACTAAAGTATTCTCTAATACCTTTGTGATGGATTGTACGTACAAAACCAATAGATATAATATGCCTCTACTTGATATTATTGGAGTTTCATGCTTCAATACCTCCTTTTATTCTGGTTTTGCGTTTTTGGAAAAAGAGGATGAAGAAAATTATACATGGGCGATAGATGCATTTAAGAATATTCTTGGGCAAGGTAACCACCCATCTGTGATTGTAACAGACAGGGAATTGGCACTCATGAATGTGATGGAAAATGAATTTCCAACAACAACAAGTCTCTTGTGTATTTGGCATATTGAGAAAAACGTTGTTGCAAATTGCAAGAAGCTCTTCGAACGTTCTGAAGACTATAATATGTTTATGTTAAGTTGGAATAATGTGGTATACTCAACAACAGAAACTCTATTCGAGAAGAATTGGGTAGGGGCTTTGTTGTATAATGAAAATAAAGATCAGTTGAGTGCGTTAAGAAGAATTGGTTGCCTTGGAAAGAAAAATTTGTTAGTGCTTGGACCGAAAAGTACTTACATTTTGGTAACCGTTCATCCTCAAGATTTGAAGGCTCATGCTAAGCGAAAAAGTATTTGCAAGTTTCAACGGGTGATTTTAAAAAGTGAAAGAAAATATATGCCTTGCGATTAAGCATGAATTTAATGAGATGAAAGTGAAACTTCATATGAGAGGCTTCAAGTTCTTCACAAGCGCAACATGCCTCTGTTTAGAGAGCTTTTGTCACAGGTTTCTCAATTCGCGTTGAAAGAGATACATAAACAATATGAAAAAGTGAAAGATGGTAATATTTGCTAAAAAAACTATACCTTGGCACTGTTATGCAATGTTACATATATTTTCACATTATTAACATTTAATTTTAGGTACAATGAGTTCGTGTACCGGTCATTTTATGGGAACTATGGGTCTCCCATGTGCTCACAAGATAAAAAGTCAGCAACGAACTACACTTTCTTTGGATCTTGTTCATCCACAGTGGAGGATTGGTGCCTTGTCTTTGAATCCAGAAAATGATTTGCCCAATGATGATGCTAACAAATTTAGTAAGTTGCTTAATGAGTTGTGCTTGAAGTATCAAGAGTGGCCATTAAGTAAGAAAGAGTTTGCTACTTCAATGATTCTGAAGCTTGTCAACCAAAATGGTATATTCTTTGAGCGGTTACTTTCGACAACCAAAGGGAAGACCTCCAAAATCCAAAAAAGAGAGAATAACTTCTACAACAAGAGATCCTTCAAGATTCGAGTATGTGGAATCGTCAAAAACAGATAATCCTTCAAGTTCGACTCGTGGGCATCATGACAACAACTTAATTGATTTGATCGTGTTTCCAGATTTTTAATGGGATTTTTCATAAGTTTGTTTTTCGGATCTTTTTTCTTGGATTTGTATTCTGTTGAAAAACACTGGTTTATATTTTAGTATCTGACATTGCTTTGTTATTTTACCTACAGTTCCAAACATATTTCTATTACATTTTATTGAGTTTGATTCTTTAATTACTTTCTTATTTGATTTGCATACGACATGATACATAGATATTTTTGTGGATGACTTAGTGCATGCATGGATGGTTGGAGTATGTATTTCATAGTGGTATGCAAGCTATTTTCATTATTGCATGTTTGTTGGTTTAACTATCTGTGTATAGTTACATACTACATAGTAAATAGTAATTTGATGATAATATTTGGAACATGAGGAAGTTGTTTCCGGAATAATATTCTTTTTGACAAAGCAAACATAATATAGTTATGTTCATCTCAGTGGAAAATGAATATATATTATGTCATGCGTTTATAAACTATATTGGAGTTGGAGGAACATGGGTGTAAATAGAGGGTGTAAATGGTTAATAAGTGTAAAAAATAGGTTAATAAATTGTAAGGGTATAATCGTAAAGTAACATTCAATTGCCTTGGATTTATAAAATGATGCCGTGAGAATATCAGCACCCTTATATTATAGTAGTCATACGGGGGTAGGCTATGCACCGGTGGGTGGTTCTTTGGGGGTAAATGACAATATCGCAGACAATTTGGAACTGCATTTGCCAAAGACTCCTTTAAAAAACCATTGTAAAGGCTCTTTCATGTTTTTAGTTTTTACAAAACACTTTACAATGATTAGATTAGATCAGTGTTGTAAATATCGGTCTTGGCGGCCGATATATCAGTGATATATCGCTTATCGGCGGTCGACCGATACCATATTTCACTTATCGGTCAATTTATCGGTTTGGTCAAAATCGGTCAAAATCAGTGATAAATCGGTCAAAATCGGTGATAAATCGGTCAAAATCGGTCAAACTAGGTCAAAAATCGGTCAAACTCATACTTTTTTTTATTTTTTATTTTATTTTTATATAAATTGATAAATACTTATGGACTTGCGGCTTTTATTTTTCAAGGATGTTAAACTTTTTAGTTTTTTGTGGTTATTGACTTATTTTTTTATGATATTGCAAATATTTATTTTTTTTAAATAAATTCTTTTATAATTTATGGTCTCCGATATATCACTGATATATCACCTCCAAGACCGATATGGCGCTTGGCGGTGGTTGACCGCCGAGGTACCGCCGAACGATATTTAAACCGGGTCAGGGTCAACTAGGATGGTGCTTCATGTTCACAAGAAAGTCGAGGAAGAGGAAAGTTGCGAAAATAGCCGGCCAGCAAAGGAGTTGACCTTCACAAAGGTGTTCTGATGTATTGTTTCTTTACACAGCATTTTAGAATAATTGGATCAGGTTCTTATGAGAATTTTTTAATTGCGGTAGGATTGCCTGCAAATGATGACCGACTTCGCGTGACCTCGAAGAAGCGGCCGAGAAGCAGATGCCGCAACGAGGGTTTCCGTGGGTGGTTAGGATGGTCAGGTGGGTGATTCATCCACTTATGTGTACGTTGTTGACAATCCACTTACTCCTAATAAGATGGGAGCAGAAAAAGGTGCTTTGTTGTATTTCCTTTTTACGGAACACATTAGAATAATTAGACCAAGTTCTCATGAGGTTTTTTTAATTGGGTTAGGAGTGAAAACAGATGATCCTGGGTTTTCACAAACAACCTCGAAGAGAGGCCAAGAAATCAGGGACTGCAAGCGGGTTGGACTGGGTGGTCCAGAGTGGTCAGTGGCGGTTCATCCGATTATGTGTGCACCTGTTGGTCGACCAATGACTCCTAATAAGATGGAAGCGAGCAAAGGTTCTTTCTTGTATTTTCTTTTTACACAACACTTTAGAATAATTAGATTAGATTCTCATGGCGTTTTTAAATCGATTAGGGGTGACCACAGATGATGCGAGGGTTTTCACACCAACCTCGAAGAGAGGCACGCCAAGCAATGAACAACAAGCGTGTTGGACCGGTGGTTCAAGTGGTCGTGGCCGGTTCATCCATTTATGTGTGCACGCGGTTGAGCCAATGACTCCTAATAAGATGGAAGCGAGCAAAGGTTCTTTCCTATATTTTCTTTATACACAGCACATTACAATGATTAGATGTGCTTATGAGATTTTTAAATTGGACTAGGAAGAAAAAGGCGCTGAAGAGCTCTCCACAACATGCATGGACCAACCAAATTCAGATGGTCATGCTCATACCGTTGTTCAATCCACGGATACTCATGCAAGTCAACGTGAGTAATTCTTTAGTTTTACCTTTTGCAATGCATTTTTGTGGTTCTGAAAATCGGTTAAACTTTTCTCCTCCTTTCTTTGGGTGGCAGCGGTTGGCATGGATGACAATGCCCAAGCAAGTGCTCCCCAAAATGTTACACAAGGAAGAAAAAGGTGTCTGGAGTAGCCCTCCACAACATCCATGCACCAATCAAATTCAGATGCTCATGCTCATACCGTTGGTCAATCCAAGAATACTCATGCAAGTCAAAGTGAGTGACTTTTTAGTTTTACCTTTTTGATGCATTTTGTCGATCTAAAAATCGGTCAAACTTTTGTACTCCTTTCTTTGGGTGGCGGCGGTCAAGCATGAATGACAATGCCCAGCAAGTGGCGCGCAAAATGTTACTCATCAGTCAAGGAAGAAAAAGCGGCGGAGCGAGTCCTCCACAACATGCATGCACCGATTAGATTGAGAGATGCTTATGCTCATATCTTTGTCAATCCACGAATACTCATGCAACTCAAAGTGAGTAATTTTTTAGTTTTGCCTTTTGCAATGCATTTTTGCAGATCTAAAAATCGGTTAAACTTTTGTCTTTGGGTGGCAGCGGTAGGCGTGAATGACAATGTTAGAAGCGTTGCACAAAAATGTTACTCATCATCACAAGGTCGAAAAGAACTAAGCTCGGGTTAATCCTCTAGAAAGTCTAAGCGTCGTATTCCTTAAAAGTAGTTTCCATCATGGCACGGATAATGGATCATGCAGCATTGATGAAGGATCTTCTTCTCATACAACACAAGGTTACTTCTTTTTTTGTAATTTTTTAGCATCGGTTATCTTTTTTAAAAACATATATTCTCAAACCTTTGAATTAATTATGGTTTCTTAATAAATGTAGATGCATCATATGCATATGATGATTTAGGGATCGTTAAAGGGTGCTATCATTGTAATTTGTCTTTTGGCCTGGGAACACTTGCAAAACCACCGGTTTAGAAATTCTTTACCTCAATACCATTTATGTTGTGGAGTGGAAGTAGAATATTTATGCAACAGGCTTGACCACACAAGTATATCAAGCGGTTGCTTCGGAAGAACCTTTATGGAAAATATCGAACCTACAATCGGATGTTTGCAATGACTTCTTTCGGTCGCGGCGTCGACACCACAATCAATAATGGTGGAGGGCCATATATTTTCAAGGTTTAGAGCCAAATAATGGTGGAGGGCCATATATTTGTCCAACTAATGACAACCAAATTTTTCACACTCTATATCTATGACAAGAACGGTTGAGCATAGGTTGAGCCATTTTTCAAATTCAGATGCCACTAATTTGGATCTCTGAGATCGTGAAGGGCTCATTCACTTTCTAGACACCCACAATGAGTTGGTCCGATATTTAGAATATGCGACAAGTGTGCTCAACATGATGTCCCTGAATTTAAAGTGAGGCTTTACAGTGGTGAAGGGCCCCGTGGTTATGAGCTTCCGGCATCACAACTCTTGGCCATTGTCTTTGACAGTGGCCCAGAAAGTGAGTTGAATTATGATGTTATACTAGAATACAAAGATGGTCTAGTAAATAGGATCACCAAATTCATAAGTCAAACATGTCGTTACAGTTTCCATTGATTTTCATCTATGGTCACCAGGTATCATACAAAGTTAAAGTTAAGAACATCGATCCGACGATGATATGAGCAAAAGCGTGTTTCGATGAATGCATTCTACATATACCAGCTGCACCTAAGGCATGACAATTATAATATGCTTTTTCGATTTGGTAGGCTTTTTCGGCAGTATGTCGTTGGGGTGTATTGTTGTATAGAACGAGAATAGAATGGATTTTCATAGAACACAGAATGATATTGAGGAGACTATTTATTAGGCCTGTATGATGCAGTTTCAAGGGAGATGCGTGAAGGGTCAAAAGGCGGGCTCGAATTATATTACCTTCCTCATTTACCGGAGGTCCAAGATATATGTATAGTCATACACTGGATGCATTGGCCATTTGCAGGGTGCTTGGTAATCCACGATTTTTTATAACATTCACATGCAATGTAAAGTGCCCTGAGATTCAAAGATACATGGGTGGTTCCTCACCGACTACAATGGATAGGGTAGATATAGTGTGCAGAGTATTTGAGCAAAAGATTAAGTCATTCATCAGGTTCATGAAGCAAGAACAAACATTTGGGCGTGTCACGGGAGGTATGTCTATGTTTATTTATAAAATAAAAATAAAAAATAAAAATAAAAAAAATAAAACCACTTGGATTTTAGCTTTTAGCCACGTTCATTCAGAATCATATATAATGTGGTGTCCCACCATGTTGTTCTAATTTTAGTTGTTATATTTTTTATGCAGTTGTATATCTTGTTGAGTTTCAAAAACGTGGCTTACCACATTGCTACACACTTCTTTGGATTTCTTCAACGATGAACATTGACAATGCTGGGATGTGGATCAATACATTTCAGTAAGTACGACCCCGATGTTGATCCGCGTACTTATATAATTGTTTCTTAGATGATGATGCATGGACCATGTGGCAGGGCTAACTTGAATGTTAGTGCAAATATTACGATATTTAATCTATACATTCTCATTTGTTTGTTGATGACAAACATCTAACTTGTAATACATAACGAAAATGTATAGGTTACTTTCAAATTAGATTTTGTCTCAACATACTCTCACTTCTCTACGACTGACTCAAGTCCTTGTATGCTACAACCTGAGTTCGTTCATGTTTGTTATGTTTAGTGTTATGTCAAACCCCCAACAAGCCATTAAACATGTTTATTAAATAGTTTATGTATAACAACTAGTGTTTACATATTGGGTAAATATATACATAATTAGTATGTATTATAATGGGTAATATAAATGGGTAGAAACTTAAGTATTTGACCCATTGACCAAATCATCGTTGAATGTAGTTGGGTAAAACCCCGAAGTTCAAGACCGGCCCAATGTCTAGATACATTGTACATTGGTGGGCACTCAAAACCATGGACTAGATGCATTTGCATCTTGTAGATACATTGAATCTACTTGCCAA
>OU343222.1:201258833-201415126 GCA_910596185.1 Chrysanthemum makinoi | reverse complement strand
TAGATTTATGTTGGGTTTCGTTAATCTTTTCAATTGAGTTGGCTGGTTGTTGTTGGCTTAGGTAAATGGTGGTTAGGCTGCTTTATGTTAGTTCCTTTTATTCTAGGTTTGTTATGTTTAGTTGTTAGAGTGATTAAATGTTGATAGGCAGATTTGGGGTTGCATTTTAGTTTAATGGGTCTTTGGAATTGAATGCTATCTTCATTAAATGCTTTTTACCTTTTTGTTAGTTGGCTCTCTTAACTTTTGTTTTAGGGTTTTTTTCCCTTTGTTTTTGTGTTGGATCACAAGTGCTAACTTTGTTCTATTTTTTTTGGCGCCTTTTTCTCATCTTCTGTGTTTCGAAAATATTTTTTACTGATTCTTTTGTTGCTCACCATAACTATTTAAAAAATGTTGATAGTTCTGATTTGCTTTTTGGGTGATGTCTTTGTTATTTGTTTACGCTGTTTTTTTATAACTATGAATTCAAAAACTATACCTGACTCTCAAAAAATTCGCGACCGGCCATGTGAAAATGTCATACAAAACAATGTTGCAAATATACATGGGTTTACTGAATGTAGAATGCGTGAGCTCATTGCACCGGCTGTGTCCACCACAACCGTATCGTCTCGCCTTAGCCTAACCAAACCATAGTTGAGGCAAGGGTAGGCTACCTATTTTGTTATTTGTTGTCTATTGAGTTACAGTTATTTTCACGTCTATTCTCTAACATTCATACGCTTATGTTGTTTTTTCGCTTGCAGATGTTGCTCGGGAAAGGTATATAACATGGCCAAGAGATGCCTTTATATTATGGGAGCTGATATTCTCACGGCACCATTTTATAAATTCAAGGCAATTGAGTGTGAGTTTACAAATATACCCTTACAATTTATTGACCTCTTTTCTATTAGTTTACCCTAGTATTCATGTTACTGCCGTCTACATAGTTAATTCACTACCCACCATTTTCTTCAACGTCAATCTTATACGACTTCTGTCGCTTGATTTTATGATCACAGGTAACCTTTTTTACAATTAAATTGTTGTGTTTCATAATATTAACAAACCCATCTGACAACATTATTCATAATTGCAAAAAATGAATTGACTTTGAAATATGAGGTTTGATCAAGATTGGTTAAGAATCATCATATTATGGTGTTTTTATTATTAAATGGCTTGGTGAATTATGATTATTAATGTATAATGTAGGCGCAAGTTGGTTTTTTCATCATAATATTACAGTAATTTAAGTGTACGCTTTAAGACTTTTTTTCTTTAACCTAGTAAGCAACTTTAGTAGTAATCTTAACCGAAGCTTGATAAGGTATTGGGCAAAACTAAATACACCTGGGTGTGTTATTCAAGAACACATAGTTTTATAGAAATTTATAAAGTAAGTGATCATTTGCATGAATATATTAGGTTAGATGGTGAACTTTATATAATTTGTGGATTTTAACTCCACACATCAGTTATTGTATATTACTATTGTTTTGTATGTTAACTGTGAAGGATTTTATATGTACATGTGGGTCATTGTCGCTGTCATCGCGATGTTTTTGTTTTCATTCTACAGATGAGCTTAAACGGTTCAAGTTCGATGAATCAAAATGAAGAACTTTATCTTGCTAGGTCAAAATTTGATTCATATGATGATTTATTAAAGAATGTACGAGCATTCTATTATGCTAAAGGTTATGGGATATCTATTCGCGATTCACGGAAAGACAAGTATGTAACTTTGCAATGTGCCTTAAGCGGTATTTACAAAGAAAAACCAGAAAAGAAACGGAAAATGTGTACAGAAAAGAAGCGAAAAAAGAGCACTGGGTCTCGCTTGACCAACTGTCCCTTCCAAATTGCGGGTAAAAAGGGAAGCGATGGTTTATGGGTATTAAGTCCGAACAACTTGACACATAACCACGAGCCGTACGGATATGGCGGACATCCATCGCTCGCCGATTACCACCGAACATGTACAAACAAGTAAAACACATGACTCTCTCCGAATACCCCACGACAAAATTATTTCTTCTTACGCCAAGAAAATCCAAATCTTCCCAAGAAATTCTAGAACTATTTACAACTTGAAGGCAAAAACCGTAAGGATGATTTAAAGATCGATCAATGGTTAGTGCATTGTTTGAGGAGCTTGGAAAAGGTGGTTTTACGTATGATATTTCACATGATACGAAAGGGCATATAAATCGTTTGTTTATTGCACACCCATTGTCAATTAAATTGACTAAAGTATTCTCTAATACCTTTGTGATGGATTGTACGTACAAAACCAATAGATATAATATGCCTCTACTTGATATTATTGGAGTTTCATGCTTCAATACCTCCTTTTATTCGGTTTTATGCTTTTGGAAAAAGAGGATGAAGAAAATTATACATGGGCGATAGATGCATTTAAGAATATTCTTGGGCAAGGTAACCACCCATCCGTGATTGTAAAGACAGGGAATTGGCACTCATGAATGTGATGGAAAATGAATTTCCAACAACAACAAGTCTCTTGTGTATTTGGCATATTGAGAAAAACGTTGTTGCAAATTGCAAGAAGCTCTTCAACGCTCAAGACTATAATATGTTTATGTTAAGTTGGAATAATGTGGTATACTCAACAATGAAACTCTATTCGAAGAATGGGCCGAATTCGCTTTGTTGTATAATGAAAATAAAGATGCAAATTGAGTACGTTAAGAAGAATTGGTTGCCTTGGAAAGAAAAATTTGTTAGTGCTTGGACCGAAAAGTACTTACATTTTGGTAACCGTTCATCCTCAAGAGTGAAGGCGCCATGCTAAAGCGAAAAGTATTTGCAAGTTTCAACAGTGATTTTAAAAAGTGAAAGAAAATATATGCCTTGCAGTTAAGCATGAATTTAATGAGATGAAAGTGAAACTCGCATATGAGAGGCTTCAAGTTCTTCACAACTGCAACATGCCTCTGTTTAGAGAGCTTTTGTCATAGGTTTCTCAATTCGCGTTGAAAGAGATACATAAACAATATGAAAAAGTGAAAGATGGTAATATTTGCTAAAAAAAAAAACTATACCTTGGGCATGTTATGCAATGTTACATATATTTTCACATTATTAACATTTAATTTTAGGTACAATGAGTTTGTGTACCGGTCATTTTATGGGAACTATGGGTCTCCCATGTGCTCACAAGATAAAAAGTCTCAAGAACTAACTACACTTTGGATCTTGTTCATCCACAAGGAGGATTGGTGCCTTGTCTTTGAATCCAGAAAATGATTTGCCCAATGATGATGCTAACAAATTTAGTAGTAATGCTTAATGAGTTGTGCTTGAAGTATCAAGAGTGGCCATTAAGTAAGAAAGAGTTTGCTACTTCAATGACATTAAGCTTGTCAACCAAAATGGTATATTCTTTGAGCCGCATTTCGACAACCAAAGGGAAGACCTCCAAAATCCAAAAAAAAGAGAGGAATAACTTCTACAACAAGAGATCCTTCAAGATTCGAGTATGTGGAATCGTCAAAAACAGATAATCCTTCAAGTTCACTGTGGGCATCATGACAACAACTTAATTGATTTGAACGTGTTTCCATTTTTAATGGGATTTTCATAAGTTTGTTTTCGGATCTTTTCTTGGATTTGTATTCTGTTGAAAAACACTGGTTTATATTTTAGTATCTGACATTGCTTTGTTATTTTACCTACAGTTCCAAACATATTTCTATTACATTTTATTGAGTTTGATTCTTTAATTACTTTCTTATTTGATTTGCATACGCACACATGATACATAGATATTTTTGTGGATGACTTAGTGCATGCATGGATGGTTGGAGTATGTATTTCATAGTAGCTGTATGCAAGCTATTTTCATTATTGCATGTTTGTTGGTTTAACTATCTGTGTATAGTTACATACTACATAGTAAATAGTAATTTGATGATAATATTTGGAACATGAGAAGTTGTTTCGAATAATATTCTTTTGACAAAGCAAACATAATATAGTTATGTTCATCTCAGTGGAAAATGAATATATATTATGTCATGCGTTTATAAACTATATTGGAGTTGGAGGAACATGGGTGTAAATAGAGGGTGTAAATGGTTAATAAGTGTAAAAAATAGGTTAATAAATTGTAAGGGTATAATCGTAAAGTAACATTCAATTGCCTTGGATTTATAAAATGATGCCGTGAGAATATCAAAGACTTTTATATTATAGTAGTCATACGGGTAGGCTATGCACCGTGGGTGGTTCTTTGGGGGTAAATGACAATATCGTTGCACAATTTGGAACCGATTTGCCAAAGACTCCTTTAAAAAACCATTGTAAAGGCTCTTTCATGTTTTTAGTTTTTACAAAACACTTTACAATGATTAGATTAGATCAGTGTTGTAAATATCGGTCTTGGCGGCCGATATATCAGTGATATATCGCTTATCGGCGGTCGACCGATACCATATTTCACTTATCGGTCAATTTATCGGTTTGGTCAAAATCGGTCAAAATCAGTGATAAATCGGTCAAAATCGGTGATAAATCGGTCAAAATCGGTCAAACTAGGTCAAAAATCGGTCAAACTCATACTTTTTTTTTATTTTTTATTTTATTTTTATATAAATTGATAAATACTTATGGACTTGCGGCTTTTATTTTTCAAGGATGTTAAACTTTTTAGTTTTTTGTGGTTATTGACTCATTTTTTTATGATATTGCAAATATTTATTTTTTTTAAATAAATTCTTTTATAATTTATGGTCTCCGATATATCACTGATATATCACCGCCAAGACCGATATGGCGCTTGGCGGTGGTTGACCGCCGAGGTACCGCCGAACGATATTTAAACCGGGTCAGGGTCAACTGCAGATGGTGCTTCATGTTCACAAGAAAGTCGAGGAAGAGGAAAGTTGCGAAATAGCCGGCGAAAGCAAAGGAGTTGACTTCACAAAGGTGTTCATGTATTGTTTCTTTACACAAAGATTTTAGAATAATTGATCGTGTTCTTATGAGAATTTTAATTGCGGTAGGATTGCTCGCAAATGATGACACAGCCAAGCAGCAGCCTCGAAGAGAGGCAGGCAGGAAGCGACCGCCAGAACCGGTTTCCGTGGGTGGTTAGGATGGTCAGTGGGCTTTCATCCACTTATGTGTACTTGTTGACAATCCACTTACTCCTAATAAGATGGGAGCGTAAAAGGTGCTTTGTTGTATTTCCTTGATGCGTACAAAACAACCAAGCTTTATCACACAAGCGCACTTGTGAATGGCAGACCGCAAGTTTAAACGGCTCAGAACGAACTCAATGAAGATCCGAGGAGTACGGTGGTCTCCCCGGTCGTTATGTCCCTACGAGCTATGAAATGGATTATCGACGTTTAGTGATCGAGAGATTTGAACGGAAAAGGATTTGAATAGATTATAACTACTGGAGAAGCCAACAAATTACAACGCTTAAATGCAAATTAAAGGAAATTAAAAAGATAAAATCTATTAAATAAACGCTATCACTATATTTAAAATGATGTTTTTGTTTTTATGTTTTTATAAAACTTAAATTAAAATCTACGACGCATAAAAATAAAAAGTGAAACTAAAGCAATATTAAGCCTAAAAATATGAAAATGATGTTTTTACAAACCTAATGATAAAAGAAAACTATTAGAAAAATAAAATTATTTTTATGACTAATTATCTAATTATTATTAATTAAAAACTAATTTTAACTATTAAATAATTCCCTAAAATACAAGAAATTAGGAAATAAAGCTAGAAAAATAAAATTATGAAATGGAAAAGTCTAAAATATCAAAAGAGAATTTTCAAAACTATTTTTGTATTTTTTTGATTATTTTTCTATTTTTTTATGAATTTTAAACTATTAAAAACTAATTAAATTGCTAAAAATTACAAAATAAACTATGAAAAATATGGAAAATTACTTTTTTTACTTTTTATATTTATCTTAACTTAATAAAAATGAAAAATTATTTTTTTGAACCTTTTCTCAATTTTTTTTATTTAAAGCTAATTAAAAAGGCTTAAAAACTAATTTAAATTAAGAAAAATAGCAAAACAACTTGGAAAAATCTGAAAATCTCAGGAAAACTCTAAAATGATATAAGGAAGCTAGGAAAATTGGAAAAACAGGCACTTATGTGGAGAAATTGAGAACTGATGCACAAGTGCTTATTATTAAGCACTCCAAAGAAGCCAAATGGACAAAATAAGCTACCAACTCATACCAAAGGTCTAAATATGCTATAAGTACTAGAATGAAACTAAGAATAACAAGCTACAAACTACGAATCACAAGATAGCAGAGATTTGATGTCTATGAGTTTCAAGTTAAAACAGACTGAAAGTGGTAAGTTGAACACAAGCACAAGCTTATAAATAAGCTCAAACTAAAACTATGAATTGAACTGGAAAGGACCTGGGTGAGACCAAGTGTACCAAAAACTAGACCTCGGTGAGCTAAATGAGCCCTATACAACTGATGCAAGAACTGAAAACCCGCCACAAACAGACATGGAGTGGGCATTTTTGCCTAAAAGAAGAGCGATTGAAGCTTTTAAATAAATGGCAAAATTCCAAAAAATGCTTATAAGTACAAAGACCAGCTTGAACTTTTAGAATGCCCATTTCACAGAAAATGGCTAAAAATGAAGCCATGAAAATTCCTTGCTTTTGGCTCAAAAAACGATTTTAACTACTTTGACTTTTGAAGATATTGATAAACTTTGACTAAGTTGAACTTTGGGTCCAATTTTAAGACTGATGTTGATGTAATATGTTAAGCTAAACCTACTGCAAGCAATGTTTGATGATTCTAAACACAAATCAAGGATTTACCAATCCTTGATCACAACAGCTTAGCGCATGAGACAGATTTGAGTGATGTTTGACTTCTAGTGCTAGCAGACCCCAAACTATGATTCAAATGAGCTCAAAAATACTTGACAAACATGAACCAACCTTAAACAACCACTGACTAAGCATAAATGACAGTTAAATCAGTTGAGCCAAACACCCTTTAAGTACACTAGGTAACTAAAAAGATTTCAACAATGAAACTACTTATTTTTATGATCAAGCTAACTTAATATAACTGAATTAATACTATGTGAACAGGTTTTAACAGATTTACACTACAAATACAGATTATGCATGAAGACTTGAACTTGACTTACAAATATCCATAGCCACAATGGCTTGCCATTACTGAAACCCAGAACCACTAACCTATCAGAACCAACCCATATGACTATAATTCACCCATTTTTATTCCTGCATCAACCCATTCCCTTTGCTGCATCATTTTTGCTCCATCTTTGACTTATGTTGACCAATATTCAAAAGAGTTTGAAACTTGATTATAAGCTTACAAAAAGCTATTTTAAGCTTATATAAGCTTATATGAGATTGAGAGTGAACTGCTTAAAGCTTTGACAAAAGAGTTTGAAACTTAAAATTTCAACAGTTAACACAAATGATGGAAATTGAACATGAACCCAAATTATCACTTAAACAAAGTTGCAAAGTACTTAAATACTTTTGTTTGAGACAATTGAAAAGGAAATTACAACTATAAACTATTTAGGATATGATCATAAGAAAAACGACATACATTGCAAAGAAAATAAAACTAACTATCCTCTCATTGCTTCTCTGGCTTTTTATACATCCAAAGCTCCTTCTCTCCACTTATGAATAGTTCCCAAAGAACAATCTCAACCTTTGATGTCTTTTGGGATCTTAGCCGTTAAAGCTTTTTGCCAAAATGGTTTTAACCGTTTGTGAGATTGAGTGTTAGGTTTAGAGGCATTTAATGCTCCCTTGGCTTCTTGTGTTTGGAGGGGGGAAGTAGGTGATGATGGTTGAGTGTATCGTGAGGTTGCGGGGAAATGATGGAAATGGCTTCTCGTGAGGGAGAGAGGGAGTGCAAGGTCAAAATGGTTTGACCGGGTATTTTAATAATAGGGGGTCCAATGAGTGGTTCAATGGCTTTGGCAAGGGGTCCAAAAATAGGATTTGACAAGTCCAAGGGTGCAAATAGGTTAATAAATAAGGACCTTAATGCAATTTCTGAAAATGTAGGGACCTAGGTCAGCTAATCTCAAAGTTGCTCCAAGGACTGAATTTGACAAGTGTTAATATTACAAGGACCAAAGTTGCCATTTTCACATTTTCCAAGGACCATTTCTGCCAATTTTCAAAGTTGAAGGACCATTTTGTAATTTTCTCAAAACTTTTATATTTTTCACCAAAGGACTAAATTTGACAAGTTATGATTTTAAAAGGACCTTTGGTGACTTTTCATTTGAAATTTTGACTCGTGGACTAGTTTTGACAATTTTAGAAACTTGGGGACTGAACTCAATTATGCAACTTTTGCTCATTTTTCATCAGATTTTAAACATTTTGCATCTGAAACATATAAAATGCAATTTTGAGATATTTTCAGATTTTGATGCATTTCTGAGCATTTTTAAACGTTTTGCAGTTCAGATTTGACTAAAAATGATGAGTATTTACACACTCATCATTCCTTTTTACGGAACACATTAGAATAATTAGACCAAGTTCTCATGAGGTTTTTTTAATTGGGTTAGGAGTGAAAACAGATGATCCTGGGTTTTCACAGCAACCTCGAAAGAGAGGCAGGCCAAGAAATCAGCCGGACAGCAAGCAGGTTGGACCGGGTGGTCCAAGTGGTCAGGTGGCCGGTTCATCCAGTTATGTGTGCACTGTTGGTCAGCCAATGACTCCTAATAAGATGGAAGCGAGCAAAGGTTCTTTACTGTATTTTCTTTTTACACAACACTTTAGAATAATTAGATTAGATTCTCATGGCGTTTTTTAAATCTGATTAGGGGTGACCACAGATGATGCAGGGTTTTCACACCAACCTCGAAAGAGAGGCACGCCAAGAAAGCAGCCGAACAACAAGCAGGTTGGACCGGGTGGTTCAAGTGGTCAGGTGGCCGGTTCATCCATTTATGTGTGCACCGTTGGTCAGCCAATGACTCCTAATAAGATGGAAGCGAGCAAAGGTTCTTTCCTATATTTTCTTTATACACAGCACATTACAATGATTAGATGTGCTTATGAGATTTTTAAATTGGACTAGGAAGAAAAAGACGCCTGGAACAGCCCTCCACAACATGCATGGACCAACCAAATTCAGATGGTCATGCTCATACCGTTGTTCAATCCACGGATACTCATGCAAGTCAACGTGAGTAATTCTTTAGTTTTACCTTTTGCAATGCATTTTTGTGGTTCTAAAAATCGGTTAAACTTTTCTCCTCCTTTCTTTGGGTGGCAGCGGTTGGCATGGATGACAATGCCCAAGCAAGTGCTCCCCAAAATGTTACACAAGGAAGAAAAAGGTGTCTGGAGTAGCCCTCCACAACATCCATGCACCAATCAAATTCAGATGCTCATGCTCATACCGTTGGTCAATCCAAGAATACTCATGCAAGTCAAAGTGAGTGACTTTTTAGTTTTACCTTTTGCAATGCATTTTTGTCGATCTAAAAATCGGTCAAACTTTTGTACTCCTTTCTTTGGGTGGCAGCGGTCAGCATGAATGACAATGCCCAAGCAAGTGCTGCACAAAATGTTACTCATCAGTCACAAGGAAGAAAAAGACGGCTGGAGCAGTCCTCCACAACATGCATGCACCGATTAGATTCAGATGCTTATGCTCATACCGTTGGTCAATCCACGAATACTCATGCAACTCAAAGTGAGTAATTTTTTAGTTTTGCCTTTTGCAATGCATTTTTGCAGATCTAAAAATCGGTTAAACTTTTGTCTTTGGGTGGCAGCGGTAGGCGTGAATGACAATGTCGGAGCAAGCGTTGCACAAAATGTTACTCATCAATCACAAGGTCGAAAAAGAACTAAGCGCTCAGGTTAATCCTCTAGAAAGTCTAAACGTCAGCGATTCCTTAAAAGTAGTTTCCATCATGGCACGGATAATGGATCATGCAGCATTGATGAAGGATCTTCTTCTCATACAACACAAGGTTACTTCTTTTTTTGTAATTTTTTTTAGCATCGGTTATCTTTTTTAAAAACATATATTCTCAAACCTTTGAATTAATTATGGTTTCTTAATAAATGTAGATGCATCATATGCATATGATGATTTAGGGGACTGTTCCGAGCGGGTGCTATCATTGTAACACTGTCTTTTGGCCTGGGGAACAGCTTGCAAGCCACCGGTTTAGAAATTCTTTACCTCAATACCATTTATGTTGTGGAGGCGGTAGAATATTTATGCAACCGGAAGCACAGCCACCTGAGTATATCAAGCAGCTGCTTCGCCGAAGAACCTTTATGGAAAATATACGAACCTACAATCAGATGTTTGCAATGACTTCTTTCGGTGCGAACGTCGACACCACAATCAATAATGGTGGAGGGCCATATATTTTCAAGGTTTCAGGCCAAATAATGGTGGAGGGCCATATATTTGTCCAACTAATGACGACCCAAAATTTTTACAGCTCTATATCTATGACACGCAGAACGAGGTTGAGCATAGGTTGAGCCATTTTTCAAATTCAGATGCCACTAATTTGGATCTACAGATCGTGGAAGGGCTCATTCACTTTCTAGACACCCACAATGAGTTGGTCCAGATATTTAGAATTGTACGCGACAAGTGTGCTCAGCATGATGTCCCTGAATTTAAAGTGAGGCTTTACAGTGGTGAAGGGCCCCGTGGTTATGAGCTTCCAGCATCACAGACTCTTGGCGCCATTGTCTTTGACAGTGGCCCAGAAAGTGAGTTGAATTATGATGTTATACTAGAATACAAAGATGGTCTAGTAAATAGGATCAGCAAAATTCATAAGTCATACATGTCGTTACAGTTTCCATTGATTTTCATCTATGGTCAGCCAGGGTATCATACAAAGTTAAAGTTAAGAACATCAGATCCAGACGATGAGCCAAAACGTGTTTCGATGAATGCATTCTACATATACCAGCTGCACCTAAGGCATGACAATTATAATATGCTTTTTCGGACTGGTAGGCTTTTTCAGCAGTATGTCGTTGGGGTGTATTGTTGTATAGAACAGAATAGAATGGATTTTCATAGAACACATCAGAATGATATTCGAGGAGACTATTTATTAGGCCTGTATGATGCAGTTTCAAGGGGAGATCGTGAAGGATCAAAGGCAGGCTCACGAATTATATTACCTTCCTCATTTACTGGAGGTCCAAGATATATGTATAGTCATTACCTGGATGCATTGGCCATTTGCAGGGTGCTTGGTAATCCACGATTTTTTATAACATTCACATGCAATGTAAAGTGCCCTGAGATTCAAAGATACATGGGTCAGTTTCCTCACCTGACTACAGCGGATAGAGCAGATATAGTGTGCAGAGTATTTGAGCAAAAGATTAAGTCATTCATCAGGTTCATGAAGCAAGAACAAACATTTGGGCGTGTCACAGGAGGTATGTCTATGTTTATTTATAAAATAAAAAATAAAAAAATAAAAAAAAAATAATAAAAAAACCACTTGGATTTTAGCTTTTAGCCACGTTCATTCACTGAATCAGTATATAATGTGGTGTCCCACCATGTTGTTCTAATTTTAGTTGTTATATTTTTTTTATGCAGTATTGTATACTGTTGAGTTTCAAAAACGTGGCTTACCACATTGCTACACACTTCTTTGGATTTCTTCAACGATGAACATTGACAATGCTCAGGATGTGGATCAATACATTTCTGTAGAGCTGCCTGACCCCGATGTTGATCCGCGTACTTATATAATTGTTTCTTAGATGATGATGCATGGACCATGTGGCAGGGCTAACTTGAATGTTAGTGCAAATACTACGATATTTAATCTATACATTCTCATTTGTTTTGTTGATGACAAACATGTAACTTGTAATACATAACGTAAAATGTATAAGTTACTTTCAAATTAGATTTTGTCTCAACATACTCTCAACACCTCTCGACGACTCAAGTCCTTGTATGCTACAACACAGGTTCGTTCATGTTTGTTATGTTGCGTTATGATCAAACCCCCAACAAACCATTAAACATGTTTAGTTAAATAGTTTATGTATAACAACTAGTGTTTACATATTGGGTAAATATATACATAACTAGTATGTATTATAATGGGTAATATAAATGGGTAGAAACTTAAGTATTTGACCCATTGACCAAATACGTTGAATGTAGTTGGGTAAAACCCAAAGTTCAAGACCCATACCCAATGTCTAGATACATTGTACATTGGTGGGCACTCAAAACCATGGACTAGATGCATTGCATCTTGTAGATACATTGAATCTACTTGTAACCCATAACCCATGACCCATACCCAATGTCTAGATACATTGTACCTTGGTGGGCACTCAAAATCATGGACTAGATGCATTGCATCTTGTAGATACATTGAATCTACTTGGTACCCATAACCCATGACCCAAAACCCATAGGTAAAAGGGAGCGTCCCACGGATCCCCAGTAATACACTGGATGGATCCCTCAAGGGTGGGATCCGGGGAACAGTGGCTATTTTTCTTCTATAAATAGTGAGCCATTTCTTCATTGTTTTACACACCTTTACACATAGTTTCTCTCCACCATTTTCTAGGATATTTAGATCATTAGGAAACATGTAAACCACCCGCATCTCATATGATCATAATGCTTCTAACTTTCATTTGTTGTAAGCATACTCCCGAAGTGATCCTCCAAAGCAAGCTTAGAGATCTTGCATCCTTACCTACTGAAGTGATCACCCATCACAAGCATACAAGCACATGAAGATCTTCTACAACAAGCTTGGGAAACTTGTCATCTTCATTCATAGAAGACTAACTACATCATGCTTTATGTTCTTGATGTTTAGTTTAGGACTTCATATCCATTAGACACATTGTCTTGGATATTGTCTAGTATCGTATTCTTGTATCTATGACTAGACTAGATGGTTTATGTGTTTGTGCCATAAAACACAAGGTTTGTTATGTTGGGCTACAAAACATAACGGGTGCCTAGAAGTCAAAGTCACAAGGCATTAGTGAAGGGTGCCTAGAGATCAAGTCAAAGGCATTAGTGAAAGGTGCCTAAGGTGTACATTCGATTTGGTGTGATTCGATGTACAAGATAGATTAGTATTGGGTCAAAGGATATTGATATCCTTGTTGATGTTGTTATAAGAAGTAGATCTCCTTTAGGGTTAGGTGTCGTGTAGTGTTGGGTAGTAGTTCCTCCATTGTAATGGAACTCGGTACTTAGCCTAGTACCGGATAAAGGGTAGGCGACGTTGTGGTAGGTGTGGTTCACCTTGGTGTGAAGAACCCGGTGGTTAGCCTAGTACCGGAAAAAGAGTAGGCAACATTGTGAAGGCTTCTCCGCCATAAGGAGTTGGTGTTGTGTAGTGTTTACGAACTATCGATCAGGTGACTCGGGAAGTGGAGTAGGGCAAGGAAGGTGTCCTTGTAGTCGAACCACTATAAATCCTCGTGTTAGTTTGTCTATCCTTTTACTTATCGCTTTACTTTTATTCTTGCATTACATTGTTTATTTTCTATGTGGTTGATGTCTATGTTTGTGATACATACTCGGTCTTTCATATAGTCATAAACTATATTTAACACTTTACATATTATGACACGCTTGATCAAGAAAAAGAAACCGGACTAATAATGGTGAAACTTGATTTATAATGAACCATTAATCTTGCGGAATCTTATGTGATATTAAGGGGTTGGCCTTACATGCCGTAATGCGTTAAAAGCATCCTCGCGTCGAGATTAGCAAATGCAATGGTTTATACTATATTTGATACAAAAGTTTTAAGTTTGAAACGGAAACGTATTCACCCCCCCCCTCTACGTTTTCACATTGAATGCACCGTGTATGCAGGGCGATATGTTCAGTAAAAAATTTCCAAAGAGATATAATGAAGAAACGTTTTTTGACGACAAGGGTTATCCACATTATTGAAGAAGGCAAGGACAATTTACCGCAACAAAAGACCAGATCAAGCTTGACAATGGGTATGTGGTGCCGTATAACCGCGATCTTTGCTTGGCGTTTAAAGCTCATATTAATGTGGAGTACTGTGGTTGGAGCATGCTAATAAAATATATGTTCAAATATATATCAAAAGGAACCGATATGATTTTTGCCAAAGTAACAAGATTTGTTGGTGAGGCTTCTACTTCGTTAGCACAAGCAGAGGCAACCATCGATGAAATCCAAAATTATCTTGATGGCCGGTTTATATGTCCTCATGAAGCATGTTGGAGAATCCTCAAATTCGAAATACACAGCAGAGAACCAGCGGTGCAAGTTCTTCCAGTCCATCTAGAAAACATGCAACATGTAACCTTTAGAGACGGTGACAATTTAGAGTCTGTGGTTAACCGTCGTGATCAAAAACTGACAACACTCACAGAATGGTTCACTTAAAACATTGAAAATGAAGATGGAAGGCATTTGACACACTTACAATTCCCATCAGAGTTTGTGTGGTATCCAGATCGAAAGAGTTGGTCACGGAGGAAAACCAACGCATCTTCTATTGGGCGGCTTGCATATATTCACCTAATTTCAGGGGAGCTTTTCTACTTAAGGATGTTGTTATGTCATCAAAAAGGGTGCAGAGACTTTGCAGAGGTGAGATCAGTCAACCAAGTTGTATACCCAACATATCGTGCTGCATGTAACGCACTTGGTCTGCTTGGTGATGACAAAGAATAGGAGACAACTCTTGAAGAGGCATGTGGCTCAGCTTCATCAGCAGGGCTGAGGTTCCTTTTCGCACGCATGCTTACTCATTGCGACCTTGCACAGCCTTTACAGTTATGGAGCAAGTTTTGGCAAGAAATGGGCCATGATATTCCGAGAATTGTCTCAAGCAGTCGATTCCCAACTACCACGTCAATGACGATGAAGTACAAGGATACATATTATATGAGCTGGAAATAATACTTACCAGTTGCGGCAAATCTATAACAAATTGTGGTTTGAAGCCCCCTCCAAAAAAACTGTTAGATCAATTAAACAACCGGTTATTAATGGAAGAAAAGAATTACAATAGGCAAATGCTAGCACAGCAAAGAGATGAGTCGATTCCAAAGTTGAATAATGAACAGAAAAACATATATGACCTCATCATGAATGCTTTTAAAGTGGGTAAGCAGGAGTTGATATTTGTATATGGTCATGGAGGGACCGGTAAAACGTTCCTCTGGAAAACAATCCTCAGCACTATACGGGCTGAAGGTAAAATTGTGTTGGCGGTTGCTTCTTCTGGCATAGCATCTCTCCTTCTTCTAGCAGGACGAACTGCCCATTCAAGGTTCATGCTTCCATTGGAGCTGACGGATGAGTCACTTTGCAGCATTAAAAAAAACACTCTAATAGGAAATCTTTTAAAAGAAACAGATCTTATTATCTGGGATGAAGCGCAACCAGCGATGCTTGAAGCATTGGATAGGACTCTGAGAGACATATTAGATGCACCAGATGTTTTGTTTGGTGGGAAAACAATCATTTTAGGCGGTGATTTCCGCCAAACACTCCCAGTCAAGAAAGGCGCGCCAAAAATGGAAGTAATAGCATCGTCTATTGCAGAATCTCACATGTGGCCATGCTTTCAGGTTATGACACTTAAAAAAATATGAGGCTTTTCCGCTCAGATTTGAGCCTAGAAGAACAGAGCTTAGCAGCCTCATTTGCATCATGGCTTCTTGATATTGGTAATGGTAACATTGGTGAGCCTGATAAAGAAGACAGCAGAGATGCATCATGGGTTGAAATCCCTTCTAGATATTGAATACAGGATAACGACGAAGGCCTCTCAAATCTCATAGATTTCATCAATGATCAGCCTACACTTCAAACACTTTCAGCAATTACTCTACAAGAAAAGGCAATCGTCTGTCCGAAGAATGAAACAGCAGATATTATTAATTCAAAAGTCTTATCGATGGTTGATGGTGAAATAACAACTTATGCAAGTTACGATATGGCCATACCAATTGTAAATAACGGAGCTGAAACCGAGATGTTATACCCTCCTGAATATCTAAACACCTTTAAGTTGTCAGGATTCCCGCCACATGAATTGCAGCTTAAGGTTCGATCACCAGTGATGTTGCTAAGGAATGTTAACTTGGCAGGTGGTCTGTGCAATGGGACACGTATGATAGTCACGCAGCTGATGTCGAGGCTTATTGAAGTGCAAATCATCACAGGCACAAGAGTCGGCGAAAAAGTTTTTATCCACAGAATACCGCTAATCCATAAAGATCCAGATCTTCCTTTTGTGTTTAAATGAACTCAGTTCCCAGTAAAACTATGTTATGCTATGACAATAAACAAAAGCCAATGCCAATTTTTAAACAAAATTGGCGTTTACCTTCCCGAACCAGTCTTTGGCCATGGGCAGTTGTATGTCGCTCTCTCTAGAGCTACATATCCTCATGGAGTAAAAGTTCTTATTAAACAACAAGAAATGAAAGGCAAAATGTGACCAAAAATATTATTTACAAAGATTTTTTGAAAAAAATATCAGACTCACCCTCTGTTTTCACAACGCAAATGTAGGCATTAATATTTGATTTTTTTGGAAAACAAACTTATTGCTTTTTTGTTGCTTATTGGGTTCCCTTTAATTTTCAGTTTATGCTTCCTTTTTTTTAAATGTTTTTGCGCGTATCTTTTTATTGTGAGCACTGCGTTAGGATTTAGTTTTACTTTTGCTTTAGGCTCATACAAAACTTGCTGCAATCTTTTTCTCATAAACATTCTTTACATGATGCCATCAGAATTGAATGTTAGTATCTTTTGCTTTTATAAACTTATCGTGAAAGTCATCAGCTACAGGTAGATTTTCAAAACGCCAGTTTTATGTAGGGGTGAGCAATCCCAACCGACACCCAACTCCCGTACCGATCCCGACACCCGACTCCCTTCCTGATACCGATCCGACTGTAATCGGGTCGGGAGTCGGTTTGCGTTTTCCTGGTAATCGGATTCGGGGACGGGTCGAGTCGGGATCGGACGGTCCCGAAAACGCAGCCAAAATCAAAAATGGGGACGATTCGAGACCATTATCGGGATTCGGGACGAGTCGGGACCATTATCGGGTCGGGAGTCGGTTTGGGTTTTTCCCCATTTTTGGTATCGGGATTAGTCGGGACGGGTCGGGATTCGTCCCGATGCTCACCCCTAGTTTTAGGTGCCATGTATCTTAATCTTAGTGCTGAAATACTTATTCCCTTTATCGTTGTCACTTTTAAGATCCTTTTTTGGTATCTAACTTTCTTTTTTAACACTTGGCAGCACAATGGAAGGAAATGCAACTGCTCCGTTGTCGCATGCCTCCAAAGACAAAGCCTGTTGGGATATGAAAGTGCTGAAGAAAGAAAAAGTACTGAAAAAAGTCAAAGAGTCAAAGTACTGCTAAAGAGGAACTCAAAGTACTGCTGAAGAAGTCAAAGTATTGCAAAGCTAAAAGAACTGTTATATTCATTTATGGAAAGCTTTGTAAATTCTAGAATATTCATTATTAGATTACTTGTCGTACAAGGATACAAATTGTAAATCATTTAGGGTATTCCTTGAGCCTATAAAAGGACCCCCTAGATTGATATTAGATGTACGTGACATTATTAGAGTTTTAGAGAAGTTCGATATTATTAGAGCTGTTAAAGAGTCTGCATAATAAGCAGAGTTAGAGTTATTAATAAAATTGTTCAAAGTTAAAGTTATTCTTCTTAGCTTTGTTAAGTAAATTCCTTATACTTAATAGAGTTTGCTCAGTGTTTCATTGTTAATAACTTAGGATTTATCCGAGGTTATTAAACCTTAACAAGCTATTTAAGTTAGTTTGGTTAGAGTACATCGATCCAACAAGTGGTATTAGAGCTTGTGTGAAACTCGACTAAGAAGAAACCCTAAAACCCTATTACAACAAAACCTAAAGATGTCGATGAAGTTTGTTCCACCACCATCAATCACCTCACTCAGAATTCCAATCATCAAGAAGGGAGAATATGACCTATGGTGTATGAAGATGAGGGAGTACATTGCCATTACAGACCATGCACTATGGAATGTAATTGTCAATGGTAATGAAGTAGTTCCGAATGGAGATTGCCGGACAACCTAAACCACCCAAACCCAGTCTTACCAGAGCTACCATAAGGAATCAAGAGAAGGCTCTTAACATACTCTTATCGCTATACACGATGGACATCTACAAGTTTCATGATGCTAAAGATGCAAAGCAACTTTGGGCTGCTCTCAAGACAAGATTTGGAGGGAATGAAGCTTCTAAGAAGATGCACATAAATCTGTTGAAGCAACAGTTTGAAACTTTCACTGTTGGTGAAAGAGAGAGTCTTGATGCCGCATATGATAGATTTCAAAATCTCCTCAACATGTTGGAGTTATACAAGGCGAAGTATGTTGAAGATGCTAATCTCAAGTTCTTAAGGAGTTTGCCATCCACATGGCATGTGATTGCTACTATGATCAGAGGACAACCTGGATTGGACACCATAGATTTTGATGATCTCTACAATCATCTGAAGGTGTATGAGCATGAGATGAATGGCCAATCAAGCTCAAAGACTCACAGTATTGCTTTTGTGTCATTTGAAAAGAGGCGTACTTCCACCAAAAGTACTGCTTCTCCTCCTCAAAGTCTGTTGCTCAAAGTATTGTTTACAGTCCCCCACCTATGCTCAGCAAGCCCCACCAACTACTACCATGCACTCAGATGAAGTTGTATGCTCTTTCTTTGCACAGCAAGCTTCTTTACCTGTAACTTATGAAGAAGATCTCTCACAGATTGAAGAGGATGCTTTAGAAGAAATTGATATCAGGTGGCAAGTTGCAATGATCACCGCAAGGATCAAGAAGTATATGAAGAAAACAGGAAAAACACCGACTTCAAACCAAAACAGGGAATCACTTTTGACAAAACCAAAATTGAATGCTTCAATTGTCAAAATACTGGACACTTTGCAAGGGAGTGCAGGTTTGTTAAGTATCAAGCAAACAGATAGCCGAGAAACCAAAGCTAGAGCTTAAAGAAATTCCTATTCTTGAAACAAAGCCTTGGTTGCTCAAGAAAGTTTATCAGAGGTTGACTGGAGTGCTGAGTTGGATGATAAACCAAGAACCTATTGTATGGTAGCAGTGGAAGAAGCAGTTGAAGATTCAAGAGAATAGGACTGAGCACGCTTTGATGAGGAATCGGATCATGCTGCTTTGGAATCCGGAGATGGTTTTGGAGGATTTGATTGGAGCATAGAGAGTGAAGATGATCCTGTTCTACTTGCAATGGTGGCTACTTCACCAAGTTCACCCCCTATCTCTGAGGTATGCTCAAATTGTTATGATTTTTATCAAAAATTACTTGGCAGTTATGTAATTGAAAGAGATAATTGTGTTAGGGCTAGGTCTGAGGTAGCTGGTTATCAAATAACCTTAGAGTCTATGGAAGCCAAAATATTAGGACATGAAAATAATGAAGTGGCTTGGGCTGAAAAGTATGAACAACAAGATTACCAGTTAAAACTAAGTGAATGGAAACTAAATTGTAAAATTATTGAAATTGAGAAATTGACTAAGGAAAGAGATGATTTGTTAGCAAAGTTTGATGCCTGGAAAGAATCTGGTCTGTCACATGTTACTTATGTTCAAAAACAGAGAAGAGCTTACATTAAAACTGGCTTAGGTTTTGGTATGGACTTTGATAACATAGAAGAGAATCAATCTGGTGATGACCTAGAGGATATAACCACTAGTGATGATGAACTCATTAATTATGTAGACACATCTAGTAATGAGGATTCAATTAGTGAAACACCTCCTGAGTATAAGAAAGACAATGGTTATCTTACAGTTCCCCATCCCACTGAAATTCATCAACCCCCTAGGCCTGATGTTTCTTGTTTTGGAGAAGACAGTCTAGAGTTTAGGAAAAAGCTAGTTGGTCAATCTAGGTCTGAAACCCCAAAAGAAACTGTTGAAAACAATGTTCAAAGTCAAGCAGTACATTCAACTCAAATTACTGCTCCACAAGCAGTACCTTCGGGAAAACCTTTTCAAAATAGTACTGCTAAACCTTTTTGGGATAACTTTGGTCAAAACAGGTTTAATCATTCACCTAGAAGGCAAAATAGTTTTGGTCATAGACATATAAGAAGTCACTTTGGGAGTATGGGTCAAAAAGTGTGTTTTGTGTGCTTTAGTCCTACTCATTTAATCAATGATTGTGAATTTCTTTCAGAATACCTTAGAAAATTTCCAAAGCATAGGTCTGCCAATCAGCAACATAGAGAGCACAAACCCACTGGAATAATTCAAATAGGGTCAATCACAGCAATTTCTCACCGACCATAGGTACCCTCACCGAGAAGAACCTTTTCAAAACCCAAGTACCTTCAATACTTTCCAAGGTACTGCTAAGCCAAGACCAAGATACTTTCTCAAAGTACGTCGCTCCTTTCACCAAACACCTCTTGGAATAGGAACCCTAGGAGATCTCATTACTATCAACCTAGAAGGTATTACAATTCACATAGAGGATCTAGATCACAAGAACCAAGTGTTAAAACAGAATGGGTTAAGAGAGAAAGTACTACTGAGGGACAAACAGTACTTTCAACAAAAAGTGAATCAGATGTTTTTGTGATACAAGAAAAAGAGAATGAACTTGTAAAAGAGAATTGTGTTGAAAATCCCAAAAGTTTTGAAAATCCACATGCTAAAAATCAAAAGATAATTCTGGATCATGTTTTGAAAACAGTGGAAATTACATACTCAAAGAATTTGAGTTTGTAACTCCACAAGGGAACACAAGTCAGTAATGGCTTGGGTTCCTAAAAATCACTAACTCTTTTATCTTTGTGCAGGGCAACCCAGAAGAGGAGCTTAAAGATCATTTGATTGTAGATAGTGGTTGCTCTGGAAGTATGACAGGAGACAAGGAAATTCTGTTTGATTTTAGATCTATTAGTGGAGGAAGAGTTGCATTTGGGAATTATCCCAATGGAGGAAGAATTACTGGAAAATGATCCCAATGGACAAGTGTTGTAGATGCAGAATCAGCTCTTGGATTATGGGTTCAATTTCAAGAATTCTCCCATCAATATTGATAATGAGAGTACCATTTGCATTGTGAAGAATTCAGTTTATCATTCCAAGACCAAGCATATTCAGATTAGGCACCACTTCATCAGAGATTGTTATGATCATAGGCTCATTAATGTTGTCAAGGTACAGACGGATGATAATGTAGCGGATTTACTCACCAAAGGATTTGATGTTTCAAGATTTACTCACTTGGTAGTGAGTATTGGCATGATTAATTACTGAGCTACATTTAAGGGGAGGACTATTTAGTGTACATATAGTCCTATGCATTGCTTGAGGGGAGGATATTCATGTTTGTTTGATGTATAAGCTATTGTAAGGAAGAGAATGGAAAAGTACTGCTTTTTACTGCTTGGAAAGTACTGCTTGGAAAGTACTGCTTGGAAAGTACTGCACACGTGGAAAGTACTGTTTGTCTTATTAAATTACTGTTCTAACGGTAATATTGAGGGGTAATTACACCTAATGGTAACTTTGTTATTAATGGCTGTGATTTTTTTAAATCTCACCTATAAATAACTACTCTCTGAATTTCCCTCTCATATTGATATCTACAAATCTTTTCAATATTTCTCACACTTTCACCTATATTATTCGTTCTATTTCTTACTGTGCTCATATAATCATCAATGGCGAATCGTAATACTGTTTCCAAACACAACATGGTGGCTTAATTTAGACAAGACTGACAGCGCTGCAATCTTTCATGACATCATCGATTTTCTTCGGATCGCCAATTAGTTATGCGCTATTAGTAGAACCAGATGTTATTGAGCCCTGGATTCAACAATTTTGGGAAACTGCTAGGGTTCATATGGAGAATGATGAAGAATATATTCATGCTATGGTTGCTGGGAGAAATATCAAGGTTACTGAAGCCTCTATTCGAGAAGACTTATTGTTTAATGATGAAGATGGGGCTGTTCGTTTTGATAAGCAACTGATTTGGGATACTTTTGGGCACATTGGTTATGAAGGGTCCTTAACTGAACAAACATTCAGGAAACCCTTATTTTGTCCTCACTGGAAGTTTTTAGTGCATGTGTTGCTTAATTGTATTAGTGCTAAAAGTACTTCATGGGAGCAATTTGGATCTAACATAGCATCTGCTATAGTGGGATTGGCTACTGATCGTGTTTTCAACTTTTCAAGGCTAATTCTAGATGGAATGCTTTCACACATCTCTCATGGTTCAAAATGGCTGATGTATCCAAGGTTTATACAAGTATTTCTCAATAAACAACTTTCAGATGTTCCTAAGCCTACAAGTCTTTTACCTGTTGTGGTTCAACAAGCCAAGATTTTCACCTTTATGGCTAGGAAGAGTGATTTATTCACTAGAAGGGACACTCCCTTAACTACTTCTATGATGGAAGTTGTTCAAGCTGTCAGAGCTGATGCTGCAGAAGATCAAGATAGTGAAGGTACTCTTCTATACAAGGTCTGCATCTGCAAGTACTGCATCTGCAAGTACGCGATGCTGCAGTACTGCACATCATCTGCAAGTATGCATCTGCACTATCTGCATCTCAAAGTGCCTTTGCATTAGAAGTACGCATCCCAAGGTTGTTTCCCAAAATCTTGAAGTTTAAGAAGATGTTGCAGTTTCACCTTCTCCATCTCCACAAAGATCTGTTCATGATTCTCAACCAGAGGAACATTCACCAATTCGAGGAGATGATCCAGCTACTATACCTCCTGAAGGTTTGACATTGGATAATTATGTTCTGACAAGGGAGTTAGTTAAATTGAAGAAAACAACTGAGGCTCAAGCTAAAAAGATTAAGAAGTTGAAGCTCAAGTTTCGACGACTCAAGAATTTTGTCTGGCCATTGGTTCAACATCATCGTCTTTGGGTCAAATCTAAAAAGAAGGCGCAACGGCAGTTTAAGAAGACTCAACGACAAAAGGATCAAAAGCAATCATCTTCTATCCAATTGGGGAGGAATTTAGAATAAAATAATTTGAAAGAAGATGTTAAGGAGAATGAACCTCAAGGTACTGAAGAATATGTTAATATTGAAAGTACTGAGGAAGAAAGGACTGAAGTTCAAGGAACTAAGGAGCAAGTTATTGATGATCAAGTTCAAGGTACTGATGATCAAGGTACTTATGATCAAAGTACTGCTCTTCAAGGATCTTTTAGGCAAGAATTTATTACTCCAAGGTTGTTAGACTTTGAAGAGGAAGCTGGTCCTTCAACATATGAAGAAGCTGCTGGTCCTTCAACTGTCATACAAGAAGAAGAATCTGGAGTACATGTTCTAGAGTTAGAAGATGGAATTATGATTCACATGTTAGCATAAAGAAGATATCCGCTTACAACAGATCTTATGAGAAGGATGTTAGTGCATGGAATGGAAGTTGAAGATGATAATGAAATTGCTCTTATGGTCATCAAATTGTTTATCAACTCGACTACTATGGCTGATGATGATGAATAACTAGTATGAATTTTAATTGAATAAAATCTTTTTGAAATATCAGTACTTTATTCAAAGTACTGCTGATCAAACAGTACTTTCATTAAAGTACTGCTTGCAGCTTTTAACCAGTTAAGTGATTTTTGAAAGAAACCTTTTGTTAAGTAACAAATATTTTGAAACAAAGGTTGAATAAAATAAATGGTTTTTGAGATGGAAACATCAATAGGTTATCAATCCACCATGGTTACAAAAGGATTGGCTAATCCATGAGCAAACGGCTCTGGTAAAGATATCTCAAATCTGTTTTTAGTTGACAACTTGCTAATAAGTTGTATGGTAATCAACTCACCATATCAGTAATGTGAAGAGTTGGCTAGCCCACAAGAAAATGGCTTGTGGTAAAGGCTGTGGAAAAACCATTATTGGTAATTAGTTCACCATAGATGAAAGAACTAACTAGTCTAGAAGGGTACATCTTTTAGTAAAGACAACTCAAATCTGTTGATAGCTGATGATTTGCTAAAAATCATATGGTTATCAATGTACCATGGTCTTACACACCAAAACATTTGGCTACTCCAGAGTTAATGGCTTTGGTAAAGAGATCAAAATCCATTAAAATTTTCAATGATTCACCTCTCACAGGAGTTAACACACCTGGAAGTGATGAGAATAGACTGCAACTTAAACAGAATTAATGTACAAATTGTCAATTGTTGCTGTGTTGCTGAAAAGATAGAGCTTGCTGGATGATGCTGTAAAAGAATAATTCTAAAGATACTTTGATAATATTGATACAAGCACATAAACTACAAAGATACAATCCAAAGACTAAGACATAATCTTTCCTTAAAGATGAAGCTGTTAAAGATAAATTCACAAAGGAACTTGAAGTCAAGCAAGTAGAATTCAAGTTAGGGGAGGATTGTTGGGATATGAAAGTGCTGAAGAAAGACAAAGTACTGGAAAAAGTCAAAGAGTCAAAGTACTGCTAAAGAGGAAGTCAAAGTACTGCTGAAGAAGTCAAAGTACTGCAAAGATAAAAGAACTGTTATATTCATTTATGGAAAGCTTTGTGAATTCTAGAATATTCATTATTAGATTACTTGTCGTACAAAGATACAAATTGTAAATCGTTTAGGGTTATCCTTGAGCCTATAAAAGGACCCCTAGATTGATATTAGATGTACGTGACATTATTAGAGTTTTAGAGAAGTTCGATATTATTAGAGTTGTTAAAGAGTCTGCATAATAAGCAGAGTTAGAGTTATTAATAAAATCGTTCAAAGTTAAAGTTACTCTTCTTAGCTTTGTTAAGTAAATTCCGCATACTTAATAGAGTTTGCTTAGTGTTTCATTGTTAATAACTTAGGATTTATCCGAGGTTATTAAACCTTAACAAGCTATTTAAGTTAGTTTGGTTAGAGTACATCGATCCAACAAAGCCATTGAACTTACCAATGCACCGCAGACTGTTACAATTCGTCAGCTAACACCAACATCTCACAAAGAAAGTCCTTGAAGCTAGAGTATACAGAAAATAGATTTCAGTCACTTATGGCAAAAAGGGTGCAGCTGGATTCTCTGGGAAGAAAAAAGAGACCGGGTATTGTTGTATCTTGATAGATCAAGAGGTATGTGTTAATTCACGTAGCATAGATAAGATGTAGTTGCAGTTAGGATTTGTCTAATAAGAAATCACCATCGACAGGGTAATGCTATACAAGGGAACATGAATATCAGAGAGATTGACTACTTCAACCCAAAAATCAAGCTTGGAGAGGTTTACAGGATTTCAGAGTTCATGTGTGAGCCAACCAATTCTTACCAACAAACCTTTAACAACAAAACAAGCCTCAAGTTTGGGAAGGCCACAAAATTTGATGATATACAAGCACCAAACATCCCGCACCACTACTTTGATTTTGTTTCGTTTAACCAGCTTCAGTACAGAATCCCTACAGAAGATGCAATGGGCCGAATGCAATACCCGATTCTGACAGGTCGTCTTTCTACTCATAACACCAAATAGAATCATAAAATGCTAACACTTTTCTCCTCACAGATTACATAGGTTGTTTGCGGTCAGTAGGGGAACTTACACGCAAACCAAGTGCCAACCAAGAAGCAACTGTCTTTAGAAAAGTGGATATTGAAATTTTAAGGTACATTAATTTATGTTTAAATTCTTTTGTTCCAAAAAATAAACTAGCAAGATTTATCATCTCTCATATGAGTTGCTGATCTTTACAAAGGGTAATGTTATTGAGTTCACTATATGGGATGACATGGCTGAAAATTTTGACGACGCTCAGGTTGAAAAAATGCAGCAGCCAGTTATAATGGCCGTCAGCTCTTGCCGCATGTCAAAATACAGAGGTATTGCACTAACAATTTATGAAAACTTAAATGGCAATTTCTCACTACATTTTTAAACAATGCAATGACAGATTACTGGCTAACAGTAACCTCTGCAACACGCTACTACTTAAACCCAAAGATACCGGAGGCCGAAGAAGCAAGGGCAAGGTAAAGTCTTTAGACAAAAAAAATTGAATATTACGTCATCTTTGCATCAAAAGTTTGCCTGATCTAATTTTTCAATACAAAATAGGCACACAGAGAGGCACCCAAAAAAATCGCCGCTTCGCATTACCAAGACTCCATGTGAAGATATAGAGAAAGAAATGTTCCGCAACAGGTTCCCTTTAAAGACACTTTTACAGCAGGATCCTGGAAGTTACACGGTCAGTTTTCTGTCACATAAAATTGCATGGCTTAACATTCAGTTACAACTTTGTGCGAAACTTTGTTGCCAAAAAAATAGCACAACTAATCATTTGCATAAACTTTTGTAGGGGGTGCAATTCACTACTGAAGCAACAATCACCAGCATCAACATAAAAAGAGATTGGTATTACATGTCTTGCAACGAATGTGCTTCGAAAGTGAAAGAAGAAGAAGGGATGTACCGTTTCCTAAACCATGAAAGACAGGCAAAACCATCTTATAAGTATGTGGCTTTCTATGTCAACCTTACATAATATTAAAAAAATAAATGCGCTACAAATGCAAACCTGATAATTTTACTGCATGCAATGCGTAGGTTTAATTTCAAAGCCTTCATCACAGACCCATCTGCAACAGTCCCGGTAACTTTCTTTAGCCCTGTAGCAGATGATGTTACAAGATATTTGTGTTCAGAGTTGTTGTCAAGCAACAAAACAGAGGACCCGCAGGAAATACCAGCACAGATTTTTGCAATTGAAGGTCAGAAAAACATTTTTTAAATCCATTTCAACACAGCAGTTCGAGCAATAGATTTTGTTGTCGATAAAGTTTTCAACAAGAATAACCAAAGACAATGAAAAAATGAATATGATAGAAGGAAGCTCAGGTAACAGCATTTAAATCAAGCATATATATTATTTGAATAAAACACTCCTGCCAACAAATATTGAACATTTGGGTGTAAACGATTAGGAACATCGGCGATAACTCTCATGCCAGCAAACCAGCAGAATCTTCACCAAAACGAAAATGAGGAAAGTGACATCACAGAAACAAAAGATCAAAAAGGTGAATGCTACAAATTTAATATGCTATTTTATTACATTAAAAATGTCGCACCCATACCATTTGCAGCTTAAAATACTGAATCTTTCTTTATGAAAAACTAGGGACACCACTGACACCTCTTACAGTGACACTCCAGCAAGATTTGGAAGGGCAAAAAGATAAACCAACAGAGTCAAAAAGTGTAAAGAGGTCATTGTTCCAGGATGAGCAAGAAGATGCAAAAAAACAGAAAGGTACGTCTTACAGACTTACGAACCAATTTTATTCAATGAAATATGTTACAATCATTTGTCTTGGCTCTCACACAAATACTACAATAACACTAATGATAAAACTATACACATGCGTGCTTGGAAACACAACAAACAACAGAGACCACACTTATTTGCCACACACTCATAAATCCATCAAACCCCTGAGTTTCTAAACAAAGATGTCATTGTCACGAGCATTAAGCTCCAATTCACGCGCCAGGATGCGCATCTGCATAACCTTTTGGTCATCTCTAGCTTGGATACCCCTCAGATACGCTGCTGTTTTTTTAGCATACACGTTCCCAACACTCCCCAGCTCTTGAATGAAACTCAGCCTTGCACGAGTGATGCTAAGTAATTTTCTAGCAATTGCGGTCATCTCCTGTGCCACCTTAATAACTTCATCTGAAGATTGGTAACAATACAGTTCCAAGATTTCAGACCAATTGTTAGAATTGGCCTCGGCTCTGAGCTGGTCACATTTAGAATGTCTAGACATATTCTTCTCTCGCTTCTTTGTGACAAGTTAAAAATATATTGGTACAATAACAAGCTGCCTCAACTGTCTTAAATAGACAAGCAGCAAATAAAAACAAAACAACCATAGTTAAGAATGTTCTAACCTTTTTTTTATCTTGATTTATCCATAGTTAAGTAACAATCTTTATTATTTCTTTTATTCATCACAATATCTTACAAAGTTGTGTTACACAAACATAAATACCACTTTGGTAAACACATACACATTATATGACACTGCACATCGACAGTTAGAAATCCATAATTCCCTTAAGCTTCATCAAAATCAAATCCTTATCATAAAAACTTAAATCCCCTACATTTGTCATTGTTACCGTCTTATCATCCTTTTTATCATCTTTTCTTTCAAATTTTGTTACGTATTCTAAAATTTTCTATGGCAAAAAATTTGTCCGCGGTTTCTACCTCTTCGATGAAACGCCCCATTTTAGTAATAATGCTGACTAATATTACAGAAATTGCATTTATTTCTCAAGCCATTTCAACGTCAACTAAGGTTAGCACATTTAAGCTAGCTCACAATCAAAATCCTCACAGTTCAATCCTTTAGATAATGCATACATGGTCTACTATTATTGAATAACAACAAAAGAAAATCACAGGCTCTGCACCATTTATGCACCTGCATTTATAATCTTTGTCTGAAATCACATGCCATTTATTCAGCCTTTTAAATAATTCATGCAAACTCCACTGTAAATTAGTATCAGCATCAGAAAATTTCAAATCACCTTACTATTTATGCAGCCTCTTTAAAATGCAACCACAACTTGGCATTAAATTTCATGTTTCTACTTACACATTATCACAAGAATCACTATTGGTGAGCAGGCATTCCAAATAGTAGAAAAAAATAATAATTTTGCATGTCATCTACATTTCTCAGCCTCTGCACACTTATCAAAGTTTAATATAATAATGATTTCTATATGCACTTTAACTTGCAACCACAGATTGCCATTGAACCATAAAAACTGGCATTTTCCTTCACCCACACACATAATATCAACAGTAAACACAGGTATTGTTAGGCATATCATTTTGCACAAAGCTAAGATATCAATTCATTCACAAAAGCAAGCCTTTATTCAAAATAAAAACAGCATACTTCACTTGACAAAGCACATCAAAACACAAAACACTAAAAAATAAAACAGGCTTGCTACTAAGACACTTAGAAATAGTAGACACCAAACCAACCATCACTAATCTTTTAAATCCATCAAACCAACATGACGCTGCTTTTCAATCCTCCCTTCACGAGCTAGATCCAAAACACCAATCAACGCAGCTATGATATCTCGATCCCTCTGCTGCGTCTCAGTCATACACTCAACTGCATCAGGAGCAACATCATCGAATGGACCAAAAGTTTTAGCCTCTTCGATTAGCTGATCTGTTTTCTCGATGTTGCTCTCAAGATCAGCACATTTCTGCCCAATATACGTGATAAGATTTTCATTCTCTCTCCAATCCTGCACAAACAAATACTTGAAGCAATGTTGAAGCTTGCTAGAGCCACAACAGTGTTTTAAATGGTCAATAGTTGTGTTGCACCCATGGTTGTTAGATGTAACCTGACCAACAAATACCCCAACAAAGGTATCCTTATATACCTAGACAAACAAATAAAAATTTTAAAATAGTAAATAAAATAAGAATACACATATATAATAAAAATAAAATAATGATAATTAAAAAAATATATAAAAAACAAAATCAAAACAGCTCCATTGTCGGTAACCCGCAAACCAGATACCAAGTTTTATTGATACACACGATATCTTACAACAACAGATGCAACGATGACAAGAGCATAACATTAATCGGTAGTGCAGACCTACATGAACTTATACTCAGAAACACAACAAGAACTAAAACCACATAAATCGATCTTAATTATATTGCTCCATAGTAAGTACATGATGGTTATGTAAGGTGCGTGCTTCATGTGCTAGGTCAACAAGAACGACCATTGCAGCCAACAGTTGATAATCCTTATTTTTTGCTTGCTGCAAACATGAGAGACCATCAACAGCCACAGGGTCAGCCGAGCTAAAACTTTCACCCTCTCTAAGCAATTCCCTTTTTTTCTGATTCTTTCACGGAAATCATTACATTTTTCATTCAAAACCATAATAAGGCCTTCGATATCAGCTTCTTCATGCAAAAACAACAAATGAAAATCTCGGTGCAGCTTATTAGAACGACATGCTGCTTTAAGTTTATCAAAATTAGGAGTAGCTGCCATCTTTTTTGCACAGCCTTCTTAAGAGAGAGTTAATGAAGTATGACCCATACTCATGCTCACATAGGCACTACTTATATAGACAAGAGATAGAAACATGTTACCCAAAATAGTTTAAGGAACCAGAAACAGTGTCAATTTGAGGTGCATTTAGTCCAAACAGTTTCTAACTAACCATCACATGCTCCTTTTTTTTGCCACACCAACCTTTTACATGTTTTGTTCCTAATGTTCTTGCTCTTATTATATTTATGCAGTGGCAATGGAGGGTGCAGGTGCAGAAAAAAGAAGGGCCAGGAACACAGACAAAAAGAAAGATAGCTAGATGTTGGGTTGGCGATGTAAATGTTTAAACTAGATTTGTTAAAAAACATCATATGTTTTGCAACATATTTTTGCTTCAACTGCAGAAAATGTAGCAAAACATTGGCCATCTTTTGTGTATGACTTAGACTAAACATATGGTATGCTTGCATGCCAAGGTGTTGCCTTATTGTGACATAGTGGCACCCAAAATGCAAGAATATTCATTTGTGTAAACTGTAGCGCCAACTGATTCCATCAGTTAGGCCTACAAATACATTTCACCACTACATGTGGATGAAACATTTGTGCCTTGCTACCATCAGTTGATGCAGGCAACAACTATGTGTACAATAGATTTGATATGTAAACTGCTTGCAGCAGTTAGTATGTAAACTGCTTGCATATTTTGGTCTGTGAATGTAGAAACACCTTAACTATCTATGTATGTTTACATCCATGTTTCATAGAACACACCGCGACAACG
Organism: Chrysanthemum makinoi; assembly: GCA_910596185.1. Lineage (NCBI taxonomy): Eukaryota > Viridiplantae > Streptophyta > Magnoliopsida > Asterales > Asteraceae > Chrysanthemum > Chrysanthemum makinoi. The sequence goes on along the minus strand of OU343222.1, from coordinate 201,384,123 downwards.
CGCGGGCACAAATCCTCGTTTATGCTAAAGGGTGACATATGGTATTTTTGTTTGAAACTTTGATTAACATTTCATGTTTGAAGTGTTTCGGTTTGAATAAATGGACTTATTTATCCTGTTGCTTATATTGTCTTACCTAAAAGCTTAGTTTATTCCTTACAATACTTATCATATTAATGCAGAACATTCCTCATCAGTTTGTGAAGGCACATGAGATGTGGCAGTACCACAATGCGCTGCTACAATATGCTGGAGAAGAGGAGTTCTATGTTGACGTTGATTTGGAACACCACAATGACAGGCCAAAAAGCAAAAATCATGTTATGATCAATTGCAGCTGGAAGGAAATTGTTAGCATTTGTGACTGGGAAGCTAACAAAATGGTCCGGTTCAAGCTTGTTCAAACTGTGCCTGACGTCCGAGTCTCATTGCCTTCCGGTAAGAAAGTTATAATTCCTGTATTCTACATGTGTTAAGACATCCGTTGTCGTACGTCAAGAAAGTTTCTGTCTTTGTTTATGACTCTGATTCTCGAAGTAGGCTTAGGGGTATGTGTGTATGGATAAAACCACAATATCGATATCAAAAATAAACACAAGGAATGATTTAAAATCCCTTTAGGAAAAAGGATAGTGAATCAAATCCCGTGAGTGATAGTGATACGGATTAGGAAATCCGAGTCGTTTCCCAACGAGGTGTGAATGGGCAACGTCGTTATTGGTTTGTTATTAAAATGCTCGATGTTTTGGATTTTTTGATTTTTAATTACGTTCTAGATTCAAATTAAATAATACGGAAAGGAAATAAAGCACGTAAATAACACTTAAATCAAACTAAGCATGTAAACTAAGGAAAGCTACCTAAATTTATCCTAAATGCAATTTTATTCCAAAAACGTAACTACGGGAATTTAAAAACGCGATTTAAAACCAAATTTTGCAAATTTAACTTTAGGAATGCAAGTTTATTTTTCCTACACTCTAAATGATAAAAGATAATTTTAGAAAAAAGCGGAATATATATATATATAATTTTTTTTGACTTTTTAATTTTTTTTTTAATTAAAATCTAAATTCGGGTTTTTATGTTTTTAGGATTTTTTTTAGAGATTTTTTTTTTAAAACTAATTTAACTAATTAAAGTTTAAACTAAAATTCAAATGACAAACTACAACTAGTGACAATGAATATTAAGCTAAGAGAATGATTCTAAAAAGACTTAACAAGCATCATACGAATAATTAAACGTAACGGTAAACTAAGAATATAAGCTAAAAAAAAGTAAGAGAATAGAACCCGGTGATTTTTACGAGAGAAATACCACCCAATCTTATAAACTAAATAAATTATTAAAGTTTATTTCTTTATTAACTTTAATTATGCTAATTAGTTAAATAAAGTTTAAGCTTTATTAACTAAATAACTTAATAAAAGTTATTAAATTTGTAAACTTTAATGATTTTTAAGCTTATAAGACCCGTAAGCTCCACGCCTTATGAGGTAGGATCGGATTACACAAACAAAATCAAAACTTTAAGGGTTAGCACAAATATATAAATATAAGATTTTTATAATAAAAAGCTAAAATAAAAGATAAACTAATCTTAATAAATCAAATCTTAACCACCAAACTCTCTCAAGGAGATATGTTTCAAAAAAAAAACTAATTTGGGTATTAAGGTCAAAGATTTAAAATATAAGATTTTTTTTTAAGCAAGAAAAGAGAAGAAAGTATTAAATAACTAAACAAATAGGAAATTTAAAATAAAATAGTGAACTTAAAAAAAAACTTAACCCTTTTTTTTTCAAAATAAAAAAAAAACTAATTAAAAACAGAAAGAAAATAATTTCGGATTTTTTTTAAGGAAAGGAAATAAATCAAGGAAAAATATTAAATGAACTCCGGAAATTCCAAATATTTTTTAGAAACCTAATAAAAGTAATAGAAACTCACAGAAAAAGTTTTAGAATTTTCGGAATTAAGATAGTGTGAATTTTTCATATTTTTTTTGAACTAGAAACCTAATAAAAGTACATCTATGAAAAATTTCAAAAAAAAACCTAAGTGCTTTAAATAGTAAACTAGTTAAAAAAAAATATGAAAAATTCACACTATCTTAAGAAAACTATGAAAAGCTACCAGAAAATATAAAAATATTTTTTTTACGTTTTTTACTATTTTTTAAAAATAAAATACGAAACAGATTTTTTAGAAAAAAATGACAGAAACAGTTTTTGATTTTTTAAAAATACTGAAACAGACTTCGAAAAAATACGAAAATTTTATGACGAAAATAAAATATATTTTTGGATTTTTTGTAAAAAGAAAAGATTTTTAGAGACTTTTTACTATTTTTTAAGCTAAATAAAACAATAAGAACTTTAATAAAAAAGCAATAAAAAAAAAACTAAACTTTTATAAAAATATAAATATGATATGTTGGCGTTGCGGAGCGTATAAAATACACTCACACAATCACTACTATTCAACTCTTCATGGCATATTTTTATAAAAAGTTTTATAAAAATAAAATGAAATAAAAAGGATTAAGAGATGAGAAGAATATAGAGATGCAAGAAATAAATAAAACTTTTATAAAACTAAAGAGCATAAAAATAAATACAAGAGTTTGGGTACAAAATACAAAATAAATTTGATTAAAATGAGGTGATGGAGGTGGGTATTTATAAACCTCAAGTTACACTTTGGCCCCTAATAATATTACATAAAGACCCCTAAACTATTAGAACTTGGTACAAAAATCCCCTACAAAAACTTGCTCCCCAAGTTTAATGTAAGTAGCAGATTGCATTTTGGATTTGGATGGCTGCGTTGGAATGGTCTTGGCACTGTAATACTTTGATCGGCCACTGGGCTTGGTTGGCTATTGGGCTGTTGGGCTAAACTTGTACTTGGGCCTCATTGGATAGACACAGCTGCTACTTGATAAATAATTTGCGAGAATGAAAAAAATATATCAACAAATTTGTCATTAGTAGGATTTGAACCCAAGACCTCTTGCTTGACAAACATGTCCCCAACCAAACATGTCCCCAACCACTAGACCAAGAGTCTTTTTGTGTTAATGTTGCATTTAATTTCCATGTAAGCTCCTTTTTTCTGCAAATTCATTTTTCTTTCTTTTTAAACATCTTTAATTAATTGCAATCTTTGTTCGGGCTTCGTTTTGTCTTTAAAATTTTCTTGTCTTGTCTCGATGCTCCAAATAAAATTATCATTAGTCCCGTAACTTCGTGCTCCTTCCATTCTCGTGCTTGTTTGTGTCCATTTTGTCTTCTTTTGTCCATTTTACAATATCCGTTACTGCGCACATTAAACACAAAAACACAAATATTTATGGCTTTAGGGGTTAGTTTTTGGTCTTTTTGGTCTGGTTTTGATAAAGAAAAAGGTATATGTTTTCACATATACCAAAATACCCCAGAGAAGAAGATTGCGCATCGCCAATGTAGTCAACTCACCCTTCTAAAGACAAAATTTCAATCTCTTTCTAGTAAACCTATGAAAGTAGCAAAGATTCCTCAAAAGAGATTAAGAAACCCTTATTTCTAAAAACGCCCCGTTTACCTTTTAATTCACATATAGATATTACGGTTAAGCACATTCCAATTATGAGTGACGGTTTGTTGAAATTTCATGTCGATCAATAACTCCAACATTTTTCAAACGACACGTTAGGATCACGAAGTAGGAAACACAACACAGCGTGAAGTGACCATACGGATAGAATACATCGTCCCTGATTTTTCACAAGTCCCCAAACTAAGCGTAAAATCAAAATCATTGTTAAATATGATTCTAGATGCTAACACTACCCATGGAAGTTACTTGTGTAATTACCTTTTGCTCCAATTTTCCTATTTCCTCTAGATTTTTTTATTTTTGTGAGAAATGAATTTCTTCAAGTTTCTCGTTTCGATAATTTTATTCCGATAAAGATACAAAGCTAAGTCGCTAATTAGTTATCCATCTTCTCTCAAGAACCATTGCATACAAGAATGAGGTCCACATCAAGGTCCTAATTTCACACGATTTAGGGAGAATATCCTTTTTATGGCGACCGAGACAACTCATCTACGAGTCCAGAGACAGAGGCTTTATTTAGACATCTCATGGATTCAAAGTTTGGCTTAACACTTATTTCAGGCACATTTGCATTTTTGCAATTTAGGCCCTTGGTCTTTTCAACCACTAACTCAACGGGATTACCGTTTTATCAGAAGTCTTATTATGACTTTGGATTTTCCTCAACCTTTTTGAAGTCCATGACAACGGGGTACCGCGACAGAAAACTTTTATGGCTTTGGATTTTTCAACTTTAATACATTTGGGCTTTATTTCATGTTAATTTTTGTGCCAAACTCCAAACCCTACGGCTTTTATAATAATAGAAACAATAGCGACAAACTATCGGGAATCAGTTGTCTATTACACCGCACAGACCGATACCTTGATGTGTACCCAACTCTCATGGGCAAGGATTCTCTAAAGAAGAATAAAGAACTAACTATCGCCAAAACTCAACATCTCTAATTATTATTAACAAATATGGGGTGAAACAATTTTGTGGGAACAAAAGCCATAAGTACCTTCGATGGGCTCTAAAGAGAACCAACTACTCCACGCTTAGCATCTAAACTCATAAGTAACTCAATCATTTCTCGATCTCATAAATTTAAAATCCCAAATAATGAGATCCGCGGATGCTTAGCCGATAATTTTAGATTATCTATGGTTAAGGGAACAAGCTAGGGCTCAACAGCCGGTCAGTCGAAATTCCATTCCTACCCTCACCGGAGAAAGTCACAAGGTGTCAAAACATATACATTAATTTAGCAAATGCTTCGTCTAATGAAATTAAGTCATGCATATTTAAAGTCACTCAGAGAAACTTGCAAATTCTTGGCCTTGTGAGCTAGAATTTGCATTTTATAGCTTCTTGTCTAAGAGACTAGCAAACTTTTCAATCAAAAAGACTTAACAAAAGCTTCAAAAATTTTAAATTTTTCACAATTTTTGCACAATTTTTAACTTTTTTTTTATAGGAAAAACGGAGTTGCCGCGAGTACACGGTGCTAGGCAAAAATCTAATCGAAAGATTACCCACCCAGACTAAAACGAAACATTGTCCTCAATGTTTAAAGGTACAGGTTCTCAACGTAAATCTAAAGCCATTGATTAGGTATGCTAATAGATAACGATAATCGATAAAGATTTTGGATATCGGATTTCCATAAGAGCGTCGATCATGAAACTCGAGCGGAGAAAAGACAAAACTTTGAGCACGAGAGTCTTCATGTATCGAGAAAAATCCTGGACATAAACAACAACAACACAAAACACGAGAAATGGAAGAGGCGAACCTCCTCACGTCACTTATTAGAAAACATAAATAAGATAAACGGATAAGCATGGGGTGCCTCCCACGGCAGCTACTGTTTTTGATCACCAAGTCGCTAGCTTGACTCGATCCCTGAATTCAGTTGTCCTTAGGGAAAGTTTGGAGATCCGGGACAACCACAGATGGGATGTCCCCTCAAAATAATGTTTTCCACGATGACCATTCACCTTGAAATTTGGGCCATCGGTGAATCTCTATTCCATACGGAAAACCGAGCAACGGTGAATGGTTCGGACCAACGGGTTTTGAGTTTGCCCGAGAATATCTTCAAGCGAGAGTTAAAGAGGAGAACTTGATCACCAACGTTGAAAACGCGGTTTTGATTTTAGCATCATGAATCCTCTTAGTCTTCTCTTTGAAAATCAAAGAATTCTCGTAAGCCTAATCCCTAAGTTCATTTAATTCATTCAATTGAACTTTTCGGTGATCACCCGCGGTCTTAAGATCAAAGTTTACATGTTTTAAGGCCCAGAATGCCTTATGCTCGAGCTCGATGGGCAAGTGACAAGCTTTTCCATACACCAACTTAAATGGGGTGCACCCGATGGGTGTCTTGTATGCGATCGGAAAGCCCATAATGCATCATCTAACTTATCGGCCCATGAAGCTCGATTTTCTCCTACAGTCCTTTCTAAAATCCTTTTCAAACCACGATTAGAGACCTCAACTTGTCCGCTTCGTTTGGGTGTCGTATGTAGAAAGACGATGAGTAACTCCATATTTAGCCATAACTTTAGCAAATTGTTCATTACGAAAAATGGGTACGAGATCATCGATGATAGCACGAGGTGCTCCGAATCGGGAAAACAAATTTTTAAGAAACTTAACAACCACTCGGGCGTCATTGGTGGGGAGCGCCTTCACTTCAACCCATTTGGACAAGTAGTCGACGGCCACGAGGATATACTTATTACCCTTAGAAGATGGAAATGGCCCCATAAAATCGATGCCCCAGACGTCAAAAATCTCGCAGACTTGAATAGCATTTTGCGGCATCTCATCTTTTGCGAAATCTTCCCTTGACGTTGGCATGAGTCACATGACTTAACCAAATCATGGGCGTCTCGATATATGGTAGGCCAATAAAATCCGGAATCAAAACCTTCTTAGCGGTGTAGCTTGCACCATGATGGCCTCCGGTGGGTCCGTTATGGCAAGAATTAAGAATATCAAGGGCCTCTTGGCCATGAACACACCTCCGGATTACTTGATCCTCGCACAAATCCTAAACAAGTAAGGGTCGTCCCATAAATAATGCTTAACATCTTTGAAAAACTTTTTCTTTTGTTGGGACGACATCCCTTTCCGCGATATATTGCCCGCATGGTAATTTGCAAAGTCGGCAAACCATGGGGTGTTCGGGTCTTTCTTAGAAACCATCCCAAGTGTCTCAAGAGGAAATGTTTCCGTGATCTCCTTTTTCTCGAGCACACTTTGATGGGGATTCTCAAGTCTAGAAAGGTAATCGGCAGCAAGGTTCTCGCTCCTTTTGTCAAGAATAGTAACATCAAACTCTTGAAGGAGGAGAACCCACCGAAGTAATCGTGGCTTAGCATCTTGCTTTGCTAAAAGATACTTTAGGGCAGAATGGTCGGTATACACTATGGTCTTTGATAAGACAAGGTAGGGTGAATTTCTCAAAGCATAAACAACGGCCAATAATTCCTTTTCAGTAGTCGTATAATTGTGTTGGGCCTCGGACAATGTCTTACTCGCATAGTGTATGGGTTGAAAATGTTTCGATTTACGTTGCCCCAAAGGCCCCAATTGCGTAATCACTTGCATCACACATAAGCTCAAAGGGCAAATCGGTCGGGGGCAACTAAGATCGAGAGCCTCGTTAATTTCTTTTAAGAAAATTAAATTCTTCAACGCATTCATTTGTGAAGATAAGCGGAGCATCCTTTTCAGGAGATGGGTCAGAGAATCTTAGAAATCTTGAGATAAACGAGGGGATAGAAACCGGCGTGACCTAAAAACTCCGAATACCTTTGACGGTAGTGGGATGGGGGAGTTTAGCTATAACGTCGACTTTAGCTCGGTCGACCTCAATCCCAGATTTTGAAATTTTATGGCCGAGGACAATGCCCTCTCGAACCATGAAATGGCATTTCTCCCAATTCAAGACCAAATTGGTGTCTTCACACCGTTTAAGCATGTGGTCTAGATGAGAGAGGCAAGAAGTGAAAGAATCTCCATAAACCGAGAAATCGTCCATAAAACTTCCATAGACTTCTCGATCATGTCATGAAAAATAGCCATCATGCACCTTTGGAAGTACCGGGGGCGTTGCATAAACCAAATGGCATTCGTCGGTAAGCAAGCGTTCCATAAGGGCAAGTGAAAGTCGTTTTCTCTTGATCATGCGGATCAATCGGAATTTGAAAATAACCAGAAAAACCATCGAGGAAGCAATAGAATTCATTCCCGCTAAACGTTCGAGCATCTGATCCATAAAAGGTAGCGGGAAATGGTCTTCTGAGTAGCATCATTCAACTTTTGGTAATCAACACACACCCTCCATCCGGTGATGAGGCGTGTGGAAATCAATTCATTATCTTAAATAGCAACGACGGTCATCCCTCCCTTCTTTGGGACACAATGGATAGGGCTAACCCATGAGCTATCGGAGATTGGATAAATGATTCCGGCGTCGAGGAGTTTAAGAACTTCCTTTTTGATAACTTCATGAATTTTTGGATTAACCCTACGTTGTTGTTGAATAACGGGTTTGCAATCGTCTTCCATTAAAATCTTGTGAGTACAAAAACGAGGGTTTATGCCTTTGATATCGGAAATTTTCCAAGCGATGGCACTCTTATGTTTTCGAAGAATATCCAAAAGTGCGGTTTTCTCCTCATCTTTCAAGTTTTTAGCAATGATGACGGGAAACTTGTTCGGTTCTTCAAGAAAAGCGTATTCAAGATGAGGAGGTAAATCCTTGAGCTCGGGCTCCGGAGGATTTTCATTAGACGTTTGTACTTCTTTGATTTCTTCAATCGTAATCTCTTTCGGAGGGAGTGACGGTGACGGATCTTCATTCAATAATTGCTCAAGATAAAGAATATCTCCCTCCGAATCATAAAAATCTTCATCAATTCCCAGTGGAATCGATTCGTCATTAGCAAGAAACTCATCGATCTCTTCCAAAATGAAATCACCTCCCTCGAGTAAGGAGAGGGGAAAGTCGGCAATTATAGGCTCAGAAGATGGTTCAACATTTTCAGAAAGAATGGTGGGATTGCCACCCATAAAATCAAGAAGCTTTTGAGCATACTCCTCCGTAGCAATATCGAGAACGTCGATTCGATTAATAGAAGCATCATCATAGTTGGAGGAGTATCTCGAAGGATGGTTAATGTTAAATGAGACGGTTTCCTTATGAGATCGTAAAGTAATTTCTCCTTTATAAACGTCAATCATTGCACCCGTTCTTAGAAAGGTCTTCCAAGAATAAGAGGCACTCGGGAATCAGCATCAAAGTCAACGACAACAAAGTCGGCGGAAAATGAAGTGGTCCTACTTTCACATAGACATCCTCGGCGATTCCTTTCGGAATAGAGGTTGAGCGGTCCGCGAGTTCAAGAGTCATCTTAGTAGGAGTGAGATCCGGGAGAGCAAGCTTGTTATAAATCGAAAGAGGCATTAAGTTAATACAAGATCGGCCAAGGCGGAGCATTTCACAATTCCCGGAAACTCACAAGGTATAAGAAATTTGCTGGGGTCTCCTAACTTTTCGGGAAGTTTCTTGAGGAGCACCGCCGAGCAATTCTCATTCAGGTGTTTTGCTATTTCGGCCAACTTTTCCTTATTACTAAAATTTTGATCATGGCGGCAAATTTCGGCATGAGGAGTAAAGCGTCGGTGCAACTGATGTTAAAATTCAAGGATTGAACGATTTCAACAAATTTCTCCATTTGGTTTTCGGTTTTATCACGAAGCTTTTGATCATGAAGTCTTGAAGGATAAGGAAGTGAAGGTTTAAAAGTAGTCTTCGAAACTTCGGGTTCCGGAATCAGTCGAACTACCGGAGATGGGGCGAGTGCGGTTGCACATTTTCTTCAATAACCACGGGTTCTCGTTCCTCCTCCCTCACGTGAGTAGGAAGCGATCATCATCTGCCTACCACTCCGTGTGGTTATAGCTTTCAACTCACCCCCGGTTGGGAATGGTGTCACTTGGAAGAGATCCCAATCCCGAGGGTTGACTTATCTTACACAAAACAGCATTCAACATGTTCTCAAGTTTATTCTGCGAAGCATCCAATTTGTTTAGTCAACGAAGATTGAAACTCGTTTCTCAAACTTGTAATCGATTTTGCATAGTGGTGGTAGCATTATTGTCTTTGAGCGTAATTCGTTGAATTCATTAGAAGGCAAAGGTTGAGCTTGATAGCTTGAATTTTGATATCCTTGATTGAAATTGACTCCTTGATTCGGGTATTGATTTGGTGGGGCTTTGAATTGGTTTTGAACATTTGGTCCACGAACTTGATTTTGATTAAAACGAGTTTGATTGTTCGATTGAGAAAATCCTGGAGGTCCCATTTGATTACTAACACGAGGATTCGTTTCAACTTGAGGACGTTATTGGTTACCTCCGGTTACTGCATTAGCGAAGGATTACCATCGGTGGCGGTACAATTGTAGTAAGCATGCGGGCCACCACAAGTAGTACAAGTCGATTCCACCACTTTGACTTGAGCGGGTGGAGAAGAATTAATCTTAGCCATCTTAATCTTAACCAAAGCCTGTATCATATCCGTAAGCTTATCAATCTTAGCATCGGTGCTGGCATTTTCGGTAAGACGAGGACGATGGTGAAACACTCACTGCGGCGAAACCGATTTGCTACGTGAGGTACGAACTTTAGATTTGTTCTCAATAATCAACAAGGCATCTCTTGTCGGGGTCAACAAATTACCACCAGCGGCATTGAGAGTCTTGATCAGTCTCATTCAAACCGTTATAAAACGTGTCAAGTTGGTGTAACTCAGAAAAACCATGATGGGGACATTGCCTAAGCAAATCTTTAAATCGGTCCCATGCCTCACTAAATGATTCATCAAATCTTTGTGTGAATTTTGTTATTTCATTTTTAAGCTTGTTGTTTTAGACGGTGGGAAGAATTCGTTCACGAATTTTGACACTAAATTCTCCCATGTGGTTATCGATCGAGGGGTAGTTTTTCGAGCCAAATCCGGGCGGCCCGAGTGAAAACCGAGAAGAGTAGAAGCTTGATAGCCTCTTCCGGAACGTTACGGTACTTGATCGTAGACGTGAGCTTGTTAACCCGTCGGATATGAGAGTGAGGATCGTCTCAGTAAAATTCTCCGGCGATACCAAGTTGATCAAGCCGTGTTTAAGCTCAAAGTTATCGGCAGCGATTAGCGGGGAGCGATGGCTTCTCCATAACCCTCGGTGGGTGCTTGGAGTTGCTCTAACATGGATCGGTTTCTTCCGCCATTTCGACAATGGGCGGAGCTTGATTAGTTCGAATCTCGGGTTCGACTAATGGAGCACGTCTATTTCGCCTTCTTGGAATTGTAGCGGCTTCACGTATCGGTCAGTAGTTATTAGAACGAGTGCGCATGCACTTTCAAAAACCAAGGCAATTAAAGAGAACGGTATTCGAAAACAACAGTGAACTTAACCAATAATCCCAAATGAATAAATCACTTCATAAGACAAGCACAGCGTGAGAAGCTATTTAGGTCAGTATGAAGCTTATTAAAACCCTCTCTTTTGGCCGCCAATTTAATGTCAGGCCGTCCTTATACCCACCACCCACGGTTGTTTATCCGATAGAAATAAATCGACTTACAAGCGACACAAAGGCAAGTTTTTGATCTTTAGTTCGGGAACTTACTAATGATAACACCTCAGTTGAGAATGTTATATAATTGATGTATTCTATTTAGCTCAAAAACAAAAGAGAAAATCTTTTGTATTTTTAATATGATATATATATATATACAAAAGAAAAAGGAAAATATTTTTTACTTTTTAGATTTTATAAAACAATAACTTCACAAAGAAGGATCTCGAGTCACTAATCGTCAAACCTTTAACGATATTTTCGCGACACAACCTCCCCAAGCAAGCGCCAAAATTTGATTCGAAGCGGCAGGGGCATGTATGGATAAAACCACAATATCGATATCAAAAATAAACACAAGGAATGATTTAAAATCCCTTTAGGAAAAATGATAGTGAATCAAATCCCGGAGTGATAGTGATAGTATTGATAGGTTAAGAAGTCGTTTCCCAACGAGGTGTGAATGGGCAACATCGTTATTGGTTTGTTATTAAAATGCTCGATGTTTTGGATTTTTTTGATTTTTAATTACGTTTTAGATTCAAATTAAATAACGGAAAGGAAATTAAAGCACGTAAATAACACTTAAATCAAACTAAGCATGTAAACTAAGGAAAGCTACCTAAATTTATCCTAAATGCAATTTTATTCTAAAAACGTAACTACGGAATTTAAAACGCGATTTAAAACCAAATTTTGCAAATTTAACTTTAGGAATGCAAGTTTATTTTTCCTACACTCTAAATGATAGAAGATAATTTTAGAAAAGGCGGAATATATATATATATATATATATATTTTTTTTTAATTAAAATCTAAATTCGGGTTTTTATGTTTTTAGGATTTTTTTTAGAGATTTTTTTTTAAAAACTAATTTAACTAATTAAAGTTTAAACTAAAATTCAAATGACAAACTACAACTAGTGACAATGAATATTAAGCTAAGAGAATAATTCTAAAAAGACTTAACAAGCATCATACGAATAATTAAACGTAACGGTAAACTAAGAATATAAGCTAAAAAAAGTAAGAGAATAGAACCCGGTGATTTTTATGAGAGAAATACCACCCAATCTTATAAACTAAATAAATTATTAAAGTTTATTTCTTTATTAACTTTAATTATGCTAATTAGTTAAATAAAGTTTAAGCTTTATTAACTAAATAACTTAATAAAAGTTATTAAATTTGTAAACTTTAATGATTTTTTAGCTTATAAGACCCGTAAGCTCCACGCCTTATGAGGTAGGATCGGATTACACAAACAAAATCAAAACTTTAAGGGTTAGCACAAATATATAAATATAAGATTTTTATAATAAAAAGCTAAAATAAAAGATAAACTAATCTTAATAAATCAAATCTTAACCACCAAACTGTCTCAAGGAGATATGTCTCAAAAAAAAAACTAATTTGGGTATTAAGGTCAAAGATTTAAAATATAAGATTTTTTTTTAAGCAAGAAAAGAGAAGAAAGTATTAAATAACTAAACAAATAGGAAATTTAAAATAAAATAGTGAACTTAAAAAAAAACTTAACTTTTTTTCAAAAAAAAAACTAAATTAAAAGCAGAAGAAAATAATTTTGGATTTTTTTTTAAGGAAAGAAATAAATCAAGGAAAAATATTAAATGAACTCCGAAAATTCCAAATATTTTTTAGAAACCTAATAAAGTGATAGAAACTCACAGAAAAAGTTTTAGAATTTTGAATTAAATAAGTTTTTTTCGATTTTAATGTTTAAAATAGCAAATAAATCAAAATAAATAGTAAACTAGTTCAAAAAAAAAATATGAAATTCACTATTTTAAGAAAACTATGAAAAGCTACCAGAAAATATAAAAAATATTTTTTCGTTTTTTACTATTTTTTAAAATAAAACAGCATTTTTTAGAAAAAAATGACGAAACAGTTTTTGATTTTTAAAAATCTGACAGCTCAGAAAAATACGAAAATACGAATAAAATATATATTTTGGATTTTTTGTAAAAAGACAAGATTTTTAGATACTTTTTACTATTTTTAAGCTAAATAAAACAATAAAAATGAACTTTTAAAATAAGCAATAAAAAAAACTAAACTTTTATAAAAATATAAATATGATATGTTGAGTGTGTGCACGGAGCGTATAAAATACACTCACACAATCTTACTATAACTCAACTCTTCGTGGCATATTTTTATAAAAAGTTTTATAAAAATAAAATGAAATAAAAAGGATTAAGAGATGAGAAGAATATAGAGATGCAAGAAATAAATAAAACTTTTATAAAACTAAAGAGCATAAAAATAAATACAAGAGTTTGGGTACAAAATACAAAATAAATTTGATTAAAATGAGGTGATGGAGGTGGGTATTTATAAACCCCAAGTTACACTTTGGCCCCTAATAATATTACATAAAGACCCCTAAACTATTAGAACTTGGTACAAAAATCCCCTACAAAAACTTGCTCCCCAAGTTTAATGTAAGTAGCAGATTGCATTTTGGATTTGGATGGCTGCGTTGGAATGGTCTTGGCCTGTGTACTTTGATCATGCATTTGGCTTGGTTGGCTATTGGGCTCGCTGGGCTAAACTTGTACTTGGGCCTCGTTGGATAGACACAGCTGCTACTTGATAAATAATTTGCGAGAATGAAAAAAATATATCAACAAATTTGTCATTAGTAGGATTTGAACCCAAGACCTCTTGCTTGACAAACATGTCCCCAACCAAACATGTCCCCAACCACTAGACCAAGAGTCTTTTTGTGTTAATGTTGCATTTAATTTCCATGTAAGCTCCTTTTTTTTTGCAAATTCATTTTTCTTTCTTTTTAAACATCTTTAATTAATTGCAATCTTTGTTCGGGCTTCGTTTTGTCTTTAAATTTTTCTTGTCTTGTCTCGATGCTCCAAATAAAATTATCATTAGTCCCGTAACTTCGTGCTCCTTCCATTCTCGTGCTCGTTTGTGTCCATTTTGTCTTCTTTTTGTCCATTTTACAATATCCGTTACCTGCACATACATAAACACAAAACACAAATATTTATGGCTTTAGGGGTTAGTTTTTGGTCTTTTTGGTCTGGTTTTGATAAAGAAAAAGGTATATGTTTTCACATATACCAAAATACCTGAGCGAGAAGATTGCTTGTGTCTCGCATAATGTAGTCAACTCACCCTTCTAAAGACAAAAATTTCAATCTCTTTCTACTAAACTTATGTGGCAAAGATTCCTCAAAGAGATTAAGAAACCCTTATTTCGCGCCGTTTACTTTTTAATTCACACATAGATATTACGGTTAAGCACATTCCAATTATGAGTGACGGTTTGTTGAAATTTCATGTCGATCAATAACTCCATTTTTCAAGCGACGTTAGGATCCGAAGTAGGAAACACAACACAGAGTGAAGTGACCATACGGATAGAATACATCGTCCCTGATTTTTCACAAGTCCCCAAACTAAGCATAAAATCAAAATCATTGTTAAATATGATTCTAGATGCTAACACTACCCATGGAAGTTACTTGTGTAATTACCTTTTGCTCCAATTTTCCTATTTCCTCTAGATTTTTTTATTTTTGTGAAATGAATTTTTCAAATTTATCGTTTAGATAATTTTTATTCCGATAAGATACAAAGCTAAGTTAAGCTAATTAGTTATCCATCTTCTCTCAAGAACCATTGCATACAAGAATGAGGTCCACATCAAGGTCCTAATTTCACACGATTTAGGGAGAATATCATTTTTATGGCGACAAGACAACTCATCTGAGTCGAGGCAGAGGCTTCTTTAGAGACATCTCCCGGATTCAAAGTTTGGCTTAACACTTATTTCAGGACATTTGCATTTTTGCAATTTAGGCCCTTGGTCTTTTCAACCACTAACTCAACGGGATTACCGGTTTATCAGAAGTCTTATTATGACTTTGGATTTTCTGAACCTTTTAGAAGTCCATGACAACGGGGGTACTGGTGGACATAGAAAACTTTTATGGCTTTGGATATTTTCAACTTTAATACATTTGGGCTTTATTTCATGTTAATTTTGTGCCAAACTCCAAACCCTACGGCTTTTATAACAATAGAAACAATAGCGACAAACTATCGGGGAATCAGGTTGTCTATTACACGCCATGGAGTACCTTGATGTGTACCCAACTCTCATGGGCAAGGATTATCTAAAGAAGAATAAAGAACTAACTATCGCCAAAAACTCAACATCTCTAATTGTTTCTACATTTTCATCATCAGAAGAACCAATGTCAACAATATTATTACTCACAGAAACAACATTTTTCAACAATCTTCCACGTTTACGCGAGTCGGGGACAGCCTTCACAATGTAATAATAGGTTTAATTTACTACAAAATGTGCGTTTTTTTTACAAAATATAGTATGAGGTTTTTTGACGGTAGAATATATATTCGAAATTCTTACCACATTGTCATCTGATATGTTGATAAACGGTATATCTTTTTCGGGTGGATCCAAAGAATTGGATGCTTTACTGGCTACTTCTTTTTTGCTCACCTACATTCAAACAAACAAACAAATTAAAAGTAAATTGAATAAATTTGCCTACAAATGAATTCAAAACTAAAATTAAGTTTAGTGATTTGGTTTTGTTTATAAATTTCATAAAATACATACGAACCTTGGGTGACTCGTTGTTCACCATAATGTGATTGTAGGAGATTAATTGCGTGTTGATAATACATTGGTGCCACTTTTTATACAAAATGTAGGGAAACATAAATTAAGAATTGTTCTCTAACATATTATATTTTATTTGTAAATTACATACCACTTGTGAGTTGATTACATCAAATCATTTTATTGTATAAGCCAATGTAAAAAAGGTAATATGTTTGTACTTAAAATACTTAAGAAGACTTTTGTATATAGTTAATGATATTTAGTAACAAAATATTACATTGAAATACTCTTGTGTTATTATCAAATATTTGTGTCAGTCACATGATTTTTTTGTTCAAAATGGTGTACATTAGGTTTCCCATTTGATGATATTTTTTCACATATTCTTTTCACACGTTTATTTTTGTCAAAATGGTATAGATTGTGTTGGCCATTTCATGAGGCTATCAAATTGGGCTAAAAAATATGGTGTACATTGGGGTAACATTGGTAGTATATTCACTTTGTATACACACCTAACAAATAGAGTTACAAATATGGGAATTATATTAACCGTGTCTTATTCAAACGTAATGATTGTAGTTTCTTAATATTTGCAACTTGTGCCTCTCTTGATAAATGAAACGGTGGTAGATGTATTAACACACACACACACCACATTCATTGAGAAGCTTCAAGTCCTGCAAAACCGTACCAAGAACATGTAATAATCTCAAACAAAAAAAATATAATAATTTTATTTTTCGTTTTATTTTGATCTGCATGTAAGTAAGAATGACACCTAAAATATAGTCAACACCATGAAACACACTTAAGTATATCCGTTATTTTAGGTTGATTCTTAAGCTTTACGATTGTAGTGATTTCTAGTGTGTTGATACAGACTTAGTTGGTGTTGGTATGCTGTTCTAATTTTGATAAAAAAGGCTTAACATGAGAGATTTTTTGTTTTGTAGTTTGTATAAACTGTATTAGAAAATGATAAATGTATTCAAGCATATATGTTGATGAATGATCCATGGTGTATTTAAAAGTTAGTTAAGAGAATCAGACACTATGTCCTCCATTAATTTGTTAAATGGTATGTATGAATTGATTATTGGTTGAAATAATATAGTCGAAAATTTACGAAAAAAATAAAGTGTAGTGTTAGTGTATACCTTTTATAAAGGTGTTGTGTTGATATTGCAAACAGAAATTAGTAGTAGGTATAAAGTAATCACGTAAGTCATATTGTACGGTAACGTAAACCATTTGTGTATTTATGATATACGATAGGCGAATTTATATTTGTAAAGTGATTGCTATGTTTTAAATCTGTTATTGTTTTGATATTTGTGTTATGCATAGAGTCTGATTGCTTATATATGTTTTGATTGTTCTTACTAAATCAGTCACTTAGCTAATATATTGTTTATCTTAATGATAATTTCACAGGATGAGTCTTCAATTAGTTTTTGTTGTGAACAAAGCAAAGTTTGCGAAACGTCAGATATGTGCATAAGGTCATAATGTAAAAGTACACTTGAGTTACCAGTCAAAGTGTTAGGTTTTTTATCCAGAAATAATACTTGTATATTGTTTGTCTTGTCAGCGTTTACCGTCTATGTTCACTGAAAGCTTCTACAATGGAACGCCGTGGCTGTACTTAATACACAACCGTGGGACAAAACACAGAGTATGGATCAAATATAAGTCAGAAAACCATTACAAATTGTATGGAGATGAGTGGGCCAAGTTTGTGGAAGACAGTAGGTATACAAATGTAGAGATGTTACACTTTATCAAAGAAGAAGAAGATACTTATTACATAACTGCCTACAATGATGCTGGTTTTGAATGCGATGGATATGACCGCATGGAGATAGGCAGTAGGCAAATGAGATGCTTAGTATTTCAGGGTCAGAATCTTGGACGTTCTCCGGTAAGCGTACACGAACTAACTTTTTTTATAAAGTGTTTTTTTTAAGTTGATATAAGTATTATTTAGTTGCTAAATATGTTGATTATTTATAATTGTATGTAGTTACTTCCCGGAGATTTCCTGCAAGATATAGTGACTAACGAATACGATCTTCGGGTGGGAGGAATGAATTTAGCAACCATTAACCATCGTCGTGTTCATATTCGAGGAAAAGATCATCCGAAAATATACGGAAACTTGTTTTATGGAGATGGCTGGAATACTATTGTTGAGAGTCAACACTTGGTACTCGGGAAACCATTGTTTTCACAAATCTTGGTGGTGCGTACTTTTGGAAGGAATGGACTTGGTCTAGGCTTTGAAGACATTCCGAGAACACCATTGAATGATGCTTTTCCTATCTGTCGAGGTCCCCTGGACACAGGTACGTGGACCTATTGTTAGCAAGTTTAGCATAATTTATGGTACAAAGTATTATATCTATGATTACATAAGTTTAACATATTGTGTTAATAAATTGCAAAATAGATAAAAGGATGTTTCACATATGTGACTGGGAAGGCCATGATCAACACAGGAACGAAGATGCGTGTTTTTACACTCCAATGCTGGTCTATGTCATAGATTGAAACCGTTTGGTAAGTAGTTATCATTGTTAGTGGATGTGAGTTTGTTGTATATTTAAAGTGTGTTCAAGTTATCAAAAAAAATATCAGCTTATTATGGTTTTATCTTTGACGATAGACTATACCTGCCAAGTATGTCGATAAGACTGATATGTACACGTTTGACAACGCAATTGTTAGCCACAGTGGGATGGAGTTTCCGGTGGACTTGGTTAGTATAAGGTACAAAAAGACACCGAAGCGCAAGGTTCGAAAGAACCATCTGACCATGATTGCAAAGGAAAAATGGAAACATATCAACAGGCAGTGTCGTTTCAGGAAAGACAAAATGATATTGTTCTAGGTGGTTGACGTGATGACAGATTTGGTGGAGACTGTTGATCCCGAGTTTCCTGTGCTTATTCCAATCTTTGATATGTGTTTATATAGGGTATTGAAGCAAAGACTCGTCTTTTGTTTTAAGGTTTCAGTGGTTTGTGTCTTTTGAATCTATGTTTAACCTCAAGACTTTTCTAGTTTGGTTATGTGTTAAGTTTAATAATGTCTAGATACATGATAATGACTATATGCCGTCTATTATCCTAAGTTGTTTAAGGTGTTATCCATATTTTATCGATATGTTTCGTATGCTAACAAAGTTAGTATTACTTATAGTTTGAATCAACTACTTTAAACTCCTGTTGAAAACTTGTTAAGCTTTAAAATCAACTAAATTTTTGACTACTGCAAATTCATGCTTGATGTAATCTTTGTAGTCATCAGTTTACTTCGCTTACTTCCCTTTAGGAGTGTTTGTTATTGTTTACTGAGCTTACTTCTCTTTGTAGTCATCAGTTTACTGGGCTTACTTCCCATTAAAAGCATATTGATAGTCTTGGGCTTACTTCCATTTTGGAGTGTTTTTTATAGTTTACTAGGCTTTGGTTTTAACCTAACCATTATAGGTTTTAGTTTTATAAGGTAATTGGCCATGGAATTAGTTTATTGTATGCTTGGGCTTAGTTTTATTGAACAATCCGCAAGGGAGTTTTGGCAAGGAGCATGGCATGTGCTTTAAAGTGTTAAAATGTGTTAGATTAATAATGTTGAATTAAACTAATACAATAAATGGTTGCATAATCATAAAATTGAAGTTTAGATAGTACGGGAAAAAAATAAAGTAAAAAAAAACTAATATTGGCAATCATGTTGGGTCACGATCTTGGAAATATAATATCAAAGATCATTGATATTAATCCACTGCCATCTTGACATTTGCTATTGTTCTCATCAAGATGATCATCATCCTCTTCATCAATAAGAGCAAACTTTTGTTGTTTGGAAACTAAACTTTGTGGTCATGCGCAAAAGCTACGTTTTCAACAAAGTCATCCAAATAGTGTACATGATCAGTAGCTTCTTCAATCAAGTGATCATCCTCTTGATAAATTTATTTGGAATCATCAATGGTGTCATCAGTGGGTTCATAAAAAATAGTCAAAAAACGTATCTTTGAAGTGGAAGTTTTTGAAGACTTGCTGGTACGCTTAAACCTAAGCGGCCTGCCATCATATAATTCCTATGTTAAAGTTGTGAGAATATAAATAAAAGTGAATACTATATGGTATCATTAAATCATTGTTCACGATGATTAAACCAAAATTAATATGAAATTGAAAGAGTCATATAGTTTCAGAACCAAATTTTGGGTCACGGTCTTGAAAATATAATATCAGAGATCATTGATATTAATCCACACGCCATCTTGACATTCGTTGTTATTTCTCATCAATATCTTGATCATCCTCTTCATCAATGAGAGCAAACTTTTGTTGTTTGGCTACTCAACTTTGTAGGTCATGCGCAAAGCTACGTTTTCAAGAAAGTCATCCAGATGGTGTACATGATCAATAGCTTCTTCAATCAAGTGCTCATCCTCTTGATCAATTTATTTGGAATCATCAATGGCGTCATCAGTGGGTTCATCAAAAATAGTCAAAAATCGTTTCTTTGAAATGGAATTTTTTGAAGACTTGCTGGTACTCTTAAACTTAAGCGGCCTGACATCATCGAATTCCTATGTTAAAGTTGTGAAAATATACACAAAAGTGAATACTATATGGTATCATTAAAAAATTGTTCAAGATGGTTAAAACAAAATTAATATGAAATTGAAATAGTCATATGGTTTCATAACCAAATTTTCTTCCTTTGGCACATGGTGTTCAAGTATGTTCGTATTACATAAAGGTAATAGATCCTCATCATCAAAGGAAACAATATGGACAACAATTGTGTTCACAACATAAGCATGTTGCTTGGTAATTATTGCATTTATGAAAATGCTACATTCCAAAAAGATACAAAAGTCATAAATAAAGAAAACATGTTATCATAAATTATTCAGTAGTACAAATAACACATTTACAGAAATGTGAAAGTATACATTGGTTGTTTATGCAAACAAACTTTCTCCAAAAAAAAATTATAGTGCCAAACTCTATGTTTTTTTCGACTGCACGTATCAAACTTGATGAAGCCATATGCTTTCCAGAAAAAGTAAGACAGAGTTACCTGCAAAATGAAAAGCACACAGGAAAACAGGTACAATATGCATAAAATATCTGTTAAAACCTGCAAACAACTTTAAAATCATAACGAAAAATTGTTCAAGCACCAAGTAGTGATGCGTTATTCATAATAAGGCATTGTCCACACACACAAAAAGTTCAAACACCATCGCAAACGCGAGGAAAAAATCCAAAACCTATATCAGACAACCTAAATGTATTGTTTATGTGGAAATGCATTCACAATTACGCAACATGTACCAAAAGTTCAAACTAAAGGCACACTTCATTCACGGTTTCTCAACTTTAATTTACTTGTCGAGCACCAACTTTGTCTTTTTGGTTGCACTATTTTCTTCACCTTGGAGCAAGTCAGGCTTCTCCAATGCATCCACCTTCCTCTTTTCTTGAGACATCGTATCAGAAGACGACTGCTCGACATTCGCAACATCATTCTTTAGGCCAGTAACCCGCATTGTGTTCTTATTGGTCTGTGACTCCAAATCCTGCAAATAGTAATAAAGGTAGGTTAACCAACATAAGATGCTTAGCAAGTGACTTGGAAAAAAATGTACAAAATGTATACTACTTGCGTAATGTAACTAAATAATTAAGAATACTTACAAATGGCGTCACATCAGCAACCTTTGAACTGGTGGCGTCATTTTCAGGCTGAGAAATAAAATAAAATTTTTTGTGTAAACCTTTATATGTTACTGACTTAGAAAAACAATAAGTTAACGTAAAACTGTATAACATAGAAACTTCAGTTATTACCTTCCCGGGTGTAGCAGCTGCACAAACAGATTTTATGATATCTGGATCATCAGAAAAATGCAAGACATTGAAGACAGGCATTAGCTTTTCTTTGTTTTTGGCATCAACTGACACCTTAAACACAAATTTATTATTAACCATGTCCATAATCTCCGCTGGGAAGACACCATCAGACTACATAACAACAAAGAAATGGTTGTACAATTTAGCATATTCACTATGTTTAAATCAAATACCAATGTTGATAAGCTTGCCATATTTATCCACCAACTGGTACGTAGTTACATTATTCAGAATAGCCTGCACCTCATCGTTGAACAGACAAAATGATACAGTGCCAGTTTCATCTTGAACCCTCGCCTGTAAATGGAACCTAAATGACCAATATTATATATGCAGTGAGAACCAAACTACTAAATACCAATATTATAACAGATCCATTTCAGCAGAAAGTGTAAACTCACTGAGTTTTGATTGATGTAACAGTAGCCTTGCATTTTGAGCACCACCATTCATTAGGACCACCAACCAGTTTTGGTGTGGTATCGGATTCAAGGTCAACGATATCTGCTGACTTGACCACATTGTTTCTGCATGCCCTGCATCCCAGATACCACCACCCTTCCTCCTCTTGGATAACACATATAGTTGTGACAATAATGGACGGAACACCCTGCATAGATGTATAACAATGATGTTATTTTTGTACTAATTCACATCTGTTTGGAGGTACATATATGGGTAATGGTATGTTTGAACAACTACATGGTTCACATATGATAGAATGATTAGAGTGAGATCAATGTATAGTGCTTCAAAAGGGGTACAAAGGGTTGTCGATATGGTTTCCAAAATGCATATGGACGCATAACATTGATTATGTTAATTTTCCGTGTTTAACTGCATATGTAAATGGTGTTGGTGGTAGAAGTGTGATTTTACCTGTTCAACATCCAAAATTTCCGCAATGTTTCTCAAATGGAATTTGGTGATGAAATCATCTTTCGTCGAATTCTTTGAAGCAGTTGAGATACATGATGCAGTTTGTTGAGAATCCTCAGTTCCTTGAGCAACAACCAAACTACATATGGTTTAACATAACAAAGTTATTAAGACAGTAAGACACGGCTAATAGATTCAGTAATGAAAGAAACATATAAAAATTTTATTTTCAGATACCTTTTCCTAAAAGCATCTACATCTTTAAATTCAGAGCCAGAGATATTGTCTTTGTCGTTGAAGAGGAACAACCTTGTTCCATTGAAACCATTTTGGATGGCCATTTTTCCTGTGAATGCAGAAACAAATATAAAAAAGTATTATGCTTTTGGAAGTATACCTATTGACTCAAATTCAAAAAAAATGAATTGACTATAATTAACAATAAAGCTGAATATACCGTCCCAGATTTTCATCACTGCCAGTTGCACGACAACAATGATCTTACCATGATCCGAGCATTTATTCAAAAAGTCAGCGAATTGTTG
Source organism: Chrysanthemum makinoi (assembly GCA_910596185.1). Taxonomy (NCBI): domain Eukaryota; kingdom Viridiplantae; phylum Streptophyta; class Magnoliopsida; order Asterales; family Asteraceae; genus Chrysanthemum; species Chrysanthemum makinoi. The sequence goes on along the minus strand of OU343222.1, from coordinate 201,360,876 downwards.
AGCAAAAGTACCCCACAAGGTACAAGTCAGCGAATTGCCCATGTGCATATTATGGGTATAAATTCATTGATGCATCTAAATGAAACTAAATAAACGACTTTAGAATGACTTACTCAGCATCAATGATCGTGATGGGTTTCTTCTTGCCAGACTTTCCGTTCTTGTCATAGTCATCAAGTTCTTCACAGGCAACCAAATGGCCTATCACATCTGCATAATGTTCAAACAAAATAATTGTCAATTTGTTTAAATAACATTTTAATGGTTGACATATCATCATGTAAAAAAATCAATTTTTTTAAAGAATTAGTATGTTTGTACATACCAAGCTGGCCAACTTCCTCATTCTTTATAGAAGTAATGGTTCCATAGGGGCGAAAGTTAAACCCATACATAGAACCGGTAAAATCTGAACACTTTTCGATTAAAGTATTCGAAAGGAAGCTAAGGCGCAGAGATTTTTTAACAATACGGAACTTGGGTTAGATCTCCCCAAGACTATACCGTTGAAGGATGACATTGCCCTCTTGTAATTGATGTTTGAAACCATTGACCAAAGCCATCCTGACCGTTGCTTGCATCCTTGTTTGATGGAATACAAAATTTGGACATTATGTACAACACAAACCAATATGAATATTACAAATAACAATTCATCTTAAAAATGCAATACTAAGATTAATATGGACCAAATATAAAGTAAATACTTTCCTGTTCATAAAAAACAATCATCTCCATATTGACCACATGTGGCTTGCTAAACATAGGTTGCATCCAAGTATGAAGAATGTGTACTTGTAACTTGATGTTGTCCTTAACAGGTGATAAATCGTTGATATACCCGAAAACAAAGGTAGACATTCTTTGATTTGATATTCAGCGATGAGGTTAGTAATTGTGATGTGCACCTTTAGCACCAACGCCATCCTCAATTTATAGTATCAAAAACGTCCTATAATTAGAGTTCATATTATCAGAAGGTTTTTAATACTTTGATCATCTTCCAAAATTAAAATTTAAAATATTGTATTACAAAAAAATTACATAATTGTCGAGAAATATTTATTTTTTCATGCAAATGTTTAATTCATTTAAATATGTTATAATCCTAACAAAAAAAATCGACCAAAAAATCCCCCAATTTTTTATTTTCAGGGTTTTGGTCAAATAATTGTTAATAGAAACATGCTAATTCATTGAAAACCTATTATAAACATAATTAGAAAATAATACTTGACAATTATTTTTGTAGGGTTTACATCATATAATCAATTACTAGTGACGGATCAAGGCCGTGCTAAGCACGGCCCATGGCCCTGTAATGTTTTTGATTCTCGAAAGGTGAATATGTGTCGGACTTGAAGATCAATGTAATGCATATTAAGACATTGATATATTATATAAATGTATACTTCTCAATTGTTAAAAAAAATGTATGCTTCTCAAAAATACTGAAATGTAGGTAACTACATCGTACATAGTACTTCCATGATGTGGAAAGTGTATACATGAATACAGTAACAAAAATACACCCACACTTTCGCAACAATGTTTTTACATGAAAAGATGGAAAACAACAATTCTTGTCTTGATCCTATTTCTTAGGATAGCGAGTCTTCAACTGCAAGATGTTTGTTCCCCGTTACTAACTCTTTTGCATAATAAATCAGTTTTTTAATTATAGAATGTCAATAAGATAGTCCACAGTTATCTTAATAAATGCTAATTACATACAACAACAAAATGATAGATAATTGAAATAATCATCAATTAAAAAATATACTTGCAAAGTTATATGATACATGAGTACTACTAAAAGGAATAGTCTACTGAAGTGCCTATGTTAACTCATTAGTCATTACATGAACGTCTAGGAAAGCAAACTTAGTACAACTCCGATAAGGAAAACTACAAGCAAACAAACAATAATTACTTATACATAACAAATATCTACAAGAACCTGTATGACTTTCCACGTACATGACTTAGGAAAAGCATGTATGCGAATATGACTAGTGTGATGCCAACCTGCACGAACATAAACATTACATTGTTATATATGTATCTTTATTAAGGTAAAATAAATCCATTCAATAGTTACGAAATCACACATTGAAATGTTGAATTCCTCCTTAAGTACTACACCTAATAACAGCTAACATGTGTAGGTAAATGACACTTAAAAAGGTAAATGACACTTAAAAGGGGTCCGTTCCATATACCTCGAGTATGCTCATGAAACGAACTGTTATAATAGAAAAAGCCCCCAAATAAAGTGACTTTTGTGATCAATACAAAAATTAGTAAAAATTAATGAAAGCAACAACATATTATTTTCAATAAAAGCAAATATCATATTCGAATTAATGAAAACAACAACAACAAGATCTCCTTGTTTCACTATAATCGGATAATTAATTTACACCAAGTCACTTGATTAAGGCCTAACCCCTAACTTCTCTTAAATCAATTACTATAATAACAAATATTGTAAAAGAATGAACTAAATTAGCAATGAACATTACATGTCCTTGATCACGCAGATCTAAAATGTAAGAGAAAAAACCATGGTTGTTTTTTCTTCTTTTTTTTTCTAAAAAGAGAGAAATATGACTTTAGAAATTTAGATGGGGGACATGTACTGAGAAGAATATGGGGAATTGGTAAAGATGGTATGGGAGGGAATAGGTATACAGTCTCTAACTGTTGGGTGCTGAGATGGCATTAGCTAAGGTAAGTGGCTCTTTTTATATAATAGTAAGATTAAAAGTAAAAATAACAAAAACACAATTAAATTAATAGAAACTTATAACACAATAAAGATCATTACCAAATTATGAAAGATGCCAGCAAACACAAATGAGATGTTTTATTTTGGGAGATGATATGTAGAATGGTTTTGAATTTTTTGAAATGGAACGTATTGAAGAAGAAAATGTGTGTGATTAAGATCTTGGAATGAAAAAGAAGATTTGTATTAATGCTATGAATTAACGAATTGATGAGAAGATGCGAGGTCAATCAATTTCTGTTTAATGGTTTACAAAAATATGATGGGGGAGCATATACAGAGTCTTTAAATATAAGAGTGCATTGTGGTATTGTACATATCAGATTATATATGGAAAGACACATCATCGCATTCAATTTTAATCAGCTTAAAAGGGTGGTACAAAAGTGCATTATATTAGAATACATAGATTAAACTCGGCGCATGAGATAGTGATTGTTATTGTAAAACCCTAAAAATACGAAAAATGTTAAAAGACTATTTTACCCTCAAGATAGTAAAAAAAACCTAAAATACGTAAAATATAATAACGTTCATTTAATGAAATTAAAAGATCTAACTTATGAATGTTTAAACCTAACGAGTATATTAAATAACCGACATTCGTACGACGAAGATAAACGTCACACGCGTAAACCGTTTGGGCCGTTTGTTTGTGTGTAGTCCGATTTCCGTTGGGCCTCATTTGTTTTGTGAGCCGACTAGCTCAAGCCCATGGGTTACGTTTTCCTGGTAGGCCGATCACCCCAAAACTTCAACACGGGTCGTTAGGTTTATATGGTCCGATTCCTTTTGGTTAGGGGACCGATCACTTTAAACCCAATATGGGTCGGCCATTGTTCTTCTTTTGTTTGAGCCGAGAACCCATAAAAAGCCCAAGCCGATCGGTTTAGTATAAATACAAACACAACATCTCAAAACTGAAACCCTAGTTTCACAAGGTCACAGCACAAAGAAGTTTTCTTTTTTTTTCTTTCTCTTTTCCGATCGATAGATGCATTCCCTTTTGGTTCGGCGTCGTTTGTTTCGAGCTAACCAAGGTATAATTCTTCCTTCGTCTCTATTTCTTTTACATGCACACGTAAACCATGAAGTCGTGAAGGTGTTAACGAAACACATGTATAACCGAACCATATGAGTGGAAGCATGTCATGCATATAAGTATTTGTAAACGTGTGGAACTTATCGTCTATATATGTCATGTATACATGTTCAGCTATGAGTACGAAAGCGTATATATATGTACCGATTGTGTATAAACCGTATAATAACAAGTAACGTTAAGTCGCCACATAAAATCATGAACATGTTTGTTATATTTATGGTTAACGCATGGGTTAGGTTATGAATGTGTCGATGCATGCATGTTTGGAACAAGAGTTAACATGTCGTGTAAGTAAAATAAGTTAAGTGTTTGTGTGTGGGTGTGTCGATTAGTTGTGAGTCGAGAAAACAACGTGGATTGAGTTTGGAATTTCATATGTGTACATCTATATTGGAGAGAAGAAAGGATTTTGGTCTTGTTAACGTTGGGTAAATGAGTCATCGTGTGTGAGTTAATTGCATAGAGACATGCATGAGTCTGAGTTGACTTCCGTTTGAGTTTTCATAAGTCCTAGGTCAAGGTTATAGGTTATTAAAAGACGTAACCTGTCAATTAAAGCGTATTAAATTATATTAAAAGTATGGGAAAACCCTAGAACATAAATAGGAGGTTGATTAGGGTTAAAAGCTAAATGTGTAAATTCGTTATTTCATGTGAGAATGGTAAGTCTTGGAATCATAAATAACTATTGATTAAGAATATAATGAGCTAGTACTAAGCGTGATGTAAACATGCGTGAGTTATGATTTTATGCAAGAAGTCAAGTGTCATGGATTAAATTAGAGTATGCATGGTCTCATTAAGTTTGTATTCGAATAATGTTACATGTGAGTCGTGGTCAATCACGTAAGGTTATGAAGGCTTGTGTAAACTATTATGAAAGAGAGTCCTAAAATCCGTTCTTAACATTTATAAACCCTATACTTTGAATGATGACCATATAAGTCCTCAAATAAGATATTTGTCATATTAAACCCTTAAGTTTACCATTTATCATTTGTAACACAAAAGTTTGGCTAGTTAATGATTAATACTCTAAAATGTCGTAATTCCGTCCGTCACTAAGAATAAGAATATGCTTACAACTCTAAGAATGTTAATGCGATGAATCCGTTATAACGTAATGATGCTAATAAGTATTAAATAAATCATTATCCGTGTAGATTCGTTGAAGGAGACGCGACGTTATATCTGCGTGATTCACTCATTCGTTTGTTTTCCTCTCATTTGCTTTAAGGTACGATATTCGACCTTTCAGTAAAGGTTCCTTATAACGTTCTTCTCGTTAGCTTTTCTATTTTACTTATTAGGGTTTCCGATGCCATTGCTATGAACCCTTTCCGATTGTTTGATCTGTTGTTTATCGAACTTTGTTTTATTGAACCATGCAATATATGATTTGAACTTGTGTTATGAAGACTCTGATATGCACATTTGTTGAACCTTACTAGGTTTAATTATGAACATATGATTAGTGATTGTAATATGAACTTCTGATCTCTGAATATTTGAATGTGAACCTTATGATATGAGTTATCTGATATGTCATTTGTTGAACTTTGTGTTTGATTTTGATCTGTGTCAATTATGACAATCTGTTTGACCTAAGTTAGTTTGACACCCGAGCCAATATTCTCACTAGTCATGGGGGTTCCATGTCCGTGTCAGTGATGCACCTCTGACATGACTCTCGGGCAGTAGAGTGATGTTCTGCCATGTCCCTTTCCGTTATCTGTTTATTGATAGTATGGCTACTATCCGTCTGTTGGGGCGTATGGATGCATCCTAGATCTAATATGTTATCGATATGTTTCGGTGAATGATGTCGGTGTGCAATACGCGTCTTCACAAAATTTTGGGAGCTAGCTACTCCAATTAGTTTATGAGGTTACCTTTTGAATTAGAAAGATATTTCGATATGATATGTTCTGGGCTCGTGGTAGTTAACTAAATCTTTATCTATTATTTATGTATTAAGTATTCTGATGTTGATTCGGTATGTTCAAGTGTTTATAATTATGTGCTAGGCTTATTATATGTGGTTATGCTTTTGTATATTTAAGTGACTACCGTCTACTATGCTAGGATATGATTAATATGTTTTCAATATGATTCGCAGGCTGTCATCTGATATTATGTTAGTTTATCGTTATGTGAATTAGTTGATCTGTGAGATGAATGTGCTAGTGTGAAAGTGAGTATCCTGAAAGTCTATTAAGTATGATTGTTCAGTTAATCTGGTGAACTTTGCCTATCCGTTAGGGTGTCTATCTGCTTATGTTTGATCTGCCATGTTTAGACTTTGCTTATATTAAGTTTTGGTTTGGAAAATGGTTTAATTATGATATCTGTTTTGATAATTTGCTAATTGCTATGCTATGTCTTTTGCTTATTTAGTTATAGTTTTCCTACTATGTTTTCTATTTGCATGTGTGACTGCCATGATTTGACTGCTATTCCCGCTGCTACAATATTGGATTAAGTGTGTTAAATGTAGATAAATTGACTTGTATGAAGGCCATGTTTACTTTCTAGAAATTGTCCGTTAGCCTTTTGATATTTTGTTTGGCTCATATGTACTCGAATTTACTGCTTTAGTTAATGTTTGGTTATCTTGATGTGTTTGCGTTGGTGCCATCAATATGATATGTGAGTGTTCTTAATTGCTATTTGTTCTTCCGGATTTCTGCATGATTGTGTTTCCGCAAAATCCTCAATGATTCATTGATCTCATTCCGTTGTGACTTCGTTATTCGTTTCTTTGTTTTATTTCGTATTTCTATTTTGTTTAGTTTTCGTTTTTGTTATATTTGTTCACTGGGCTTTGTAAGCTCAGCCGCATTTTCTTTTCCTGCGGCAGGTATTAAGCATTCAAGATGAGCTTATGGGATAGCTAATATGGGTTGAGAGTAGAGATGAGAGCAAGATTTGAAAATAGGGATCTTAGATTTATTTTAATTATTAAGTTATTTTATATTTTCTTTTGTAAGTTTGTAAAGGCTTCCGCTATTGTATTGTACTTAAAGTTCTGATTTGAAACCGTATTTGTGATATCTTTACCCTTCTCGGGTTGGGGTGTTACAATTTATGGTATCAGAGACATGTTTTAGGACCCTTAGAGCTTAGGCTATGACCTGTGAGGATTGGGTAGATTTAGGATTTTCCCTTCTGCGTACTTTCTTTGCGTCTACTATCGTACTTAGATTTTACTGATAGTTGATTATTCTTTTAGATGGTTATCCCTCGTCGTTCTAGTTCACCTGATAGGAGCAAACAAGGACCAGCTAGGCAACCTAGGGAAAGGATGATGTGGACCGTTGTTATTGCTAAAGGCTGCAAGAGGATTGGTAGAGTGAAGCGGACCAACAAGAGGATACGAGTTCCGGCTAGTATGTGGCCATGCACAATTAAGGAGAAGTTGACCTTAAAGAACGTAGACGGAAAAGTAGTAGAGAGTCTGAAACTAAAGTCGTTGACGACCAAGGTTTCACCACTAGGTATCATAATAGATGTCCCGAGTTCTTTGAAGATGGAGGAGTAGGTTGGACTAGGAGTCGCGATTTGTATGCTTTTGTAGATCGTGTACCGGAAGAAGAAGAGAGGAATCGGAGAAGTGACTTTGCTAGTCGCTTATTACATGAAGGAAATAAGAACGGATGGATAAGTGAGGAAGAAGAGGAAGAAGAAGAACATGAGGAAGAATACGAGGTGGACTTGGATTTAGAGTCTACACTACTAGCAGTTTAATCCGATACAAGAATAGGAATTCGGCTCTGATTAGTTGTCCTCTTTATGAGAAATTTCTGACATTGGATTTTGAGCTTAGGTCCTTTTTTTTTCATCTAGATGATTGAATTTTTGATTATTAAGTTTGTTTTGGAAGTTCATCTTATGACAATTCTGCAATTCGTTTGATTAGTGAGAATAAAGCAAAACTTTGAAAGTATAGTTCATGTTTGTTGTTTCTTTCTGATAGATTCGTTAAGTTTCCATTAGTCCTCATAAGTTTCGATGCGCTATTTGTTTTCTTAATGATGTTTCTTAATCACAGCTTGAAATAAAGTATGACCATCATGATGGTATACTCGAGTGAATCTGGTTAGTTATAATATGTTCTTGGCTATCTGTATGTTATCGTATGTGATATGTTATGTTTTGTTGTAATTACGGTTATGTGGTTTGCCATGACCGGGACGAATATGATGACAATAAGAACTTGTTATGTGATGCAAGTATTATGACGCCTGATCAACGTGATAATACCGAGATCATATAATTCGAACTTATTGGAGTCATATGACGTCTGGGGAAATGCCTGTGGTTGATACGTGGATGGACTTTGACTTGTATCTGTTATTTGGCACTTCCATGTTCGTTTGAAATTATGTACCTATTTGTGAGATTTAGTCGATATCCATTACGTGTGAGTTTGTACGTTTGGGACCGAAATTGTTATGATTTGTGTGAACTATGGATTGCTATGTTTGCTCTAAATGTGTACGTCTCCGTGTACCCTTATTGTGGTCATAGGATTTTTCGTGAGGTGTTTGAGTAACATTAGATCCTTTTAGTTGATTATCTGCGACTAGTGGGACCGTTAGGATTCGTTTTGTCTATGTATATGTTTGTTCTCCTCATTAGATATCTGAATACGTTAGAGCGTGTTGTTTGATTTTCGGCATCTCATATGTTTTTCGCCAATACGTTAATAAGTATATGATTATCTGTTATAAGTATTTGATTATTGGTTCGATTTCCGAAAAGTATGAGTTTGAAGACAATTATAAGAATCCGTTTGTTCCGAGATAAGTTTAGCGTTCGTTATATTCCTTGAAGTTCTGAAATCCGATTTGTTTTACTGTTCCGTCTTGTTCAATTTCGAGGACGAAATTTTCTTTTTAGAAGGGAAGAGTTGTAAAACCCTAAAAATACGAAAAATGTTAAAAGACTATTTTACCCTCAAGATAGTAAAAAAAAACCTAAAATACGTAAAATATAATAACGTTCATTTAATGAAATTAAAAGATCTAACTTATGAATGTTTAAACCTAACGAGTATATTAAATAACCGACATTCGTACGATGAAGATAAACGTCACACGCGTAAACCGTTTGGGCCGTTTGTTTGTGTGTAGTCCGATTTCCGTTGGGCCTCATTTGTTTTGTGAGCCGACTAACTCAAACCCATGGGTTACGTTTTCCTGGTAGGCCGATCATCCCAAAACTTCAACACGGGTCGTTAGGTTTATATGGGCCGATTCCTTTTGGTTAGGGGACCGATCACTTTAAACCCAATATGGGTCGGCCATTGTTCTTCTTTTGTTTGAGCCGAGAACCCACAAAAAAGCCCAAGCCGATCGGTTTAGTATAAATACAAACACAACATCTCAAAACTGAAACCCTAGTTTCACAAGGTCACAGCACAAAGAAGTTTTCTTTTTTTTTCTTTCTCTTTTCCGATCGATAGCTGCATTCCCTTTTGGTTCAGCGTGCGTTTGTTTCGAGCTAACCAAGGTATAATTCTTCCTTCGTCTCTATTTCTTTTACATGCACACGTAAACCATGAAGTCGTGAAGGTGTTAACGAAACACATGTATAACCGAACCATATGAGTGGAAGCATGTCATGCATATAAGTATTTGTAAACGTGTGGAACTTATCGTCTATATATGTCATGTATACATGTTCAACTATGAGTACGAAAGCGTATATATATGTACCGATTGTGTATAAACCGTATAATAACAAGTAACGTTAAGTCGCCACATAAAATCATGAAAATGTTTGTTATATTTATGGTTAACGCATGGGTTAGGTTATGAACATGTCGATGCATGCATGTTTGGAACAAGATTTAACATGTCGTGTAAGTAAAATAAGTTAAGTGTTTGTGTGTGGGTGTGTCGATTAGTTGTGAGTCGAGAAAACAACGTGGATTGAGTTTGGAATTTCATATGTATACGTCTATATTGGAGAGAAGAAAGGATTTTGGTCTTGTTAACGTTGGGTAAATGAGTCGTCGTGTGTGAGTTAATTGCGTAGAGACATGCATGAGTCTGAGTTGACTTCCGTTTGAGTTTTCATAAGTCCTAGGTCAAGGTTATAGGTTATTAAAAGACGTAACCTGTCAATTAAAGCGTATTAAATTATATTAAAAGTATGGGAAAACCCTAGAACATAAATAGGAGGTTGATTAGGGTTAAAAGCTAAATGTGTAAATTTGTTATTTCATGTGAGAATGGTAAGTCTTGGAATCATAAATAACTATTGATTAAGAGTATAATGAGCTAGTACTAAGCGTGATGTAAACATGCGTGAGTTATGATTTTATGCAAGAAGTCAAGTGTCATGGATTAAATTAGAGTATGCATGGTCTCATTAAGTTTGTATTCGAATAATGTTACATGTGAGTCGTGGTCAATCACGTAAGGTTATGAAGGCTTGTGTAAACTATTTTGAAAGAGAGTCCTAAAATCCGTTCTTAACATTTATAAACCCTATACTTTGAATGATGACCATATAAGTCCTCAAATAAGATATTTGTCATATTAAACCCTTAAGTTTACCATTTATCATTTGTAACACAAAAGTTTGGCTAGTTAATGATTAATACTCTAAAATGTCGTAATTCCGTCCGTCACTAAGAATAAGAATATGCTTACAACTCTAAGAATGTTAATGCGATGAATCCGTTATAACGTAATGATGCTAATAAGTATTAAATAAATCATTATCCGTGTAGATTCGTTGAAGGAGACGCGACGTTATATCTGCGTGATTCACTCATTCGTTTGTTTTCCTCTCATTTGCTTTAAGGTACAGATATTCTGACCTTTTCAGTAAAGGTTCCTTATAACGTTCTTCTCGTTAGCTTTTCTATTTTACTTATTAGGGTTTCCGATGCCATTGCTATGAACCCTTTCCGATTGTTTGATCTGTTGTTTATCGAACTTGTTTTATTGAACCATGCAATATCTGATTTGAACTTGTGTTATGAAGACTCTGATATGCACATTTGTTGAACCTTACTAGGTTTAATTATGAACATATGATTAGTGATTGTAATATGAACTTCTGATCTCTGAATATTTGAATGTGAACCTTATGATATGAGTTATCTGATATGTCATCTGTTGAACTTTGTGTTTGATTTTGATCTGTGTCAATTATGACAATCTGTTTGACCTAAGTTAGTTTGACACCTGAGCCAATATTTTCACTAGTCATGGGGTTCCATGTTCGTGTCGATGATGCACCTCGACATGACTCTAGGGCAGTAGAGTGATGTTACGCCACGTCCTTTCCGTTATCGTTTATTGATAGTATGGCCACTATCCGTCGTTGGGGCGTATGGATGCATCCTAGATCGATCTGTTATCGATATGTTTACGGTGAATGATGTCGTGTGCAATACGCGTCTTCACAAAATTCTAGGAGCTAGCTACTCCAATTAGTTTATGAGGTTACCTTCGGAATAAGAAAGATATTTCGATATGATATGTTCGGGCTCGTGGTAGTTAACTAAATCTTTATCTGTTATTTCGTATTAAGTATTCGATGTTGATTCGGTATGTTCAAGTGTTTATAATTATGTGCTAGGCTTATTATATGTGGTTATGCTTTTGTATATTTAAGTGACTACCGTCTACTATGCTAGGATATGATTAATATGTTTTCAATATGATTAGCAGGTGTCATCGATATTATGTTAGTTTATCGTTATGTGAATTAGTTTATCTGTGAGATGAATGTGCTAGTGTGAAAGTGAGTATCCTGAAAGTCTATTAAGTATGATTGTTCAGTTAATCTGGTGAACTTTGCCTATCCGTTAGGGTGTCTATCTGCTTATGTTTGATCTGCCATGTTTAGACTTTGCTTATATTAAGTTTTGGTTTGGAAAATGGTTTAATTATGATATCTGTTTTGATAATTTGCTAATTGCTATGCTATGTCTTTTGCTTATTTAGTTATAGTTTTCCTACTATGTTTTCTATTTGCATGTTTGACTGCCATGATTTGGTGATATTCCCGCTGCTACAATATTGGATTAAGTGTGTTAAATGTAGATAAATTGACTTGTATGAAGGCCATGTTTACTTTCTAGAAATTGTCCGTTAGCCTTTTGATATTTTGTTTGGCTCATATGTACTCGAATTTACTGCTTTAGTTAATGTTTGGTTATCTTGATGTGTTTGCGTTGGTGCCATCAATGTGATATGTGAGTGTTCTTAATTGCTATTTGTTCTTCCGGATTTCTGCATGATTGTGTTTCCGCAAAATCCTCAATGATTCATTGATCTCATTCCGTTGTGACTTCGTTATTCGTTTCTTTGTTTTATTTCGTATTTCTATTTTGTTTAGTTTTCGTTTTCGTTATATCTGTTCCTTTGGGCTTTGTAAGCTCAGCCGCATTTTCTTTTCCTGCGGCAGGTATTAAGCATTCAAGATGAGCTTATGGGATAGCTAATCTGGGTTGAGAGTAGAGATGAGAGCAAGATTTGAAAATAGGGATCTTAGATTTATTTTGATTATTAAGTTATTTTATATTTTCTTTTGTAAGTTTGTAAAGGCTTCCGCTATTGTATTGTACTTAAAGTTCTGATTTGAAACCGTATTTGTGATATCTTTACCCTTGTCGGGTTGGGGTGTTACAGTTATACAAGTTGATCAATATATTGATTGTGAACCTAACGTGTTTGCATTGTTTAAAGATTTGAATTTATAGTAGTATTTTTAATTTCAATTTAGTGTGCGTTACTTAAACTAAGCAATTTAAATATTAGTGTTAACTTAGAAGTTTAAGTTAGTGAGGTTATAATGCTTCTATTATTAATCTTATTCCTAGCGGTAGTGGCTTAAGAGGTCTTTTACAAGTATGTTTGTAGAAAAGTAGCGTTTTAAAAAGAGCAAACCGTTAAGTGATCTTTTCCAAATGAGCTTTCAATTCTAAACGTTATATGCTAAACGCTTATAAACGATATTAAAAGCTCATTACTACACATAAGATAGTGGAGTTTCCGAGTTTCAAAAAGAAGAAATAAACATTGTTCCAATTGTGTTTCTTCCCTTTCCCTTTCATTGTACATGGAAATCGTTTGTCTCGAATCAAACTCGTATCAATAAATTAGCAAATAAGTTGAAAATTAGCTTTAAACTATCCAAATAAACTTATGAGTCAAGATCAAACGAAAAATAAGATTAAAATAAAAAAAGGACTAAAATACACGGTTGGTCCCTAAACTTGTCACTGCGCTTCGCGTTGGAACAAACATGGGCATTATCATCGCAGGAGGTCCAAAACATGGGCTTTATATGCCAAACTCGTCCCTTGACCAATAATGCCGTTGTCAACGTTATGTTGGTGAGGGCAAAACCATCTTTCACTGTAGCGTACTAAATAGAAACCGTTGTACAGTGTTTGTAGCTAGTATATGTCTGTGTAACACGGTTTGGTCGTCATTTATCATCCATCCCTAAACTATCCTACAAAAACAGTCTTCTACAAATCGATAATCGTTTCAAGATGGTGCGTTCGATGTGGTAAGCTAGCTATTATTCGCACTTCGTGGACCTCTACCAACCTAGGGCGTCTATTCTTTGGTTGTCCTGTTGAAGTAAGTACGTCTTAATATTTATTGTGTTAGTTTGTTTTCGCAAGCAGCAAAGTACATTGTAACAATGGTGGTTGTTTAATGACTTGTCATAATCATGAATAGGGGTCTTCTTGTCGGTGGATAAGATGGTATGATCCTGAAATCTGTGCTCGTTCAAGAATGATCATACCAGGCCTTTTGAGGGGGAGAAATGAGCTTGAGACAAGATTAGTAGCTGCTGAAGGTGATGTGTGGAAGTGGAAGATTTACCTGGTGCTAAGTTGGATGTTGTTCTTGATTTTTTATGCATTGGGATAACTTTTTTAGCTTTTATGTAATGAGGCAAGATGGTTAATGTTCAGTATCTTGAATTGTAGTAACGTTGTTATGAAGTATTCAGTTTGGTTTGTTTTTTATTTTCAATGCCTTATGGGTATGCAGATGGTTAGCAATTTGTTTAGGGTTGACTTTTAAATCTCAACATTCTTATGAGGTTCTGTTTAGCTTTGGTTACATTTGATGCAAATTATTCACACATCAAGCTTAGTCAATCTATAAAAATACACAATAATGACATGGTTCCATAGTTAATGCAAATGGATATAATTCCAAATGCATAAAATTGCATACTTTTCAAAGCATGAGAACTACAGTTAGACACACACACACATATGTTTTTAGAGTACATAACTTGTCTATAGGAAATAAACTAGATGAAACATTGTCTAGATAATTAGCATAACAGCATTGACCTATGGTGAGGCCATCATTCTTTCCGTCGCCTTTGCCTAGTCATTCTTCGTGTAGCGGGGGGTTGAAGTAAAGCTGCTTGAACATCACTTGACTACTGGTGAGAATCGGTGGGTTTGATCATGTTCTTTGGGATTGACACTGGGCTTGCTCATGCATCTTTGGGATTGACAATTGCTTCATCTTGATGTTCTTTGGGATTGTGACAGGGATGCATCATGTATGATGGGATCTTCAGTTGCTGGATCTTGATTTTCAGATTGAACACCACTTCCTTGAACTGCACTAAATTGACTTTCAACAACTTCTTTATCTGCTACTACTTTTTTACCTTTAGGATGTGTCTTTTTTGCTGTAGCTTTAGTAGGCACCTGTTTGACATTTCCCTTATTGGCAGTTCGACTACTTTCAGCTCCACCATATCCTAGGCATGTTTTGCAGTTGTGTCTAGCAATGCCACAAATACTACACTTAACACTCTTCCAAGCCCTTGACAGCTTACCATCCTTCACAATCTCTTCACTTTCAGGAGCTATCCTAACTCTTTTTCTACCTCTTGCGCTAGGCGGGTTTGTTTCGGATTTCGGTGGAACAATTGTTGTTGGCACAGTTGATTTTTCCCAATGTTCGCTGCTAGTTATAGGCTAGACATGGTGATGGTAGGTTGCCTCCCAAGTGAGAAGATAGTAACAAGGATGAGCCCATGTTTCTACAGCTCCTACTTGTTGCCCATTTAAAGCCATATTCCAATTGGTAGCAACAGCATGTTTACATGGTAAACCTGTTATCTCCCATCTTCTGCAAGTACAAGACTTGTGTACAACATTAACTACACATTAGTCACCCCATGGTCCACTAACCTGAAACTTAGTTCCCCCATTCCATAAAACATTATACTTAACAGCATCTTTCTTAATACCCTCTAGCATGTGTTGTGCAGTTGGTGTTAGTGGCCCATCACTCTTCTCAATCACCATAAGAACATGCATTATCCTCTTCATACAGTATTCCCTGATATATTCTAAGGCTGTAATAATTGGTTTGCTTAAACCCTCAATTATTTTGTCATGAAACACTTGACACATGTATTAAGTAACACATCAGAAGTAGCTCTCCTAAAGATAAAACAGTAATAAACATGTATTAATTATAACTGTTTTTACTGCATTAACGAATACTAATTAAATGAAACAGATAGATCACTTACATGAAAAATGTGACCTTGACCAATGGATCGGTGGTATCTTACTTAAGCAATCATGGGCTGGTTGATTAAGTTTCTTGAAATCAGCCATAGCTTTCTGAAACTGTATAACAGTTGAGGTTGTTGCACATTTCCACAGATGCTCTTTGTAAGCCCTACCTTTCCATTGCAGTTTCATTTTCTCATGAATGCTTCTAATACAGAATATGTGTTCTGCATCTGGAAAAACTTCTGCTAAAGCTCTACTTATATCCTGCACAAAATCAAATATGTTTACTCTCTGTTTCAAAACAGAGAGACTTAAATTCATGAACAAATTAAGGGAGTGCCTTTTCCATGTCAGTAATAAAAGTGATGCTTGAGATTGGCTCAAGTGCTATATCATCGGATAAACAATGAAGAAACCAAGTCCATGATCCTATGTTTTTTGATTCAACAAAAGCATAAGCTAAAGGGTATATACCATTGTTGCTATCAATTCCCACAGCTGTCATCAGTTGACCATTCAAAGGACCACGAATTGGAAAAGCACCTAGCCCCAACAACGATCTTCCACATGCTTTAAATCCTTCCTTCAGTGAACCTAAACAAAAATACACTCTCTTGAATTCTCTGGTTGGAAGAGCCTCATCTGGAGGTCGTTCTACATTCATCACCACTGTTGTATTAGGGTTTGTCTTCTGCAACTCTTGAACATAATCTCTCAACATGGTAAATTGTAGCTTTAATTGACCCTTGATGGCTGTTATTGCTAGGTTTTTGGCCCTTAAAACCTTCTGCAGGGACACTTGAATCTCGTATTGGTTGGTAAGTTGATTATGCACAGACTTGACAGGAACCAGTGGATTGGTTTCAATTTGTGCTGTAATTTTCTGTGAGATATAGCGAAGGTGAAAAGCTCTGACTGCCCTTGATTGCAAACAAGTGTGTTGCTCATTATATGTTCTGACTGACCAGATACCTGTTGTAACACCCCCAAAAATGACTCAGCGGAAGCTACAAGTATTTGGGGTGCTACTAAATTGATACCACAACATAAGCATAGAACAACGGATTTTTATAAATAACTTTTATTCATTTCTTAAAAACAATGTTTACATTTTGATTTGATGCGGAAAATAGCCCATTATAAAAAGGTGGTCCCAATACATAAATCAGAGTCGTCTATGACTATACCATGCCTTTGCCTTGCGCCTCCAAAGATAAGCTATCACCTCAAAACCTGAAGATACATGCTAAAATGGGTCGACTACTCTGGTGAGTTCATAGATTTATTTAAAAGGGATTTCAGTACACTGTTTCAAAATTGGTTTTTGATGATCATTACGTCTTGCATAATGTCATAAAGTTTATGATTTCAATTCATAAAAGAGATTTCATTAGTGGACCATAAGTAGGGTATATGTACATTACAACGAATATAATGTCATATATTGAATCTATTACGCTAGCACTAAGTTCATGCAACCGAAGCTACGACAGTTTCTATATGCACAAGGAAGTCATACAATTAAGGAGCCCATGGCGAGTGTTTATCCCAATACACTCGGTCCCGACATGCTATATGTTTTGCCTTGACCTAAGCGGGGTCAACCGAACAGGGGAGTCACCCTCAATAGATCTATTTATAACATTCGCGCTTCCTAACTGGAATTGACGGTTCATGAAAAGGGCAATTTGGGATCTAAAGTCTTAGGCTAAGCTGCGTAATATTCTAGGTCAAACATTTTGGTATGGTCCATAAAACATCTAAGTATGATGTAACTTAAAACATATCAATCAAAAGCATAGTCTGCATGGAAATGTATCATTAAAATTGTTTAAGTAAAATGAGCATGTATCTTCCCCCAAAACAGTTATAAAACAAGTAAAAGTAGGGGCTATGAAACTCACCTTGGCAATGTGCAATATGAAGTCTAAAGGGAATTAAATCAAGGAGTGATAGTGCACGGCTTCCGACACGCAACCTAATTAAGTACGGCATATTTAGTCTTTATGTTTAAGACTCGATAAAGTTTAACTAACTTTATAAGTTTTAAATGTTTGGGTTGTTGTTGTTGTTGCTTGTGTGGCAGCATTTAAGTTTGGAATAGTTTTCCAATTGTTTTTAAGTATTGGCTCATGGAAATACTTAAGTAGGGAAAAGGAAGATTTCAAAGACGAATGAGTCTTTGGTTTGATGGCAACCGGAAGAAGATGTTTGGAAAGTAAATATATATATTTTAAAACGTTGTTAGTTTGAACGTAGGACATATAAATTAAGTGTATATATACACATATTCTTACGTCATTTAAAATAATTGTATGCAGAAAAGGTTTAGGTATAACTCATATGTATTAGAAACCAATGCAAGTTTTCAAAAGATATATTTCATTTGCAAATAGTAAAATAATGGGTATGTTCATTGAAAATTGAGCGTGATTTGGGTATATACTTAATTTGTTTGTGATGATAATTGACAAAAGTTTAATTAAATTCTCCAAACAATATTTGTAAAAGTCATTAACAATTTATATTTTGAACCGTTTAATAATTTAAGTATCATCCTTTTAAGTCATAGCTTCCGTTTAGGTATATAAAAATTTGTTTGATTTAATTTCTATGTTAATTAGAAGTATGGAAAGTTCCCATTTATGTTATGAGTATAATTAACTCATTTGTGGTATTTTGTATTCCAATTGGCTTGTGAAAATTTATCAAATTCGAGATGTGTCATGCTTAAAAATTGTTTATATATACTTAGGGACGTTTTATATCAACTTGCATATGCCGTGGATATGCGTCGCAAACGTTTAAGATGGATGAGTCGGGAATTTTGTCGTGAGATAGTGAGTCAAATAAGCCGAGTGTTAAACTGAATAAAAATTTTAGAAATCAACATCACACTTGGGCTTGGTTGGGCAGGTTTAGCAATTACCACCACTGTTAGACACAATGGGCTTCGACCCATTACACAAAAACAAAACAATTTATGTCTAACCCAAATAGCAAATTCTACTTTACTCAAGACACATTTAAATTATTTAGTCCATGAGTTGCAATTTGTGGCAATGAAATACAAACCAACTTTTTATCCCACTGTTACACAGTGGGTTCGACACACTCACACAAATAATGTGACTCAACTATTTCCTTTTGTTTTCAAACCATTTAGGTCTCTTTTCTATGAGGTTAACAAAATTGGTAAAACTTATTGTAACGTTATGTTGTGGACTTGCTGTCCTTTAACCGAGCAAAACAAACACACTCTAAGTTTTCTTACGACTTGAAACATTTAAACAATTCAAGCACAAATGCGGACACAAAAGGGATTCAACACACCCTTGTGTCGTGGACGCTAACCGACCCATAACACCCTTCGTGGGTGATGGTGGTTGGACCAAAAGCAAAAACTAAACATTGTTTTAGAAATCTACGTCAACAAAACAACCAAAATCCGACTCTTAAGACATACCAATAAGCTTGAGAATAAGCAAAACAAAATAAATACGTGGTCATGTGTCAAACAAAAATAAGGAGACCGAGATCCTTTCTCGTTCTAAATAACCACTCGACAACAAAAATGATTAGCCAAAATGACTTTAGTAGAAAAAAAACTCAAAGTTAATCCAAATAGCTGTTGGACAAGTTGAAGTTAAAAGTAAGCATTTTCACAAATCTTGAGCCAATATTTTAGACTTATTAGATCAAGTTTTTAGTTTGTAACTTATTAGTTTGCCACACATATTGATCAACAACAACGTTCTACATCATCAGATTTCATTCGATTGGTTACAAAAAAAAATTAAAAGAACTTTTAATACACAACACAATTAACAAGATGACAAGGAGATTAACAAAGTTCTTACCACGTAAGGGTGGGTCGAATAGATGAACACCGAAACTCAAAAGCTTAATCGGAGGAGACTCGATACGAATTTGTACAATTAAACACTTGAAAAATCTTCCTTATGCTTCAATTAACAAAACCCCTCTATCAATTTCCAAAAGCCCTTTGTTTCCCGAAACCCTAATTTGTGTTCGTGTGATATGTGAACTAAAATCTGTTTAAAGTCTTTTCCATTTAAAGAGGATAAGAGAGAATGTTAAACTCTAGTCTCCCAAGCCTCGTATGGAGAGTAGGATCCTTTCTTGGCTCTTGCTGCCATCCAAGCCGTCTTCAAAGGGTCTCATGTGACTTCTATGGTGATAGCTGGCTTCTTGGAGGGTGGTGACAGGAACACTTTTGAGTTTGACTTTCACAAAGCAGGAGCAGTTACCATTTTTAGGTTTGTTCCCTGTGTTTTTGTCGACCAGAGAAAAAGGGAAGGAGAGACATATAGGTCGGCTTAGAAGATAGGAGTAGGAGTTTTATTTTTATTTTTATTTTTATATCTCTTTTGTTTTACTGTATAACTTGTACTCCGTGTTTTGTCGAGTTTATTTGTAAACGTATCTTTCCGATACACGAAAAATATAAAAGTTATATTTTTAGGAGCGTTTTTGTAAATGTAGTAATATATTGTTATTATTACATATGATTTTGATCATAAATGTTTGTCGTTACTTAATTGGTGTCGGTATGCGTGCGATGCCGTGACTTTCTGAATTCACGAGATAACTTCTCGTTTTCTTTCGTGAATTATCAGT
The DNA here is from genome assembly GCA_910596185.1 of Chrysanthemum makinoi. NCBI lineage: Eukaryota > Viridiplantae > Streptophyta > Magnoliopsida > Asterales > Asteraceae > Chrysanthemum > Chrysanthemum makinoi. The sequence continues at coordinate 201,340,803 of OU343222.1, read as the reverse complement.
GATTGATAAAAAGTGTATTTTTCTCTTATCTCAGTATTTATTTTCAGTCTTGTATGCTACTGCACTGCAGTACACGGAATAACTAATGGATTAAGCTTGGTACAATAATAAATTTCGCATAGATACTCAGTGGATAAGTATCGTGTGTGCGGTGTCGGGTATTTAAGGAAATGAATGACTTCTCGTTTTTAGACTTGAATATCGATAATTGTCAGAAAATAATTGATTTAAATTTTCTGACGTCTTGAGTATTATTATAATAATCCGAAATTTTACGGGTTGTTATAGTCTACCCACCTTATAGGAGATCCGTCCCGGATCTTAGTTTACGTTACCCGATAGGGTGTCGGGAACGAGGTGATGGTATTTAGAACAACTTTTGAGTTACCCTAGGTTGTTTCTAGAGTTTCCCCTTTGGGTATGGTTACCTAGGTGTTGTGCCAGGAGCACATCCTCTATCTGAGGAGTCATGATTTTTCTGGGGTAGGTTCATTGGGTGAAGGTTCCAAGTTTTGATGTTGTGAGGTTTCACTATGTTGTTAGGGTGGGCATCTCTAACTTCTCAAGGTCTTATCGAAATGTACCCATTTCGTTTCATGATTCTAAAGTATATAGGCTGATTCTTAAGAAATGAAGAAACATTTGTTTTCGAATTTCTCTTTCAACTAAATGTTTATACAAGTTTGACTAAGATCAGATTTCAAAATAGATAATGTGTAAAAATGACACATTTTTAAAATATTGTAAAACCGGTTCTAAATTATGGGGTGTACAAGGAAATTTTACAAAACTTTTAGTGTTTCAGCATTTTGTCTCATTTTAACGAGGGATTTTGGAAAGTATTATTGTTGGATTCTAGATAGGAATTCTCAAATTTGGAAAATATATTGTAGCAAGGATATGTAGCAGGATATAACATTTACCCATAGCCACGGGTAGGGTTTAGTTGTCTAAGTTGGGTAGGATTGGAGGTTTAATAGTTGATGAACCTCATGGTTATCTATGGTTTTATGCAGAGGTGTAGGATACATCCTAAGGTCAGGCTTAGCGATCAAGGAGGACATTGACCATTTCTGTTTATGGGGTATTAACTTAAAACACATTTCAAGGAAATAAGTTACCAATAGATTGGTTTTGGGATACTTTTCAAAGTATTAAGGAACACTTTACTTTGGTAAGGTATGGGTAGAATTGTGGTTTACTTTATGGTGTAATGGTAAGGTGGTAATTTGGTTTGTAGAATAATTCATGGAGTGGTTCATGAAGTATTTTGATCTTAATGGTTTGAGGGATAATCGGAAATAGTTTGTATGGCAACGATTTTGTTTGTAGGAGAGTAATAAGGTAGGCACAGTTATTCTTAAAAGGTGGGTGGAGTTTTTAGGTATCAAATTTTCAATGGTGAAATTTTCAAGTTTTGTGGGATTATAGGTCATTTGTCGTGTCTTTCTAGATTTTTCTAGAGGTTTATTGTATTTTCTCATAGGTGCTATTGAAAGGTTGATCCTAGAATGGTTTGATTTGTCCATGGAATGTAAGGTGTGGGGTAGGAGTGACTATAACATAACCCGATTGTGATATGGAATTATAAAGTTTATGATTAAGAAGTAGTATGACGCCAGTGAGTGACTTATGATTAAGGAATATTGTGACACTAGTGAGTGGTTTATGATAGGTTGATGCCAGTGAGTGGTTTATGACTAAGGAATGCCAGTGAGTGACTTGTGATTAAGGAATGCCAGTGAGTGACTTGTGGTCAGGGAATGCCGGTGAGTGGCTTGTGATTGTGTGACGCCAATGTGTAGCTTTAGTGTAACGCCAATGTGTGTCTTATTGAAATGTTACATGTTTATCAAAATATTATCATTTTCTCACTTGACATAAGGCTATTATAACTATCCTAAGTACTACAAAATTCACCTCTGAGTCGGACATAGGTGATCAGGCTATGTCCCACTGTCCCTGGTTGAATATAGGTGATCAGTCTATATTCACCCGAGGTTCAATGAATTTTGAAATACTTAGCTTAGTTACGCTAGTAATATGTCACAATACTTTTAAAGGTTGTCTTGAAGGATTAGAACAATTATTCTCTTTATGTGAGGGAAAAGGTGTAGTGTTGTGATACGTAAGTATATGTATAGGAAAAATAATTATAACCTATAATGAAACTAGGTGAGCAGTGATAAACATGTATATTATCAAGTATGATCTCAACAGGAACATAAGTGAGGCATCAGCATGGCAGGCAGGCATGTGTCAGTCATAGGGTTAAGTTTTTGTAAAAGTCGTTATAGTCTAGGTTTTTAAAAAAATATACCCAGTTCTCTATAACCTAGGCTCTGATGCCAATCTGTAACACCCCCAAAAATGACTCAGCGGAAGCATACAAGTATTTGGGGTGCTACTAAATTGATACCACAACATAAGCATAGAACAACGGATTTTTATAAATAACTTTTATTCATTTCTTAAAAACAATGTTTACATTTTGATTTGATGCGGAAAATGGCCCATTATAAAAAGGTGGTCCCAATACATAAATCAGAGTCGTCTATGACCATGCCATGCCTTTGCCTTGCGCCTCCAAAGATAAACTATCACCTCAAAACATGAAAATACATGCTAAAATGGGTCACTTACTTTGGTGAGTTCATAGATTTATTTAAAAGGGATTTCAGTACACTGTTTCAAATTTGGTTTTTGATGATCATTACGTCTTGCATAATGTCATAAAGTTTATGATTTCAATTCATAAAAGAGATTTCATTAGTGGACCATAAGTAAGGTATATGTACATTACAACGAATATAATGTCATATATTGAATCTATTACGCTAGCACTAAATTCATGCAACCAAAGCTACTGACGGTTTCGTATGCACAAGGAAGTCATACAATTAAGGAGCCCATGGCGAGTGTTTATCCCAATACACTCGGTCCCGACATGCTATATGTTTCGCCTTGACCCAAGTGGGGTCAACCGAACAGGGGAGTCACTCTCAATAGATCTATTTATAACATTCGCGCTTCCTAACTGGAATTGACGGTTCATGAAAAGGGCAATTTGGGATCTAAAGTCTTAGGCTAAGCTGCGTAATATTCTAGGTCAAACATTTTGGTATGGTCCATAAAACATCTAAGTATGATGTAACTTAAAACATATCAATCAAAAGCATAGTATGCATGAAAATGTATCATTAAAATTGTTTAAGTAAAATGAGCATGTATCTTCCCCCAAAACAGTTATAAAACAAGTAAAAGTAGGGACTATGAAACTCACCTTGGCAATGTGCAATATGAAGTCTAAAGGGAATTAAATCAAGGAGTAATAGTGCACGGCTTTCGACACGCAACCTAATTAAGTACGGCATATTTAGTCTTTATGTTTAAGACTCGATAAAGTTTAACTAACTTTATAAGTTTTAAATGTTTGGGTTGTTGTTGTTGTTGCTTGTGTGGCAGCATTTAAGTTTGGAATAGTTTTCCAATTGTTTTTAAGTATTGGCTCTTGGAAGTGCTTAAGTAGGGAAAAGGAAGATTTCAAAGATGAATGAGTCTTTGGTTTGATGGCAACCGGAAGAAGATGTTCGGAAAGTAAATATATATATTTTAAAACTTTGTTAGTTTGAACGTAGGACATATAAATTAAGTGTATATATACACATATTCTTACGTCATTTAAAATAATTGTATGCTGAAAAGGTTTAGGTATAACTCATATGTATTAGAAACCAATGCAAGTTTTCAAAAGATATATTTCATTTGCAAATAGTAAAATAATGGGTATGTTCATTGAAAATTGAGCGTGATTTGGGTGTATACTTAATTTGTTTGTGATGATAATTGACAAAAGTTTAATTAAATTCTCCAAACAATATTTGTAAAAGTCATTACCAATTTATATTTTGAACCGTTTAATAATTTAAGTATCATCCTTTTAAGTCATAGCTTCCGTTTAGGTATATAAAAATTTGTTTGATTTAATTTTTATGTTAATTAGAAGTATGGAAAGTTCCCATTTATGTTATGAGTATAATTAACTCATTTGTGGTATTTTGTATTCCAATTGGCTTGTGAAAATTTATCAAATTCGAGATGTGTCATGCTTAAAAATTGTTTATATATACTTAGGGACGTTTTATATCAACTTGCATATGCCGTGGATATGCGTCGCGAACGTTTAAGATGGATGTGTAACACCCCAACCCGACAAGGGTAAAGATATCGCAAATACAGTTTCATATCAGAACTTTAAATACTATACAATAGCGAAGGCCTTTACAAAATATTCAAAAAGAAAACATAAATAGCTAAACTTCAAAATAAATCTAAAATCTCTATGGTCAAATCTTGCTCTCACCTCTACTCTCAAACCAGTCGGCTATCCCATAAGCTTATCTTGAACGCTTAATACACTGCCAAGGAAAAGAAAAGTGCGGCTGAGCTTACAAAGCCCAGTGAACAGATATAACAAAACAAAAGCTAAACAAAAACATAAATACGATTTGAACAAAGAAACGAATAACAAAATCGTAGCGAGCGAGAATAATGAATCATTGAGGATTCTGCAGAAACACAATTGCACAGAAATCCGGAAAAACAATTAGCAATCAAGGACAAACACATAGCATATTGATGACTCCAACGCAAACACATCAAAATAACCAGACACTTAACATATCAAGAAGAAATAAATTACATATAAACCAAACGAAAAGTCTAAGGCTAACGAAACCCTTCCTAGAAAATAAACATGGCATTCAACAAATTAATTAACCTTCACTTAACACACTTAATTCAATATTGCAGCAGCGGAAATAGCAGTTCAAATCATGGCAGTCTCACAAACAAATAGAAACATAGTAGACAAACTATAATTAAAAAGACCAAACAAAACATAGCATAACCATTAGCAATTATCAAAACAGATATCATAAGCTAAACCGGTTCTCGAGATCAAATCTTAACATCAGTGAGTTTAAGCATGGCGGTCACATAGGCGAGATAAAACACTAACGTATAAGCAAAGTTCACAAAATTAGCGAACAAATTATACATACTAAACTTATAGAATACTCACTTTCACACTAGCACATTCATCTCACATATCAACAACTTCACTCAACGATAAACTAACATAACATCGGTGACAGACATGCGAATCGATTTAAACATACTAATCATAACCTAGCATAGTAGACGGTAGTCACATAAACATGCAAAAGCATAACCACATATAATAACATATAATAAGCCGAGCACATAATTATTAACACTTGAACATACCGAATCATAATCATAATACTTAACATAGAAATAACAGATAAAGATTTAGTTAACTACCACGAGCCCAGAACATATCATATCAAAAACATCATAACTATATAGAAATAATCTTAGAAAATAATTTGGAGTAGCTAGCTCGAGTTTTATGAAGGACGCGTATTGCACATGACATCATTCATCTAAACAAATCATATCGGATAACAGATCAGATCTAGGATGCATCCATACGCCCCAACAGACATACATTGATTATATAATATAACTTGAGCTCATAACATATAGCAGATAAGGGGCGTGGCAGAACTTCACTCTCGCCCTAGAGTCATGTGAGGTGCATCATGACACGGACATGGAACCCCCATGACTAGTTAGTATTTGGCTCGGGTGTCAAACTAACTTAGGTCAAACAATTTTTCATAAATGACACAGATCATAATCAAACACAAAGTTCAACAGATAACATATCAGATAACTCATATCATAAAGTTCATATTCAACTATTCATAGGTCAAAAGTTCCTATCACAGTCACAATCATACATTCATAATAGAAGTTCATAATTAAACTTAGTGAAGTTCAATAAATATGCATATCAAAGTCTTCATAACACAAGTTCAAAACAAATATTTCATGATTCAATAAAACAGGTATTTTACACAATTAACAGATCAAACAATCAGATAGGGTTCATAGCAATGGCATAGGGAATCCTAATAAGTAAAATAGGAAAGCGAACGAAAGAACATCATAAGGAACCTTCTTGAAAAGGTCGAATAGTTGCGATAACATAAATGTCTTAAAGTAAGACAGAATATCCGTACCTTAAAGCAAATGAGAGGAAAGCAAACGAATGTAAGAATATGAAGATGTGGCGTCGTCTCCTTCAACGAATCTACACGGATTATGGTTTATTTAATATTTATTAGCATCATTAATGTTATAACGGATTTATCGCATTAATACTTTTAGAGTTGTCAGAATATTCTCATTTTAGTGACAGACGGAATTACAACATTTTAGAGTATTCCCCATTAATTAACCAACTTCCTATTTAGGTACTAGGGTTTTTCATAATCTTTAATATTACTTAATACGCATTAAATTCACATGTTACTTCTTTTAATGATTTTCACTTTGACCAAGAAAGCAAATAATAACAAACCGAAGTTATCTCAAAACTCATGCGTGTCTCTACAAAATCAACTCACACTTGTCGAACCCATAATTTCTCAGAATTACAAATTTACACCTTTGACATCTTTAATTTCACGATCTAACCTTATATTATCAGATTTTACTATTTAGCCCAAAGGTTTTAGAATTTACAAAACGTACCCTTTTCAATTTAATAACAACTCAAATGACCCTCTAAGTATCCAAAATTACATGTTTAACCCCCACACTTATTTTATACGTTTCGTACAAGCATTTTACTATTTACAAAAATAACCCTTAAGTTTCATAATTTACAAAACCAACCCAAAACTTTTATTTAGAACCGAAATATGTATAATTCAAGTACAAAACCCTAAACCTAGGTTTAACCCATCATTAGCTCATCATTGTTACTTCATTAATTACCCTTAATGATAACAAGCAAACCCTAGTTTATAAAAACCCTAATCGTCCCTTTTTAAATCCTTTCCTTTTTCATACGCGATCTAATAATAAAACCCCAAACAATTCACACAAGCTTCGAATTCATGAACATGTATTTTATACAGGTCGTATATCATATAAGAGTCTTCAGAAAATTAATATCATGGTCCCAAAAATTATTATACGCTCATTCGTTATTTTTATACGCTTTTAGGATTTTAATTCCAAATAATTCCATACGACTTATTAAACGTGCATGGCTAATTTTTACGTGTTCTATATGACTTTTAGGACTGAAAATAATATTAGGAACATACCCTTGATGTGCTTTGGTCGTTAGAACAAAAGAAACCAAAAACTCCCACTCGCCGAAACCCTAACCAACCTAAAAACTAACCACGATCGAAACAGCACCTTAGAGACTCGAACCAGATTTTTAACACCTTCTCTACCTTCAAAATCGTCCAATAAAAATAGCTCCAGGCCTTGGGAATCAGATGTCGAATTATGGAGGGTTTTTGAGTCGGTTTGGGTTTAATCGGCAATTAGGGATTAGATTAAACCGTGTATGTGTATATATATATGGTTTACTAATTTTCTTGTGGGCTTAATATTATAATGGACTCAAAATAAATGGGATCTTAATTTTATAAATTTGTATTGGGCTTTTATTAATTTTATTCTTTTATAAAACTTAATAAATACATTCGGCTATTTGTATAAAACACAAAACTGATTTTATAAGATTATAAATTATACAAATTAACTTTACAAAGTCTTTAAAATTTATTTGGATCATATGTGATATTTCTTAAAAAATTTCTGAATTTACATAGCTTATTTGGTACTTTTTAAATTAATTATTCATACTTTTGGATTATAGGGGTATTTTGGTCTTTTTGTGAATTTTAGAAATTCAGGTATTACAATTTCTTCCCCTCTAAAATAAAATTTCGTCCTCGAAATTGAACAAGACGGAACAGTATGGCAACAAATGTGGATTTCGAAACTTCAAGGAATATATGACGAATGCTAATCATATACTTATTTAAGCATTAGCAGTAAAAAGATGAGAAGTAGCAAAATCAAAAACATGCTCTAACTTATTCAGGTATCTAATGATGAAATTAACGCATGCATAGACAGAACGAATCCTAAAGGTCTTACTAATCGCAGATAATCAAACTAAAAGGATCTAATGTTCCTCAAACACTTCACGAAATATCCAATGAGCACAATAAGGGTACACGGAGCGTACATTTAGAGCAAACATAGCAATCCATAGCTCACACAAATCATAACAATTTAGTACAGAATTCCAATCAAACATGAGGGGTGACAAATAACAGATAAAAGTCAAAGTCCAATCACGTATCAACCACAGGCATTTCCCCAGACGTCATATGATTTCAATAAGTTCAAATTATATGATCTCGGTATTATTACGTTGATCAGGCGTCATAATACTTGCATCACATAACAAGTCCTCATTATCATCATATTCTGTCTCGGGTCATGACAAACCACATAATTAATATCAGAACAAAACATATCGCATACATATAACATACAGATAGCAAGTAACCTACTATAACAGACCAGATACACATTCATGCAGCATATAACACATCAGACACTTACCATATTACCAAACGACGAGGCCACCAACTTGCATAAAACGGCTCCTCATGACTCATTACTGTCGGTTCCAAAAAGAAAGGCTGAGATATACCAGAATGCTAAACGATAAAACTTCACGATTCAAACCGAGTTCTGAATGAATCAAAGAAAGTAATGCGATCAAAATCACGTAGCAAGATATCAAACCGCCTCAAAAGCGCGTGACAAGCGAATCGAGTAACACGTCGCGCCCAAATCATATGAAGTAGATGAACCTTCTCCGGTTGAATCTTATCTCCGTCCTTGCGCCTTTGGTTGGTCCGTCCGGCTTCCTCCGGCAGCATCACTGAAGTCTCCAACAGACGCGGCGGTCGGGTGTCCCGCTTCACGAACCTCTCGGCCGCGAGGGCTGTTGCAGCAACGCAGATTCGGCACCATCTTCTTTGGCTTCACGGGTAGTCTCCATCTAACGATCGACAAAGCGGACGGCGAAAACAAAATAACAAAATTCGATGCGAACAAAGGAGGGCCAATTCAGTGAAGACGAAAGATTATCGAAGTCAAATCTGAATGACAATCCAAAAGGAATCGAAAGATATCTGAACAGACGGAAACCTAAGATCTACCCAATCCTCACAGGTCATAGCCTAAGCTCTAAGGGTCCTAAAACCTAGAGCTCTGATACCATAATTGTAACACCCCAACCCGACAAGGGTAAAGATATCATAAATCAGATTTCATATCAGAACTTTAAATACTATACAATAGCGAAGGCCTTTACAAAATATTCAAAAAGAAAACATAAATAGCTAAACTTCAAAATAAATCTAAAATCTCTATGGTCAAATCTTGCTCTCAGCTCTACTCTCAAACCCAGATCAGCTATCCATAAGCTTATCTTGAACGCTTAATACCTGCCGCAGGAAAAGAAAAGTGCGGCTGAGCTTACAAAGCCCAGTGAACAGATATAACAAAACAAAAGCTAAACAAAAACATAAATACGATTTGAACAAAGAAACGAATAACAAAATCGTAGCGAGCGAGAATAATGAATCATTGAGGATTCTGCGAAACACAATTGCGAAATCCGGAAAAACAATTAGCAATCAAGGACAAACACATAGCATATTGATGACTCCAACGCAAACACATCAAAATAACCAGACACTTAACATATCAAGAAGAAATAAATTACATATAAACCAAACGAAAAGTCTAAGGCTAACAAAACACTTCCTAGAAAATAAACATGGCATTCAACAAATTAATTAACCTTCACTTAACACACTTAATTCAATATTGCAGCAGCGGAAATAGCAGTTCAAATCATGGCAGTCTCACAAACAAATAGAAACATAGTAGACAAACTATAATTAAAAAGACCAAACAAAACATAGCATAACCATTAGCAATTATCAAAACAGATATCATAAGCTAAACCAGTTCTCAGATCAAATCTTAACATCAGCAGAGTTTAAGCATGGCAGGTCACATAGGCAGATAAAACACTAACGTATAAGCAAAGTTCACAAAATTAACTGAACAAATTATACATACTAAACTTATAGAATACTCACTTTCACACTAGCACATTCATCTCACATATCAACAACTTCACTCAACGATAAACTAACATAACATCAGGTGACAGCATGCGAATCAGATTTAAACATACTAATCATAACCTAGCATAGTAGACGGTAGTCACATAAACATGCAAAAGCATAACCACATATAATAACATATAATAAGCCGAGCACATAATTATTAACACTTGAACATACCGAATCATAATCAGAATACTTAACATAGAAATAACAGATAAAGATTTAGTTAACTACCACGAGCCCAGAACATATCATATCAAAAACATCATAACTATATAGAAATAATCTTAGAAAATAATTCGGAGTAGCTAGCTCCCAGAGTTTTATGAAGACGCGTATTGCACATGACATCATTCATCTAAACAAATCATATCGGATAACAGATCAGATCTAGGATGCATCCATACGCCCCAACAGACATACATTGATTATATAATATAACTTGAGCTCATAACATATAACAGATAAGGGACGTGGCAGAACTTCACTCTACTGCCCTAGAGTCATGTCAGAGGTGCATCACTGACACGGACATGGAACCCCCATGACTAGTTAGTATTTGGCTCGGGTGTCAAACTAACTTAGGTCAAACAATTTTTCATAAATGACACAGATCATAATCAAACACAAAGTTCAACAGATAACATATCTGATAACTCATATCATAAAGTTCATATTCAACTATTCATAGGTCAAAAGTTCCTATCACAGTCACAATCATACATTCATAATAGAAGTTCATAATTAAACTTAGTGAGGTTCAATAAATATGCATATCAAAGTCTTCATAACACAAGTTCAAAACAAATATTTCATGATTCAATAAAACAAGTATTTTACACAATTAATGAGATCAAACAATCGATAGGGTTCATAGCAATGGCATAGGGAATCCTAATAAGTAAAATAGGAAAGCGAACGAAAGAACATCATAAGGAACCTTTCTTGAAAAGGTCGAGAATAGTGTACGATAACATAAATGTCTTAAAGTAAGACAGAATATCCGTACCTTAAAGCAAATGAGAGGAAAGCAAACGAATGTAAGAATATGAAGATGTGACGTCGCGTCTCCTTCAACGAATCTACACGGATTATGGTTTATTTAATATTTATTAGCATCATTAATGTTATAACGGATTTATCGCATTAATACTTTTAGAGTTGTCAGAATATTCTCATTTTAGTGACAGACGGAATTACAACATTTTAGAGTATTCCCCATTAATTAACCAACTTCCTATTTAGGTACTAGGGTTTTTCATAATCTTTAATATTACTTAATACGCATTAAATTCACATGTTACTTCTTTTAATGATTTTCACTTTGACCAAGAAAGCAAATAATAACAAACCGAAGTTATCTCAAAACTCATGCGTGTCTCTACAAAATCAACTCACACTTGTCGAACCCATAATTTCTCAGAATTACAAATTTACACCTTTGACATCTTTAATTTCACGATCTAACCTTATATTATCAGATTTTACTATTTAGCCCAAAGGTTTTAGAATTTACAAAACGTACCCTTTTCAATTTAATAACAACTCAAATGACCCTCTAAGTATCCAAAATTACATGTTTAACCCCCACACTTATTTTATACGTTTCGTACAAGCATTTTACTGTTTACAAAAATAACCCTTAAGTTTCATAATTTACAAAACCAACCCAAAACTTTTATTTAGAACCGAAATATGTATAATTCAAGTACAAAACCCTAAACCTAGGTTTAACCCATCATTAGCTCATCATTGTTACTTCATTAATTACCCTTAATGATAACAAGCAAACCCTAGTTTATAAAAACCCTAATCGTCCCTTTTTAAATCCTTTCCTTTTTCATACGCGATCTAATAATAAAACCCCAAACAATTCACACAAGCTTCGAATTCATGAACATGTATTTTATACAGGTCGTATATCATATAAGAGTCTTCAGAAAATTAATATCATGGTCCCAAAAATTATTATACGCTCATTCGTTATTTTTATACGCTTTTAGGGTTTTAATTCCAAATAATTCCATACGACTTATTAAACATGCATGACTAATTTTTACGTGTTCTATATGACTTTTAGGACTGAAAATAATATTAGGAACATACCCTTGATGTGCTTTGGTCGTTAGAACAAAAGAAACCAAAAACTCCCACTCGCCGAAACCCTAACCAACCTAAAAACTAACCACGATCGAAACAGCACCTTAGAGCCTCGAACCAGATTTTTAACACCTTCTCTACCTTCAAACTCGTCCAAGAAAAATAGCTCCAGGCCTTGGGAATCAGATGTCGAATTATGGAGGGTTTTTGAGTCGGTTTGGGTTTAATCGGCAATTAGGGATTAGATTAAACCGTGTATGTGTATATATATATATGGTTTACTAATTTTCTTGTGGTCTTAATATTATAATGGACTCAAAATAAATGGGATCTTAATTTTATAAATTTGTATTGGGCTTTTATTAATTTTATTCTTTTATAAAACTTAATAAATACATTCGGCTATATGTATAAAACACAAAACTGATTTTATAAGATTATAAACTATAAAAATTAACTTTACAAAGTCTTTAAAATTTATTTGGATCATATGTGATATTTCTTAAAAATTTTCTGAATTTACATAGCTTATTTGGTACTTTTTAAATTAATTATTCATACTTTTGGATTATAGGGGTATTTTGGTCTTTTTGTGAATTTTAGAAATTCAGGTATTACAGGATGAGTCGGGAATTTTGTCGTGAGATAGTGAGTCAAATAAGCCGGGTGTTAAACTGAATAAAAATTTTAGAAATCAACATCACACTTGGGCTTGGTTGGGCAGGTTTAGCAATTACCACCTTGTTAGACACAATGGGCTTCGACCCATTACACAAAAACAAAACAATTTATGTCTAACCCAAATAGCAAATTCTACTTTACTCAAGACACATTTAAATTATTTAGTCCATGAGTTGCAATTTGTGGCAATGAAATACAAACCAACTTTTTACCCCACTGTTACACAGTGGGTTCAACACACTCACACAAATAATGTGACTCAACTATTTCCTTTTGTTTTCAAACCATTTAGGTCTCTTTTCTATGAGGTTAACAAAATTGGTAAAACTTATTGTAACGTTATGTTGTGGACTTGCTGTCCTTTAACCGAGCAAAACAAACACACTCTAAGTTTGCTTACGACTTGAAACATTTAAACAATTCAAGCACAAATGCGGACACAAAAGGTATTCAACACACCCTTGTGTCGTGGACGCTAACCGACCCATAAGACCCTTCGTGGGTGATGGTGGTTGGACCAAAAGCAAAAACTAAACATCGTTTTAGAAATCTACGTCAACAAAACAACCAAAATCCGACTCTTAAGACATACCAATAAGCTTGAGAATAAGCAAAACAAAATAAATACGTGGTCATGTGTCGAACAAAAATAAGCAGACCGAGACCCAATAGATTTCTTTCTCGTTCTAAATAACCACTCGACAACAAAAATGATTAGCCTTTAGTCCAAAAAGCTCAAAGCTAATCCAAAAGGCTGTCGGACAAGTTGAAATTAAAAGTAAGCGTTTCCATAAATCTTGAGCCAATACTTTAAACTTATTAGATCAAGTTTTTAGTTTGTAACTTATTAGTTTGCCACACATATTGATCAACAACAACAACGTTCTACATCATCAGATTTCATTCGATTGGTTACAAAAAAAAAATTAAAAGAACTTTTAATACACAACACAATTAACAAGATGACAAGGAGATTAACAAAGTTCTTACCACGTAAGGGTGGGTCGAATAGATGAACACCGAAACTCAAAAGCTTAATCGGAGGAGACTCGATCAATTTGTACAATTAAACACTTGAAAAATCTTCCTTATGCTTCAATTAACAAAACCCCTCTATCAATTTCCAAAAGCCCTTTGTTTCTCGAAACCCTAATTTGTGTTCGTGTGATATGTGAACTAAAATCTGTTTAAAGTCTTTTCCATTTAAAGAGAATAAGAGAGAATGTTAAACTCTAGTCTCCCAAGCCTTGTATAGAGAGTAGGATCCTTTCTTGGCTCTTGCTGCCATCCAAGCCGTCTTCAAAGGGTCTCATGTGACTTCTATGGTGATAGCTGGCTTCTTGAAGGGTGGTGACTGGAACACTTTTGAGTTTGACTTTCACAAAGCAGGAGCAGTTACCATTTTTAGATTTGTTCCCTGTGTTTTTGTCGACCAGAGAAAAAGGGAAGGAGAGACATATAGGTCGGCTTAGAAGATAGGAGTAGGAGTTTTATTTTTATTTTTATATCTCTTTTGTTTTACTGTATAACTTGTACTCCGTGTTTTGTCGAGTTTATTTGTAAACGTATCTTTCCGATACCCGAAAAATATAAAAGTTATATTTTTAGGAGCGTTTTTGTAAGTGTAGTAATATATTGTTATTATTACGTATGATTTTGATTATAAATGTTTGTCGTTACTTAATTGGTGTCGGTATGCGTGCGATGCCGTGACTTTCTGAATTCACGAGATAACTTCTCGTTTTCTTTCGTGAATTATCAGTGATTGATAAAAAGTGTATTTTTCTCTTATCTCAATATTTATTTTCAGTCTTGTATGCTACTGCACTGCAGTACACGGAATAACTAATGGATTAAGCTTCGGACAATAATAAATTTCGCGTAGATACTCAGTGGATAAGTATCGTGTGTGCGGTGTCGGGTATTTAAGGAAATGAATGACTTCTCGTTTTTAGACTTGAATATCGATAATTGTCAGAAAATAATTGATTTAAATTTTCTGGCGTCTTGAGTATTATTATAATAATCCGAAATTTTACGGGTTGTTATAGTCTACCCACCTTACAGGAGATCCGTCCCGGATCCTAGTTTACGTTACCCGATAGGGTGTCGGGAACGAGGTGATGGTATTTAGAACAAGTTTTGAGTTTCCCTAGGTTGTTTCTAGGGTTTCCCCTTTGGGTATGGTTACCTAGGTGTTGTGCCAGGAGCACATCCTCTATTTGAGGAGTCATGATTTTTCTGGGGTAGGTTCATTGGGTGAAGGTTCCAAGTTTTGATGTTGTGAGGTTTCACTATGTTGTTAGGGTGGGCATCTCTAACTTCTCAAGGTCTTATCGAAGTGTACCCATTTCGTTTCATGATTCTAAAGTATATAGGCTGATTCTTAAGAAATGAAGAAACATTTGTTTTCGAATTTCTCTTTCAACTAAATGTTTATACAAGTTTGACTAAGATCAGATTTCAAAATTGATAATGTGTAAAAATGACACATTTTAAAATATTGTAAAACCAGTTCTAAATTATGGGGTGTACAAGGAAATTTTACAAAACTTTTAGTGTTTCAGCATTTTGTCTCATTTTAACGAGGGATTTTGGAAAGTATTATTGTTGGATTCTAGATAGGAATTCTCAAATTTGGAAAATATATTGTAGCAAGGATATGTAGCAGGATATAACATTTACCCATAGCCACGGGTAGGGTTTAGTTGTCTAAGTTGGGTGGGATTGGAGGTTTAATAGTTGATGAACCTCATTGTTATCTATGGTTTTATGCAGAGGTGTAGGATACATCCTAAGGTCAGGCTTAGGGATCAAGGAGGACATTGACCATTTCTGTTTATGGGGTATTAACTTAAAACACATTTCAAGGAAATAAGTAACCAATAGATTGGTTTTGGGATAATTTTCAAAGTATTAAGGAACACTTTATTTTGGTAAGGTATGGGTAGAATTATGGTTTACTTTATGGTGTAATGGTAAGGTGGTAATTTGGTTTGTAGAATAATTCATGTAGTGGTTCATGAAGTATTTTGATCTTAATGGTTTGAGGGATAATCGGAAATAGTTTGTATGGCAACGATTTTGTTTGTAGGAGAGTAATAAGGTAGGCACGGTTATTCTTAAAAGGTGGGTGGAGTTTTTAGGTATCAAATTTTCAATGGTGAAATTTTCAAGTTTTGTGGGATTATAGGTCATTTGTCGTGTCTTTCTAGATTTTTCTTGAGGTTTATTGTATTTTCTCATAGGTGCTATTGAAAGGTTGCTCCTAGAATGGTTTGATTTGTCCATGGAATGTAAGGTGTGGGGTAGGAGTGACTATAACATAACCCGATTGTGATATGGAATTATAAAGTTTATGATTAAGAAGTAGTATGACGCCAGTGAGTGACTTATGATTAAGGAATATTGTGACACTAGTGAGTGGTTTATGATAGGTTGATGCCAGTGAGTGGTTTATGACTAAGGAATGCCAGTGAGTGACTTGTGATTAAGGAATGCCAGTGAGTGACTTGTGATTAAGGAATGCCAGTGAGTGACTTGTGGTCAGAGAATGCCGGTGAGTGGCTTGTGATTGTGTGACGCCAATGTGTAGCTTTAGTGTAACGCCAATGTGTGTCTTATTGAAATGTTACATGTTTATCAAAATATTATCATTTTCTCACTTGACATAAGGCTATTATAACTATCCTAAGTACTACAAAATTCACCTGTGAGTCGGACATAGGTGATCGGGCTATGTCCCTGTCCCTGGTTGAATATAGGTGATCAGTCTATATTCACCCGAGGTTCAATGAATTTTGAAATACTTAGCTTAGTTACGCTAGTAATATGTCACAATACTTTTAAAGGTTGTCTTGAAGGATTAGAACAATTATTCTCTTTATGTGAGGGAAAAGGTGTAGTGTTGTGATACGTAAGTATATGTATAGGAAAAATAATTATAACCTATAATGAAACTAGGTGAGCACTGATAAACATGTATATTATCAAGTATGATCTCAACAGGAACATAAGTGAGGCATCAGTATGGCAGGCAGGCATGTGTCAGTCATAGGGTTAAGTTTTTGTAAAAGTCGTTATAGTCTAGGTTTTTAAAAAAATATACCCAGTTCTCTATAACCTAGGCTCTGATGCCAATCTGTAACACCCCCAAAAATGACTCAGCGGAAGCATACAAGTATTTGGGGTGCTACTAAATTGATACCACAACATAAGCATAGAACAACAGATTTTTATAAATAACTTTTATTCATTTCTTAAAAACAATGTTTACATTTTGATTTGATGCGGAAAATGGCCCATTATAAAAAGGTGATCCCAATACATAAATCGAGTAGTCACATGACCATGTCATGCATTTGCCTTGCGCCTCTAAAGATAAGCTATCACCTCAAAACCTGAAGATACATGCTAAAATGGGTGAAACTATTTGGTGAGTTCATAGATTTATTTAAAAGGGATTTCAGTACACTGTTTCAAATTTGGTTTTTGATGATCATTACGTCTTGCATAATGTCATAAAGTTTATGATTTCAATTCATAAAAGAGATTTCATTAGTGGACCATAAGTAAGGTATATGTACATTACAACGAATATAATGTCATATATTGAATCTATTACGCTAGCACTAAGTTCATGCAACCAAAGCTACGACAGTTTCTGTATGCACAAGGAAGTCATACAATTAAGGAGCCCATGGCGAGTGTTTATCCCAATACACTCGGTCCCAACATGCTATATGTTTCGCCTTGACCCAAGTGGGGTCAACCGAACAGGGGAGTCACTCTCAATAGATCTATTTATAACATTCGCGCTTCCTAACTGGAATTGACGGTTCATGAAAAAGGCAATTTGGGATCTAAAGTCTTAGGCTAAGCTGCGTAATATTCTAGGTCAAACATTTTGGTATGGTCCATAAAACATCTAAGTATGATGTAACTTAAAACATATCAATCAAAAGCATAGTATGCATGAAAATGTATCATTAAAATTGTTTAAGTAAAATGAGCATGTATCTTCCCCCAAAACAGTTATAAAACAAGTAAAAGTAGGGGCTATGAAACTCACCTTGGCAATGTGCAATATGAAGTCTAAAGGGAATTAAATCAAGGAGTGATAGTGCACGGCTTCCGACACGCAACCTAATTAAGTACGACATATTTAGTCTTTATGTTTAAGACTCGATAAAGTTTAACTAACTTTATAAGTTTTAAATGTTTGGGTTGTTGTTGTTGTTGTTGTTGCTTGTGTGGCAGCATTTTAGTTTGGAATAGTTTTCCAATTGTTTTTAAGTATTGGCTCTTGGAAATACTTAAGTAGGGAAAAGGAAGATTTCAAAGACGAACGAGTCTTTGGTTTGATGGCAACCGGAAGAAGATGTTCGGAAAGTAAATATATATATTTTAAAACTTTGTTAGTTTGAACGTAGGACATATAAATTAAGTGTATATATACACATATTCTTACGTCATTTAAAATAATTGTATGCTGAAAAGGTTTAGGTATAACTCATATGTATTAGAAACCAATGCAAGTTTTCAAAAGATATATTTCATTTGCAAATAGTAAAATAATGGGTATGTTCATTGAAAATTGAGCGTGATTTGGGTATATACTTAATTTGTTTGTGATGATAATTGACAAAAGTTTAATTAAATTCTCCAAACAATATTTGTAAAAGTCATTACCAATTTATATTTTGAACCGTTTAATAATTGAAGTATCATCCTTTTAAGTCATAGCTTCCGTTTAGGTATATGAAAATTCGTTTGATTTAATTTCTATGTTAATTAGAAGTATGGAAAGTTCCCATTTATGTTATGAGTATAATTAACTCATTTGTGGTATTTTGTATTCCAATTGGCTTGTGAAAATTTATCAAATTCGAGATGTGTCATGCTTAAAAATTGTTTATATATACTTAGGGACGTTTTATATCAACTTGCATATGTCGTGGATATGCGTCGCGAATGTTTAAGATGGATGAGTCGGGAATTTTGTCGTGAGATAG
This sequence comes from Chrysanthemum makinoi, assembly GCA_910596185.1. Lineage (NCBI taxonomy): Eukaryota > Viridiplantae > Streptophyta > Magnoliopsida > Asterales > Asteraceae > Chrysanthemum > Chrysanthemum makinoi. The sequence goes on along the minus strand of OU343222.1, from coordinate 201,321,893 downwards.
TGAGTCAAATAAGCCGGGTGTTAAACTGAATAAAAATTTTAGAAATCAACATCACACTTGGGCTTGGTTGGGCAGGTTTAGCAATTACCACCACTGTTAGACACAATGGGCTTCGACCCATTACACAAAAACAAAACAATTTATGTCTAACCCAAATAGCAAATTCTACTTTACTCAAGACACATTTAAATTATTTAGTCCATGAGTTGCAATTTGTGGCAATGAAATACAAACCAACTTTTTACCCCACTGTTACACAGTGGGTTCGACACACTCACACAAATAATGTGACTCAACTATTTCCTTTTGTTTTCAAACCATTTAGGTCTCTTTTCTATGAGGTTAACAAAATTGGTAAAACTTATTGTAACGTTATGTTGTGGACTTGCTGTCCTTTAACCGAGCAAAACAAACACACTCTAAGTTTGCTTACGACTTGAAACATTTAAACAATTCAAGCACAAATGCGGACACAAACGGGATTCAACACACCCTTGTGTCGTGGACGCTAACCGAGCCATAACACCCTTCATGGGTGATGGTGGTTGGACCAAAAGCAAAAACTAAACATCGTTTTAGAAATCTACCTCAACAAAACAACCAAAATCCGACTCTTAAGACATACCAATAAGCTTGAGAATAAGCAAAACAAAATAAATACGTGGTCATGTGTCGAACAAAAATAAGGAGACCGAGATCCTTTCTCGTTCTAAATAACCACTCGACAACAAAAATGATTAGCCAAAATGACTTTAGTCCAAAAAAAACTCAAAGTTAATCCAAATAGCTGTTGGACAAGTTGAAGTTAAAAGTAAGCATTTTCACAAATCTTGAGCCAATATTTTAGACTTATTAGATCAAGTTTTTAGTTTGTAACTTATTAGTTTGCCACACATATTGATCAACAACAACAACGTTCTACATCATCAGATTTCATTCGATTGGTTACAAAAAAAAATTAAAAGAACTTTTAATACACAACACAATTAACAAGATGACAAGGAGATTAACAAAGTTCTTACCACGTAAGGGTGGGTCGAATAGATGAACACCGAAAATCAAAAGCTTAATCGGAGGAGACTCGTACTGAATTTGTACAATTAAACACTTGAAAAATCTTCCTTATGCTTCAATTAACAAAACCCCTCTATCAATTTCCAAAAGCCCTTTGTTTCTCGAAACCCTAATTTGTGTTAGGTGTGATATGTGAACTAAAATCTGTTTAAAGTCTTTTCCATTTAAAGAGGATAAGAGAGAATGTTAAACTCTAGTCTCCCAAGCCTCGTATGGAGAGTAGGATCCTTTCTTGGCTCTTGCTGCCATCCAAGCCGTCTTCAAAGGGTCTCATGTGACTTCTATGGTGATAGCTGGCTTCTTGGAGAGTGGTGACAGGAACACTTTTGAGTTTGACTTTCACAAAGCAGGAGCAGTTACCATTTTTAGGTTTGTTCCCTGTGTTTTTGTCGACCAGAGAAAAAGGGAAGGAGAGACATATAGGTCGGAAACATAAGATAGGAGTAGGAGTTTTATTTTTATTTTTATATCTCTTTTGTTTTACTGTATAACTTGTACTCCGTGTTTTGTCAAGTTTATTTGTAAACGTACCTTTCCGATACCTGAGAAATATAAAAGTTATATTTTTAGGAGCGTTTTTGTAAGTGTAATAATATATTGTTATTATTTCGTATGATTTTGATTATAAATGTTTGCCGTTATTTAATTGGGGTCGGTATCGTGCGATGCGTGACTTTCTAAATTCACGAGATAACTTCGTTTTCTTTCGTGAATTATCGTGATTGATAAAAGTGTATTTTCTCTTATCTAGTATTTATTTTCAGTCTTGTATGCTCTGCCTTTGCGATTACCGGAATAACTAATGGATTAAGCTTCGAACAATAATAAATTTCGCATAGATACTCAGTGGATAAGTATCGTGTGGCGGTGTCGGGTATTTAAGGAAATGAATGACTTCTCGTTTTTAGACTTGAATATCGATAATTGTCAGAAAATAATTGATTTAAATTTTCTGACGTCTTGAGTATTATTATAATAATCCGAAATTTTACGGGTTGTTATACCTGTCTCACCATTCCTGCCGACAAACAATAGCCATGGGCAGAGTATTTCTGAAGGGTCCTTTTTTCCAGAAAGCAATGCATTTATACCCCCTTCTGTTTAATGGACTTCTTGATGGGCCTATATCCAGTCCAGGACCTTCACTTGGGCCTGAAAGTGGAACACAACCTTTACATCTGACCCTTATTCTTGTTTTGTCATTCTTCAGAAAAAACAACTCCCTCCTAGTTTCTATTGAATGCTCTCTTACTAGGTTTTTGACTTCCCCTGCAGTAGCAAACTCGACGAGAATAGAAGAATGTGGTATAGACTCCATTTGCAAAGTCACTTTGGAAAGAAACATAGTCCTTGCAAAGACATCATCAACCATCACAGTAAATCATTTTCCAACGCATGTCATCACTTATACTCTTGGTTGTCCTGCTTCACCTAACTCATTACTCTGAACTACTTGGACCATATCAAGTTATGCATCATTCTCCTGACAAGTGTTCTCTTCATTTGCTTGAATTGAATCATCAACTGCATTACCTAAGTCACTAGTGTCGCACACTTGTAACAGAGTAACATCAACAACCGGATCCTCTTCCATGTTATCCTGAGTCAATTGAAACAGAGTTACATCCACATCAGGCTCCTCAAACCTGTTATTGACATCAACTAATGTTATTCCTGCTTTGTCTAAGTGCTTCTCCTGAGTCAATTGAAACAGATTAACCTCAAAATTATCAGGCTCCTCAAACATGTTATTGACATCAACTAGTGCTCTTCCTACTTTTTCTAAGTGCTTCCCCTGAGTCAATCAGAACAGATTAACCTCAAAATTATCAGGCTACTTAATAGCATTGTCCTCATCAATAAGTACTAAAAGCGCTCCTTTGTTATAACAGGTTGGCTAGCAAATGATGTGTCTAGGGTGGAAAATACAGGCTCAATGTTTGGCAAATTGCTAGATTCATTAATATCATTGACGTCCATAGGCACTTGTGTAAGTTGGATAAAAGGATCTAGGGCAGGTTCATTATCAAGATCATCTAACACCAATCGTCTACAACAAGATTGAATAGCCGCAGTAGCAACTTTTCTCCTATCTTCATCCATCTCCCAAAACACAGTCTTAATTGATTGTGGGGACATTTTAGAAAGTTCTAATCTTGTCTTCCCTATTTCCACATCGACATCTATTAGCTTATGCTCTATGACAACATCTTTCAACAACTCAACATTAGCAGCTTTACGCAAAGAAAACAAATCGTCGTCCAATGTACAACCAGTCTTAAGAAAGTAGAAATAATTGGTTTGTCCAATCTCGTAACCGATTTGGGTCATGAGAGCATCCATTTCATCAACGGATACCTCTTTTATTTCCACATGATCAACAAGGCATTTCTTGCCTCCTTGATATATCCTACCTGGAAAGTATTTGAATATACCTTCATAATGGAACATCATGCTAAAGGATCCGGTTCACCCATTGTATAAAAATGTACAAAAACAATGTTAAGCTAAAGTTACCTAAAAGGGGAATAACTTAAACAGTCGTATTAACATATGATTATAATAGGCTATAACCAAAAAAGACTTACAATATCTCCTGATTGCAGCTTTTTCCTCAATTTCATGATCATCAAAGAAAGGATATTCTCTTATTCGCCATAGAGTAAATCCAATGTGGTTGTTTGTTATTTTCTTACTTGGAATATTTTGATTTGATGATTGACATTGCATCGTTTTTTGGGTAGGCTTCCAAAACAAGTTTGGGGATGAGCAATGAGTACACAGCTTTGTTATATTCTACATAATGGAGGGAAATTGGACAAGAAATCTGCTATAGTACATCAAGTAAAATGACTTTTCTACCCTCAACAGTAACATGATAACGGGGTTTTCTGGAGTATAACGGAACGTTGACATCGACGTTATTGGTCAAGGGACGAGTTTGGCATATAAAGCCCATGTTTTGGACTTCCAGCGATGATAATGCCCAGATTTATCCCAACGCAAAACGCATTGACAAGTTTAGAGACCAAACCGTGTATTTTAGTCTTAAAAGTAAGAAAAAATTACAATCACACATCCTTTCCCGTAAACTCATATATAAATTAGGTATATATCGAAAGGAAAATGATATAGGTGACTAATTTGTATCTTTAATAATGAGGTAATTAATACAAAATATACAATGAGTGGAGGATGCATTTTATCTCTCTTGATAATAACCTTTGATTATGCCATGTGTTTTGATCTCTTTGTTAGGCATAAAATTAGGCATATCTTTTAGGCATGCGAATCACTTCTTTATAGAAAAGGCTAATTTGACATGCCCAAGCTGGTGGTGAAAAACTGAAAATTAACGAAATTAACTAGTCAAATTAATCACTCCACATGTTAAAACCAAACTCAATTTCAATTCGCGAAATGTTAACAAAATATCGTTCCGTCAATACTTGATCTTCTTCGATTAACCCCCTAAAAATCACAATCAGTTTTACAAACCCTAAATTTCATCAACAAAATCTCAATTACACGAATTCATTCCGTACAACAATATTCACGATCACGAAATTTATTCAATTTATAAGAGAAAAAATTATGGATTATGAACTGTTTAATGGCTACACTGAGGAGGATTATGCTTATGCAGCTGATAATGATAATGTTAGTTACTGTTAATTTTATTTAACTTATTCTATTGTTACCTTAATATTTAAGTAAATTTCATCATAATTATACGTTGCCTCACTAGCGCGGTAGCGCCTATTGTGTTAGTTAGCCTTTATGTAGACGATAAGTGTTCGAGGTGATTTCGGTTGTAAAAATTATTGTTAGCTTAATTTAGAACTGAATGAATCCTCTGATCATTATTATATATTGCCTCACTAGCGTCTATCATATTAGTAGGATTTATGTGTTGAATTATTTGGCCGATAATTGGAAAGTTCGAAGTTGAATAAACTATATCGGTTATTATTATTATTATTATTATTATTATTATTATTATTATTATTATTATTTTAATTTTTTTTTTTTTTAACAAATATGATGATTAAGTTCATATTTGGTGTTCTGGAAGAATTATGTAACCAGCATTTCAAAATAGATAAGTTTGATATGAAGTGTATGTAGGTATGCTAGCTTTGAGGTTAAAATGACGATTTCGGATTTAGAATTGTTATGTATTTTCGACAGAAATGTGATGATTAAGTTTATAGTATGAGTTACTCTTAAAGTTATACAATGAGAGATTCGAAAGTAATAAGTTTGATATTAGATGCTCAAGTGTATTTTTTATCTATTGTAATGGTGGGACTATACATAAGGTATATGCTGTATTGATTGTATTCAGCTATTATAGTGCATGATGTTAGATAAGTATGTGCTTATTGTTTAGTTTCGAAAGAGATGAAGGTTTAAATGCGCGATTCTGTATTAATGTTTCGTGTAAAATGCAGGAGAACGTAGTGTTGGAGGGTGATGAAGGGCAAAGATGTGGGATTTGCATGGATGGCGTTGTTGATAGAGGAGTTTTAGATTGCTGTCAACACTGGTATATGCATCGTCACTTATCTGGATTGAAATTGTTGTTACATATCATTGGAGGATATTCTGTGATTAAATTCTTCATTTCCTTTCATTTTAGGTTTTGTTTTTCATGCATCGACAACTGGGCTAGTATCACTAACTTATGTCCACTTTGCCAGAATGAATTTCAGTTGATCACTTGTGTTCCGGTAAGTGATGCAGTTCCTGTTTTTGCTCTATTATATACTTCATTGTAAGCTAATTATAGAAAAGTATTGCCTGCGTATGTGGACTAACATGCTTCCTACAAATGAATATACCACTCTGCTTCATTGTTTCAAATTAGTTTTCTGTTTCTTGATTATGTGATCCTTGGAGTGATCTGAACATTTTACGAGTTTGCTATTACGTACTATAGTTGTTAAACTCTTACAAGTCACGAGTTGACTCTTACGAACCGAGTCAGATTACCCCTCAAACGAGCTGACTCAGACGCTGATTCTTAACTGACCTTGACTCTTACGATTTATTCACCGAGTCTTCTGAGTCGAGGTGACTCGTGACTCATACGAGTTAGAAAATCATGTAAAGGTTTAGTGTTTGAAACCATCCAGGTGACTTCACCCCATCGACACTCCCCTCCTCGACTGCTCTTGAAAACAAAATTCTTAAACGATGATCTTGTCCATTTGAGTGCAGCGTAACTGTCTGCACTAGCACTAGCACCACATGAGTTACTGTTTTCTTATGACTATAAGCAGTTGATTTATATCTTTAAGCGAGCTTCTAGAGTAATATACATAAGGTCGTAGGACCAGTTCACAGTGATATGTAAATTTATTGACAGTTCACAGTGATATGTAAATTTATCGTACAATTAACAGTGTTTTATAAAAGGAATAAAAAGAATGGATGTTTTGGATGCTTACTCTTAAGTTTGCTTGTCATGAAGGTATACGATACTATCGGAGGTGTCCAGCCTGATGATGGTTCTGCAAGGTAACAAAATTCTTGCACAAATATTTTACCATGATGGCGGAGAACAACTATACCTCTGGCAAGATGCCACCTCTTTTTTTTTGAGCTAGTTCTCGTCATCATGCTGTTGATGTAAATACTAACAGTTTAGGTTTGTAGCAGTATCTAATATGACTTCCTTTTGTTGTTCCAATGCAGAGATGATGATGATGAAGATTGGAGTGTTGAAGGAGATAATAACACTCTTTCTTTTCCATCATACTATATTGATGAAAATGTAAGTCCCATTCAATGGACATTTGTTCCTGAAGCAACATTTTTTTTAAACCTGTCAAATACACGTTATCCATATCACTAGAATGAAGGATAATGTATGCGCTGTAAAAAATATTTTGTATGCTAGTTGTTTGTTAAATATAATCAAACATTCAGAAATCTTAGTCAGGCTGATTGACAGTTCGTCTTTGATGCTTGTGAGGCTAGTGGATGCATCTTCAAAATAGATTCACTAAGAAAACATGCTTAAACAGCGTGGTAGCGGGGATTAGTAATGAGAACTCAAATAGGTCTCATATTTTGACAAGAAAGAAAGATATAAATTTTTGAAGTCGTGTAAATCTGGTTGAGAGATATTGAGCTTTCATGATAAACATATTTTGAGAGATTCCGCATTTTTGATACATGTGTTGGTATCTACAGGTCTCAGAACTGTATGATCCCCGAGGATAAAGTTATTGAAAGTTTCAGTGCTATTTTATAAATTCTAAGAAGCCTGTGCTTACAATTGATACACATCCTCATGCTATGTTGATTGTCTTTATTTATGTTTTCGTCATCATGTAGGCAGTCAGCTGTTTGGAAGGAGACAACTGCAAAATCCGAAGCCAGTCAGCAAATATTGAAGAAGATCCAGATCTTGATACATCAATCGCTTGTGATTCTTGTGATTTGTGGTATGTTTTTTGTTGTTAAATTGGTAATCTTTGTAAATTTATAGTTTACTATATCAAAATTCTATGATGTGAAGAGTGCTAATTGATAATTGACTCATGGATGTAGGTATCATGCCATATGTGTTGGATTTAATGCTGATGGAAGCTGTGAGACTTCGTGGCTGTGCCCAAGGTAATATATGTAAACTTTGTACAAGACATGTCTCAGTCGAAATAAATACAATATGCAAACTTTCTTCAAATCTCAAGGTTGGAAACCACTACTGTTCAAGGATTTGGTAACATACTTCACTTGTTTATACAGGTGTTTACTTGATGAAGCATCACAAAAGTCGGAAATGGGGCCAAACAACCTTCATGGTTCTGAAAGTTCTAGCCATGAGCATTTAGGGGATGCCACTTTTCCCATGAACATGTCTGTATCTGTTGCTGATGCGGGAGAGACAGCTGTTGTTGTTTCAAATATTAACGGAAATCAACAGACCGAAATACCCTATGAAAACTCGTTTTTAACTGTAAATACAAATAAAGACTTGAAAATTGGTATGATAGATCTTATTTGGGATATTTGTTCATGTTTTGGTTTTGCACTAACAATTCTGCTGCTTCTATTGAAGGAAATCAAGAGGATGAAGAAAGGAATCAAATAATGATGCCAGATTCTGATGTTTGTGCTGAGATGGGGATTTATAACACATCTGGAGATGATAATTGCAAATTGGAAGAACAATTGGCTGAGAAAGTTATCAAGGAACCGAAGATAGAGGCGATGGCACTAGATTCTTGTATTTCACAAGGAATGTCTACATTGGTCTCAGAATCCTCACTGCTCTTTGAGTCAAGCGGGAATTTCAGAGAAGACACAAGTGCATCTGATAGGTCAAAAACTTCAGAGTTGTATGAAGAAAACAGCACTCTTGAATCTGGTATATATGCTTCCTGCCTCTTATCAATTTTTGCTACATCAAGTGTCCTCCTTAATATTAGCAGACATTGATTAGTGAATATAAATGAATACGTTATATCTTGCATTACATCTTCATTTCTTTTCCTAGCGCTTATAGCTTGTAATTATTGATTACCTAGATAAAGATGATGCAACTGTAGAAGTGATAAAGAAGAAAGTTTCTAAAGTACGTAGCCTACAAGGTGCAAACTCTTTCCAGGCTGTTTTAACTGAGCATCCCAAACACTTTGTCCTTAAATGGGCCTCTTGATGGTGCTTTAAAAAAATTTAATCCCTTGACTGGTGCTTACTTATACCTCCTAATTGCTTTCAGCCGCCAAAAACTCTGATAAGAAAGAAAAAGCTGGCGGAAACACAGGTGCAAAAAGAAAGCAAAGAGATTGCAGCAGGTTCTTTTTCTTATTTGCTACTTCTTTGTTTTGCCACCGATATGATGAAGTTGTCGAATTATGTCTCATAATGGAGGGGATGTAAAAATAGATTAAGGGGCTTTGTTTTGGAGTTGATAGGTTTTGTTTCTGGAAGATTGCTTTTGAATATTTCAAAATAGTTGAAGAGTTCAGCACATAGTTTGAAAGCATAAGCAAACTTGCACGTGACATGTGGGGCATGAGAAGCAGGATAATTATGTTAAAATGAGTTTGCTGCATGAAAAGCAATTTAAGAGAAATGATCAGTGAAGAATATTAATTACTCTTCAAGTGGAACTATAGACAATGAACCTAAATTGCTCAAATAAAAATGATAAAACAGCAGAATACTAGATTAAAGAGTTCCACTACCATTGCCTGTCACAAGTGCTGTTGATGCTTTCATGTGGTAATATAACATGATTTTATTTGGATTTTTGCTCATTCACCCGGCAAGCTATCAAGAATGCTTGAATGAATTATGAGTTGAGATAAATTGCCGGATGCCAAAAGGAAGTTGAAAGCTGACAAACCCAAAGATTATAAATACCCTTTTCTTTTATTTTCGTGAAAACGTGAAGGGAGCTAAATACCTAGATGGACAACAAGACATCTGATGCCATACTGTAAATCATGTATCATAAGATACCCTGATACCCTTTACAAATGTTCACTATCCCCTAGATTTGGCAATATCTGCATATTTACATACATATTGGTTGATTTGGGCTGTTCGTATAAACAGGCCAACAAAAAAATTAGCTAAACGAGGAACGCGTCAAGTGGGTCGAACGGGTTGAAAGTTGCCCAAAGTCTATGTCTAATGCTTACAATCTCTCAAATCATTTTTTTGGGGGTAAAGGGTTTAACCCGGTAAATGTATTACTCCTAAAAACAGTTAAGTACATAGGATGTGGGTGAGTCCCACATCTCAGCCCGTTACATAGGCAAACTACATCACAATAAAAACACAAAGAAACTACATTTGACTAAAAATATAAACCAAACATAGAACACTACATTTGACTCAAAAGAAAGACATCAAACATAGTCTATTATCCAATATGAGGTCTCGGACCAGCCTTCATCACTCTCCTCCTCATCTTCCTCCACGTAGTCCTCAACAAAACCTTCATGCTTCTCCTTTTCATACTCGTAAGTGTAGTAACTACCTGGACTCGAACAACTCTTCCTCTTGTTTGAATCCATGCTATTCACTTAATCTTCTACTTGATTCAGTCCCTGATCTTCCCTTTGGTTCACCACCTTCTTGATTGACGGTAAACCTGAATTTGTACTATCGACCTCATCCTCATCAGTCATACTACCAAGAATGTCAAAAGCATTTGAAACCGATGTACGCGTATCAACTTTAGCCCCATTCGTTGTCTTTTTCTTACCCTTGTTCGCCTTTATAACATCTTTCTTTCTTTTATAGACAAACAAAGGTTTATTTTTCTGCCCAACTTGAACATTTCTCATATCTTTCCTAGGTGCATTTATGGTTTTAAGAACATCCGAGATGATCTTTTTAGGGCATTGCTCATCACAGTGACACAGTGTCCAAAGATCTTGCATGTAGAACACCTCGGGGGTTTCCATTCTCATTCAACCCGCATAGTATGAAGTATGGTACCTTTACAATTCATTCTAGGAATCGCCACAACCATAGACTATTTCAACTCCAAATCAGCCCCGTAACTCAGTCATAGCCCTAGCGTAACTCAAATCATTTTTTATTCAGAGATTTAAGTTATTGGGTCATAATACTGATTGTGTAGTCATAATTAAGTGTTTGACACACGCATCATTTGTAAACAAATATATATATAAAAAAAAATATGGACAAAGAAGTATTAGCGGTACCAGAACCATTTTTTACCCAGTTTCCTAACCCACACATTTAGGTTTTAATCTCACATATTAATGGTTGTCATAATCTTAGTAGCCTTTTGAATTTGTAGAGCCTTTGTTTATATCTGATGCCTACTTTTATACTTATTGTAGTGCTGAAGAATTGGAACCCAAAACGAAGATGCAGAACACTTTGCCTGCAAAGAGTGCTAAAACTGAGAGGAGAAACCGAGTTGCTCATTCTATAAATGAACCCCAAGAATCTGTTCCTAATGACTCTAGCAACTCGAATAAGTGCATTGTGAAGAAGCGAAACGTGGTCACTGATATAAGAGATATAGTTCAAGGGACACACAACAGACCTTTAAAGCGACTTGCACCTGAAGAGACCTCATCTGGGGTGAGGATAAAAAAGATCATGAGAAGAACAACCGATAATAAAGACTCGTTAGTGCAAGTTCAGAGTTTAAGGAAGGAAATTAGAGAAGCTATACGTAACCGATCATCTAAAGAGGCTGGCGATAACATTTTTGATCCAAAGCTTTTAGCTGCGTTCAGAGCTACTTTAGCAGGACAAACAACTGAAACAAGACCACAGCCGGTGGATGTGAAAGCAAAGAAGGCTTTGTTGCAAAAGGGAACTGTACGTGAGAATTTAACCAAGAAGATCTATGCAAATGGTGGGAAACGAAAACGAGCATGGACCCGTGATTGCGAGATTGAGTTTTGGAAGCACCGATGCTCGAAAGTATCGAAACCTGAAAAAATTGAAACTTTGAAATCTGTTCTTGATCTTCTTAGAAAGGGTCCTACTGAGGTTAAGGAGATTAAAAAGAAAAATACCCTAGAGACCGGTAATTCGATTCTTTCAAGATTGTATGTTGCAGATGCGTCTGTTTTTCCCAGGAATACTGATATCAAGCCTCTTTCTGTGCAACCAAATGATTCTTTGGTTGATAGTAAGGTGACCAAGGTTGCTGTTCCATGCAATAACAGTGGACCTGCGCCTAGGAAAGTAAATCCAAATAAGAGCTCAGACCAGTCATCCAGATCTACAGGTGGGTCTCTTGTGAAGGCCCAGAAGGCATCAGGCAATGGAAATGACGTTAAATTTGATAAAAAGAAATGGGCTCTGGAGGTTCTTGCGAGAAAGACTGCTGTCGCAGGAAACAATTCCTCACAGGGACAAGATAATGCGGTGCTCAAAGGAAATTATCCTCTGCTGGTATGTCAAAATTTTATTATGTACTCAGTTGGTCTCATTTAAAGATGGCAAAATAGGAGAGTTCCGTTGGTTGGGTAATAGCCGAACACGTAAAAGAATGTCAACTTTTTTAGTACGTTAAAATGGGTTTGGCTAAACTGTCAAAACTTTTTTTTTAAATAATACGATAAAACTGTTTTGTATTACATAATAATATAAGTTTTCTAGATTTAGGAGGTCTTGAGCATTTGAGAACACTTTGGGTGATTCTGAACCCCCACCCCTCCCCTGTTGACCCATTTGACCTATTATCTTTTTTAGCTGAGTTAAAAGCTTGTTTGTTGGGGATTAAAAAAGCATCCAAACGGGTCTCGATTGCCACCTTAGTCACTGCATACGGTAAAATTATGTTGCTTTCTTTTTGAGCAGGCTAAACTTCCAGTCGAAATGCGCCCAAGTTTGGCATCTAGTCGCCACAATAAAATCCCCATTTCCGTTAGGCAGGTATGATGTGTTCTTGATGTACATATACTTGCGCTACTACAAAAATGTTGGAAATAACTTCATAAATTGTTTTTATAGGCTCAACTTTACCGACTCACTGAACATTTTCTGAAAAAAACAAACATGCCAGTCACTCGGCCAACTGCAGAAATAGAGTTGGCTATTGCAGACGCCATCAACGTAGAAAAAATAGTTGCTGATAGATCAAACAGCAAGCTAGTTTACGTCAATTTGTGTGCTCAGGAGTTATTACACCGGTCAGATAATATGGATTCTTCTACCGCCCCGGAGTCAGAACCTAAACCTGACCCAGAAACTGTAACGGGTGATGATATTCCCACCAGTGCTGATGTTGATGTTGATGTTGATGAAGCCCTTAGAAATGCTGGTCTCTTGTCTGATTCTCCTCCAGCTAGTCCAAATCAGTACGAAACAGATGATACAAAAGAAGAAGATGGTCCTGATAATGTATTTGAAATAGATCCTCAACCAGAACTTGATATATATGGTGATTTTGAGTATGATTTGGAGGATGAAGACTTTATTGGTGCTAATCCAATCAAAACCACCAAGCCTCAACAAGATGATACAAAAATAAAGATGGTTTTCTCTACACTTGACTTCGATAAGTCAGATAGTGCTTGGCGTTTTGAGGATCATGAAGCACCAGTTGTGATGGAAAATGCAAATGAAAATAATAAAAAAGAGAAAAGTTCACTACTTGAAGGAGGTGAAGATGAAAACCTTGATGAATGTGAAGACATATATGGCCCTGACAAAGAACCTCTTATTAACAAGTATCCAGACTTAAAGCTGCCTGATTTGATAACTGATAACGATGTTGCAAAAGTAAAAGACGACCAAGGATCAAACCCAGCAGCCAAGGCATGTGCACTACCTAATGGAAATTGTTCAGAAAATTTAACAGATTTGTCCAATAAGTCTCTAGAAAAGGTAGAAAAGAAGGAGAAGAAACCACATGCTGACAAGAAGCAGCAGTCTGATAAACGCAGTTCTGTATTTAAAAAGGTTAGTGATGCATTTGTTCAGAGCGCTAACACTTCATTTCACTCTAATGAAAATTGTGACCTCAAAATATTCCCTTTGTCACAAAATAGGTCCATGTTTGTTTTAAAAATTCAGACGACCTACTCGTCCGATTCAAATTTGATGTAGGTGTATATATTTGCTGAGTTCCAAAAGTTGTCTCTGTCCCAAAAGTGAGTTCATTATACATGTTTGGCCGACGTTCTTGGGAATATGTAGAAATACCTCTGCATTTATGTGAGAATGAACACTCTTGGATATGTTGTAGAAATAAAAAAGCAGAAATAATCATCATATCTAACAATCATTAACTGTTCATTTTTGCAACATATAGGGTCTTCTTGCATTGCAAGGTTTGTAACGAAACGCCTAACATGATAGTTCGAAAAATTCTATCGAATGTCTTTGCATCTATGACAAACAAGTTAGTTAATTTAGTTTTTCTTTCTGATTCTAGTAAGCTAATTGTTTCTTTGTAACCCGTGCGCAGGTTGAAGCATACATAAAAGAACACATCAGACCATTATGCAAGAGTGGGGTGATCACAGTGGAACAGTACAGATGGGCTGTCGGAAAAACAACTGACAAAATCATGAAGTACCATTCAAAAGATGCCAATGCCAATTTCCTCATCAAGGAAGGGGAGAAAGTTAAGAAACTTGCTGAACAGTATGTTGAAACTGCCCAAAAGGTAGAAAATAACAAATAATGGTCTGCTGAGAACAGTATGTTGAAAGTTTTTGAACAATTTCATGTGCATATGATTAAATCATGTTAGAGCAGTGGTGAAGGCCACCTGAAAGGTAGATAGCAACAAGTATGTGCTCCATCTTGCTCCAGTTCCGGGTGTTTCAAGTTACTGAAGAATGAGGCTGCCCAAAAGGGTAAAAACTAACAAAGGCCGAGACTAATGATGTAATTTTGTTTGTCGAAGATTTCTAATGAACATGAGCTTTCAAAAGCTTATGAAGGGATTTTGATCTTGCTGAGGTTGCCTGGAAGGAACTCTGTTGATTGTTCATGTTTCTGTTTTGGAAATCATTGAAGAAATGAAAATTGTCAAATGTGGTACATCTTTGGGGATCAGAAGAAATGTAAGTGATTATGGCTAATTAGTCGATGGTGGAGGTATGTCTTACCGTAAATGTAGCCATTACACCACTATACAAGTATAAATGAATCCTTTTCCCTTATGGGGAATATGTTCTTTTCCTGTAGATAATAGTGTTACTGTGCTCTACGTTCTTCTCAATTTAACTTACAAAAAGCATAATTCATAATTGCACAAACTCTCCGTATTGCTTTAATTAAATTGTTTCGCTTAGTGTCAGTCAAATCAGTTCATTTAAGTATGTTTTTGGATCAGCAATGAAACGGGTTAAAGTGCAAGTATGAACCATGGAACCATAAAATCAACCCCGAACTTGTGTGAATAGCAAGTATTTTTGTCGTGTATTATGTACATTAGTTGCCTACCAATAATCCCAGAAAGAATTTTTAAAAGTGGAACTGCAAAATCGTTCCTACTTCTGATTCTTGCATCTGACGTTCCAAAACTTTCCACATTTCATTAGCTATTTTGCACGTTTCACACAACAAAAAAACATTTCATATCCGGGAAGATACATTATAATCCAGGAACCCATTTTACTATATACTTCGGAGAATTTCTAATTTATTTATTTCACACAACGAAAAAACATATATTTATATGGCACCAAAGTTGTCCCAATAGACTAACAATCATGGTATCAAGACCTTGGCTACTACCGATACTAGTCACATCTGTATAATCTATTACTATAAAGAATATGCATTTGTTGACTATACAGAAGTCAATATATTTGAAGGGGTCAGATAGTCAACTGACCACACACAGTTTATCCCATGCCGACGATGCCTTCACTAACACGTATCATGATCAGCCTGAACATGGCTGCTGGATGGCTTGCCTATCTGCAGACATTCGACTGGCGGGATGGCCGGTGATAACAACTCACCGAAAGTCTTCCAGCAGAATGGGTCATAAAGATGGTACCTTTCTTGAACTGGCTTTAGATTGATACCGTTTAGGTGCACATCTGTACATGGCATACTGTCACTACACGCCAAATG
Source organism: Chrysanthemum makinoi (assembly GCA_910596185.1). Taxonomy (NCBI): domain Eukaryota; kingdom Viridiplantae; phylum Streptophyta; class Magnoliopsida; order Asterales; family Asteraceae; genus Chrysanthemum; species Chrysanthemum makinoi. The sequence continues at coordinate 201,306,263 of OU343222.1, read as the reverse complement.
CACCGGCTTGACTGTGTATGTTCCTCTTATCCGTTCATAGCTGATTCCTGATAGTGCAACAGCAGATGATTGGTTTCTACAGTCTTCTTTATCGCAGTAGTATTGATCGATTACTATGGGTAGCTGAACTTCGGAAACTTGAATGTTTGAGAACATTACTCCTTGGACCGATCCTGATCCACCCTGCATAGTTACAGTTTGACCTAAAAGTCAACATGTATGTTTTGTTTCTTTCTAAAAGAGCATAATACGGCAGGCATGCTACTTTACCTGCCATGTTTTGATCCGGACTCCATTCATGGTGTTACGCATCATGATATCCCGAACAGTGACATTTGAGACGCATGCTTTCGTGTTATCTTTTCCTAAACTTCCAATGCTAATGCCATGACCCGGTCCACAATTAACATTATGTACATATATGTCTGAACACCCGGTCTGTATTGAAACACAATCATCTCCTGCACAAATAACTAATGCTTTAAGAACTGATCTTAGCATCTAAAAACTGTTAAATATTTGTCATGTTTTCATCTAAAAGTACTGTTTTCATCTATTGTGATAAAATCTTTTGGCATTGGAAAAAAATTGATTCAGGAGGTAATTACCACATGAGAGATCGGTAGTGTGTATTAACACGCTCTTAGAATTCTGTAAGTGAATCCCGTCTGTATTTGGGCTATCAGCAGGCGAAGAGACTTTAAAGTTATATACCGAGACTCCAACACAATTATCGAACTTCAGGTGGCATTGAGGGCTGTTCTGGATAGTTATGCCAGTGACCGTTACATCGAAGCTTCCATAGAACCTCAATGCCTATTTCAATACCATAACATATATCATCAAAGTCTGTAAAATTATAACTTTATGTATTTCTTTGTTAAATCAGATGGTACTTACAGTTGGTTTGATGCTCGGTATTTTGCCTCCGAGTGAGCTGCTTATCTGCCATATGAGCAAATCAGCGATGTTAAAAAAGAATGAGTTATGGCAAGTGGAAAAAGTGGCAATTTTAACCTATTTAGTTATAACTTGTTGATTCGAGTTACGTTTTATCAGGTCAAATAGATACTATCAAAAAGTTAAATGGGTCAAAATTTATACAAAGTGCATTTGTAGTGTATATAAACCTCCCAAATTAACCTTGGTAAAAAATATTATTACTGGGTACACCTAAGCATTACGGTAGCTATTTATTAGAAGCAGATGAAAGTGTTTGCGGGTCAACCCAACCAGAACAAAATACTACTGATCCTGACTCTCGCCTAACCTGTTTATATGCCACCTCTAGTATGTTCTTGAAATAAGTAATTACCGATGAATTGGTGCTTTGTTGATGTGTGCCATTGATGGGAACTATTAGTTTTAGTTCATCGTCGAGTGGATCGCTTAATGGAGTGTTTTTCCACCAAATAGAGCCACTGCCATCTATAGTTCCTCCCCCTTGAATGGTGAGTCCAACTAGTTTTGTGAACAAGATCCATTGAAATAGTCCTGAACCATAAGGTTTGAAGCTTGATGGAGCAACTATGGTACCATCAACCTGTCAAAATCCCATAGAAAGTTGGCACATTTAGCTTAGTTCATTGTCCAACCTTTTAAAGTATATGTTTATACATTTGCTAACTAAATATTACTCTTACAATTAATAATCACACATGTTTCCAGACCTAAGTGATCATTTAGGTCTGGAAACAACTCAGCTAGCGCATCAAGAAAGTTAATGAAACTTTGAGAACATCTTTTACTTAAAGGGTTTATGCCATTCAACAATGATTTACTTTATAATATGTTATTAACTTTCAAAAAGTGCTTAAATATGCACATTTTGATGCCGTGTTATAAATGTTTTGATAATATTTGGACTACGGAACGTCATTAGAATGCACGTGAACACTTTTTAAAATTTTATAACATATAGTAAAAGTAAAATAAAATAAAATAAATACAAAGGCCGTCGGTACATCAATATAAACACATTGCTAGCGTAAACCTTTAGTTAAGAAAATACAAGTGATAAAAACCTGTGTATTATCTTGGAGCCTTATTCATCTTTGCTAGTTTTACCTTGGAGGCTTGGAGCCTTATTCAATATATTTATCTTTGTGTTTTAAAAAAATAATAAAAATAAATATCAAAAAAAAAAAAAAAAAAAAAAACTTTGTTATGTCTATTTTACCCTTTAGATTCTCAGTTGCAGTGGATTTAAATTGACCTTGGTTAATACCTGTCATTTGTTGCATTTGTAAATTGTAATGACTAGAGAGTAGAAAGTGAATTATGATATGATCACGAGTGCATATAAAGAAATGTACCTGAAAAACAATGTTTTGCTGGCAATATGGACCAGAAAATGTGATGGGGCCCACAAGGAATTTGTTTGGTGATGGCACAATAATTTTTGATGCCTTCACTTTACATGCAGCTGCCCAAGCACCTTCGAACGCCTGTTTCATTAACAACAAATATATTTATAAACTGTAAAGAAGGAATAAAAAATTACAAATGTAAGTGTATTGTTACAAAATAAATAAGTTACTTATGAAAACGTAATTAAACTTGTGTTACACACAATAATTAGAATAACTCAATAATTTAAAGGGAATTGTTAAACACATGTTTTTTTTTTAATGCCAAAAAGTATTAAGCTGAATCTTTAGAGAGTTTGAACATGGTTCAAGTTACAAAGTTAATTTATTTTGTTACAATATCAATACATTCTCTGTTTATGCAATTGCTTGAATTTTTGTTGGCACTTTTAAAAACATTGTCAGCTTTTACAACTTGATCTTTCCCGAAAAATGGATAGCCCTGTAACCTCTAATTTCTAACCCACATGAAGTACCACAAATTTTTATAAATTCTCATAACTTGGTACTTATTACTTACTCGTATTAAATTGAACATTTGTAATTTTCTTACGAAAACAATTTAAAGGTAACTGTTACCATGTGCTCACAATTTACAGTTGTTGTTACACTGGGCGTAATAAAGAGTTGATGACCGAGTCTTCTTCTAAGGAGGACGCGTCTTCCTTAGAACGGCCCATCAACATGACGTGTCTTCAAGCAAAATAATTTAAGACTTGGTTTTGTGGAAGACCGAGTCATGTAGTGTGTGTTTCGGTGTGATATATTTGTGTTTAAGCGAGATATGTTTTGATGGTGAAGTTAATTGTGTTATTGCACCAAGTTAGTGTTGATGTTGATTGTAGAGAAAAAAGCTGATGCATGACTAAAATGATAGTGATAAATGCGGTCTAATGAGGCAGCCATGTTCCTAAAAAGAGTGATCATCTTTCTTTTCTTGCCTTTCCCTATCCTTGACAAAATCGTATGTTGCAACTAAATTAACGGAATCATTTTATGAGTGGTCCCTTTGTTGAATTACATATAATAACAGAATTTCACAACTCTTTTTTGTTTTTATTTAGTATTTACCATGCATAATTATAGTGGACATGTGGTCTTCCACCAACCTAACTTTTTCATATTTTGTTTTTGTATGTATACAAAAAGTATAACCTAGATGAAAACAATGTTATAGATAATTACTAATTTTGTTATCTTACTAGTTTTCCGATCTAGCTTGAATGTGCATGGAATTCATTATTCCAATTGATACTTATTTTCTAATATTTTCCTATAAAGAAAAATAGGAGTATAAGATACTAGAAAGTTTATCACTTTTGTTGTTGTTCTTCTTGTTGCTTGTTGCTATTGCTTGCTGTAATTGTTACTAAAGTGAGACATATGTTCGTTCACGAGGCACTAATTTAGAAGTTTAAATAAAAAGACTTTAACTCCATTAAATTATAAATCAGAATTATAATAAGGTAAATTATAAGTTAATATAATGTGTATTACATGCATTTTTTAATTAAAAAAAAAAAAAAAAAAAAAAAATCGAGATGAACTAATGCACCATAACTCATACATTGAAGACACTTGTGAGACAAAATAAATGAGGCTTGTGTTCCAAAACAGAAATTTCCACGTTATTAGTAGTTCATTGCTACTAACGGATTATATAACTATAAATATATAGAAAAATAAAACTATTCTATATTTTTGTTACTTTTTTTTCCTTCTTAATTTATCCTCCTTGCCACACACATTGTGACATGTGTCACCTCTTTCACTATCAAACTAAAATGTGCATTAACAAGTAACATTATACATGCAAATATTAAACTCTATCAATCCTCCTAGAAGTAATTTATATGAACCAATGATTTATAATATTTAGTTGACATTTATGCAAAATGCTACGTATAGTACCTTTGTATCATCAGTAATTCCATCTCCTTTGGCGCCAAAACTCATCACATTATACGTAGCCGCAACATTAGGACCACCACCACCACCACCAGAGCCTTTTTCTGGTGGTGGCGATGGAGCATTGTGTTTCGGTGCAGGCACCGAAGACACGGGTGGTGGTTTCGGTGCAGGCACAGAAGACACCGGTGGTTTATGAGAACTCGACTTTGACTTGGACTTTGATTTACCATTGTGATGATGGTTGGAACCGGATTTCTTCTTGGACAATGAGGTTGATGCACTTTTAGAATGCCTCCAATGCCTTGATGCATTGCATGTGTGATCATGAGTAGCTGAACTCCATACTAAAATCGCGACTATAATCGTTAATGTGTAGCTTCTAATACTCGAACAACAAGGCATTGCTACAAAGAGAGAGTGAGTGTGTGTGTGTGTGTTCAAGATGAGTAGAGATATGCATGTTGTGGTGTATTTATATATGGACTAATATGTTACCTCGTCACTTGTTTTTTTATTTGCTTTGTTTCATGAGTTTAGCAAATAAAATAAAATTTACTATTAAATTGATGCATGGTTATTTAAAATTAAGCTAAATTTGAGGATCATCATATGGCAATAATTACATTATCCCATCCAAAAGTGCTCACAAGACATAGCTTAAGATGCAATAATTTATTTTGGACTTTCTTTTAACTTAAAAAATGCATTTGATATACGTTAATTGGTCTTATGATCTACTTTAATTAGTTCGAATTTTATACTCCATCCGTTCCAAAATAACTGACCTCATTTGACTTTTTGAAGTGTTAATTTCTCAACTTTGATCCTTAATATTTTTGTATGTGTTATGTAATACTTGATGAAAATTACACTAATGGAAAACATTTAAAGATAAATTCATATATTTTTCATAAATTATTATATAAATACATAAAAATATTTAAGATCAAAGTTAGAAATTAAGATTTTAAAAGAGTCAAATGAGGTTAATTATTTATGTGGATAAGAGTAATTAATAAACTTAAGAGTAAACTCCAAAATACATCCCGCGTGGTTCTAATTTATTGCATCAATCCTCACTAAAAGTTGAGACATATACATCACCGTTAGTAAACGTTTGACTATATATACATCCACAAGGCAACGGTGCAAAAACGGGTCGTTAACTTGGACGTGGCGATTAAGGAAGGTGAAGTTGGTCATTTATCTCCCCTTTTAACCTCCTGTTGATTGCTTTGTCTTATAGATATCAATATTTAAAACCCTTGAAGAATCATCAAATCCCGTCACCTTTAGGCCACATTTTCGGCAACGCCGTAGGAATATTCGACCCATATACCAGTTAGTCGAGAAAAGGTGATCATAAGCTAGGGCTACTAAGCGCTGCAGCTTCAGAAACTTTCATAGATACTACGATCTTAGGGTCGGATTTTAGGGTTTTAAGTCTTATTGGTCTGATATATCGGTTTGGGTCGTTAGCTTATACAAGGGTGTGTGTTTGATTTGTGTTAGTTTTGCAGGTTTTAATTATTTGGAAAAAGGCCACCAATGGTGTTTGTTTGTCTTTCAATCGCGACCAACGGCCTTTAACTGGTGTTAGGCTCAAGTGGTCATAGCCACCAAAGCCGCAACCCATCTCTATATCTTGTACATAATTTGTTTACTTATTTACTTGACACACATGACCCAACTAGGCTTGGGGTTTGTTTATGTGTCACGCAGCCGACGAGGTGTGTTTGTTTTGTGTGTCATAATAAAGGGTGTTGCTTGGTTTTGTGAAGCATAAGCTAATGATGATAAAATGGAAACAAAATTATTCAAATATACATGCTCAATAAATATAGATGGATACATAAGCGAGATAAACACTTAGGAAGTAATTGTAGCAGTACATGTTACAGTTGGGCTACTTTTTTTCACAGCTAAGGTTTACTTTGTGGTTTGTACAAATGTGAATTTGTGTTTTTATGTTTGTGTGGATTTGTGTTTTTTGATTGTGTTTTCATTTGGGTTTTTGATTTTAGTGAGGTAGCGGGAAGAAGGTTAAAGGGAGATAAAATGACCATTAAACTACTTAACAACTACGTGTTCAAGTGCTTAGAGTTTTTGCACCTTGCTCGCTTGTGGATGTATATAGTCAAACGTTTACTAACGTGGTGATGTATATCAGAACTTTTGGTGAGGATGTATGGTCGAAGCAAGGTGACCATGAGGATGTATTTTGGAGTTTACTCTAAACTTAAATTTAATTTCCTTATATAACCATCTAAACTAGTGCTTTTGAGAGCGTTGGTTAAACAATTCCTTTAAAAACTAACACGCGATCACATAAGCCTTCGTACTATTAGACAAATGTCACTCAAAACTTTTTATGCCGAAAGTATTTAGACATATATTTATGGAGTTTTTATTTTTTATTTTTCATACCTATATGCTTAAAAACAAAATTAAGAATCGATCTATACACTCAAGTTTCCTGGAATATGGCAGTCGACAGCCTATGCTAGTATCGTAGTTGTAATTATGATCATTTATATAGACGAGTTATTAATAGTGACAAAATATTCTGTTTTATTCTTTTTAACAACTATATTCCAATTTTTATTATCAGAATGACTTTAACCGAAAGACAATACTATTTTCTTTTTATGTACGGTAATAGAATAATCAATATTTAAATTTCAAAAAATGGTAACTAGTATTTGTAATATTGTATTTAACTTCCATTACAAACAAACAAGTATTTACTAAAAAGTACAATAATAGTATTATTTCTAACAATAAAGCAAATGCAGCAACAAGACATTTAGTACAAGTCTTTCCTTTTTACATATTCTTGTTGATCACAAGCTTTTCTTATTTTATCTTCCCAAAAAAAATTTGTTTGTTTATAACAAAATAAGCTAGCCAACATATATTTTGCGACAATATTTTCACTTGAATTTTGCATACTTCAATACTTCAAATTTCAAAACCAATAGAATATACGACTCGAACTTTTCGTAAAGACATAAAAAAGTATTATTTTTACCACGTATAACACAAGTTGTAATAGTATTTACCCCTAATTAAAGCGATAGTGTTAATAAAAAAAGGCCCAAATTAATAAGTAACGACATGTGAGTGGGGGGTCAATGTAAGAAGACTCACATGGAATCATTCACGAGCCTCTTTTTGTATTTTTTGTCTTCTAAACCTTCTCTCGATCATCAACCACCCATTTCACTTCATTTTACCCTCACCTTTTCAACATTTTTACCCACAAAATTACATAACAGTAGTCATCATTACAATATTATCAGAAATGCTAAATTGTTAGAATGATAAACGAACCCCGTCCAGGTATCTAAGTAGGTCAAATTCGCGAAAAATAAGGTAGAATTTAGTTGGAGCAAAATGAGCATTGTCAGATTGACCCACGTAATTTTTTTTCCACCTAAATAGTTGTCGCATTATATGTACGGATGTTATATTGATACTATCATAACACATTTTGAATAAACAACCACAAGGTAATATGCGTTTGTAAAACATCGATAAGCAACAACGACAATGTTAGACCAGTTCAAACGTCCTGCCCGAAGACATTAAGTAAAAGTCAATGTTCAAGTTAACTCAGCTTCACGATCAAAAGGGTGTGCATTCGGTTAAATCTACGTTTTTGTAAGTAGCTCATTCAACATGTTTCTTATTTGGAAATCTTTTTATTGTTGGATCCGTGTCAGATCAAGCAAGATTCAAATAGAATTTTGATGAGTTCATGTGTAGAATAGTATTTAATATGACAATTGGTTATTACAATAGGCTGGAGGTACCATTCAAATCATCATCAAACAGGTGTAATGGTCGTTACCAAACCCATCGACAATTTAATAAATTAAATTAGAAACTGTAATAAACTTTCATTCATAATTAAAAACATTACATTAATAAATAAAAACATAAACTAATACTCTGAATAATATTTCTCGTTGATCATCTTCTTCATTAGCAACACTTTTTCAAGGTGGACTCAACTCAAATGATCAACAGAACTCATATACTGTTTTTGGAAGTTGAACATTTTCTGTTGTAGTTCGAACTTCTTTTGTTCCATTTCCATTTCCTGCCTCTTGATCTTCAAAAAAGCGTTACAGCCTGTTTTCTTCATTGACATAAACGACGATTGCTGCCTTGTAAATTCGTTAACCAACAACTTAGCCAATGCCGCGGTTGACGATCTCGATGGAACGTATGATGTCAACGCTTTATTCTTTGCTTTTTCCATAGTCAAACTTCCTGTACCTCCTCTTCCTCTTCTTCCTCGTATTCGACCATTTGATTGAGATTAAAACCACCTTTTGCTGACTCAATGTGTTGAACGTGGTAGACCCCGATAACTTAAATTTCTCAAAAGCTTGTTTTAATTCTTCAACTCTCGGAATTTCCACATCCGTCCATTTTGGACACAAATTAAAATTCTCCACACATGAATAAGTGTGAAAGGTACTCCATACTCAACATGATATTATTCAAGTGTATGTTGGATGTAATCCTCATCATTGGTTGGCTCCACTCTGGGTCCTTTAAACCACATTAGCGTAGATTCCACAAAAATGAGCCACTTAAGGACCCAAACCTTTCCATTTTTTGTTTAATGAATCGTAGGTTCGAAATTCCGGTTACCATAATTTATTTCTCAAAGTAACCTAATACCTCCACCTAAAACCCTTTTGTTACTTTGCGACTATTTTCGGATGTACAAACCCAACCTTCGCACAATACAATTTCTTCTACAACGGTCCATGGAATGTTACAATGTTCATGGTTGTCTTTTTAGACGTCTTTTTACCGGCTTCTTCTTGGCTAGACTTCTTCGATGGCAGAGTCATCATTAACTAGGTTAGACAAAAATGAGGTACATAACTTGACATAGCCTCAAAATCATCAACATTGAATGGATGAATAGGAGAAATTGGTTGCGGTGGTGATGAAGAATCGTGAAACGTTTGTGTTGATGTAAGATTGTGAAACATTTGTGGTTGATACATTGTTTGTTACGGTTGGCACATTTGTGGTTGGTACATATTTATTGTTATTTTTGTGGAGGTATGAATGGTGGGTTTTGATTTTGTTGTTGTTGTTGTTATGGATGTATGAATGATGCTCGAAGGCTTACCAGTGGCGAGTAACCGAAACAAAAATTTGTATTGGGGTATTCAGACGTTTGGTTTTTGACGTTATTTTAGGGTTTTATCTCTTAAAGTGTTTTGGGACATTTTGCATAGAAGATATAGAATGGGAGTAAATATAAAGATAAAATGGGAAATTGTGAATAAAAACAATGAGGTATAGGGGTACTTATAGGTAAATAAAATGATAAACTAAATTATATATATTTTACAATTTTCAAAATTTATCCGTTCGAGTAGGTGTTTTTTGGGGGATATGGGTTGCCATTTGGAATTGAATGAAGGGTGAAAATAGTTAGGTGGTGGTGGCCACCAAACGTTGGCCAAAATCACCTGACCACACGTAGTGGTTGACTTTGTGTGATGGGCACCACGCGTGGTGGTGTCTGGTGGAGATGATCCATCACCTTTCATTACCTACATCCTTATGAGAGTGGTAAAGACAAAGCAAGAACTAACAAGTATACATGACCTATAACATTGAGAAGTTTTGAGCTCAAATCTCACGTTGTACGTTTAGTATGCCTAACGTGATAGATAACAAAATAGTTCTATTGATTGAATAACTTATTTATGAGATAACATGTGTATTTATATTAAATACATAACTATGATAATAAGCAACATAATCCAAAGCCTAAACCTAATGTACCTAAACCACTATTGGGTTTGGGGACAACTAACCTATTTAACACTCCCTCGCAGTTTGAATGTGAGGCTTTCGAACCGAAAAACTGGAACATATGCTCAAAGCAACTTTTTCTTTTCTTTTACCATCTTCTTTTTGTTGTTTGAATAGAAGCATAATTGTATTTGACGGCTAAATGGTGCATTGCTTGCGACTTCCTTCTTTGCCTGATTTTTTTATTTTTTTTAACATCTTGGCTTTGCTTTACCTTTAGGTAGGAGCGGCAATTTTATGACCAACTATTTGTGAAAAACAACAATGATCTTCAACAACAAAAACAATTTGATGAGGAAAAAAAATATTAGTTAAAGTAACTCAGCATAATTTGTATGTTTTGACGGTTAAGGTTTAGGGTTTATGCATTGAATATGAAAAACAAAATCCAAATAAAAAATGAAAATAAACAGAAAATAACTAGGATCTTTCCGAATCACCGGCGAGTAATCGATGACTGGAGGGTAGCAAATTTTGTAGGTGGATCTTGCCTAAAGCTATGATACCATGTAAGAGAACAATGATAGAGTATACACTGAGAATGATATAAGAATGATTTTATTTGATTCGTTATCCATTACATACAAATGAGAGCATTTATATAATAACAATACATGATCTATATTGGGAAACCCCACTAAACACGTTAATCAACCTTAAATGTACAACTAATGATTTGAAGTTATCCACAAATGACAACTAATTATCTTATCATAATACACGGTTAACACTCCCCCGCAGTCCAAGCGGCGAAATCGTGAAATCTCGGACTGGAGATTAAAAGCTAATAAACAATAAAGTAAAACTAATAAATAATTGATGAAGAGGACATTTGACACCAAGCGGAAGCACATCTTCAAGCAGCAGCAGGCATAAACACGCTACAAATCGGATAACCAAATGGTACCAAACAGGATAAACCAAAGTAACCTGCCAAATGGAATAAACCAAAGTATCCCTTACCAAATAGGATAAACCAAAGTATCCTAACCAAACGGGATAACCCAAAGTATCCCCTACAACTAAAACAAATGGGATAATCAAAGTATCCCCTACAACTAAAAATAAACGGGATAACCCAAAGTATCCCCTACACTAAAACAAATGAAATTAAAACTAAAAGTCATGCACTAACACCAAAAGAAAAGATGAGAAAACGAAAGTGGGTTCTAAAACTTCAGCCCCCAAAGAACCTTTCAAACAAAAGAGGCGTGTTTTTTCCTAGAAAAACATAAAGATCCACATCACAAATAAACATAAAAACATGGGCGGGGTTTATTATATCACTTACAAAGGTTAAGGGTTAAAGGGAGCCCTCCGAACCTCCGACGTGTAGCCAGCGGAAGAGTTTAGGTTTAAGATCGGTTGACAAAGGCTCTTGATACCCTGATAGTATTAGATGATAAATAAGGCCCAAGCCTGGTATGTGGGGTTGGGTCCATTAGGGTTTCATTATGTATTGCCTCTATATATATCGTATCAGTAAAAGGTATTACCCACGGGGTTTTAATGTAGTCTAACATGGTATTAGAGGGGGTCTGATCCTCAGACCTAGATGGCTTATGTTGAGCCGCCTCTCATAAACCACCCGTCAAACCCTAAGCCTCCTAATTATCCACTATGAAGACAGCGGTCTCTCTATGTTCGTCCTTGATTTGGATCTGCACGCAAAGAAAGAAGAAAAACAAATACATATAAGAATCAGATGATTGATCTATAATTGGTCATTTGATAAGTGATTCTTAATATATGATTGTTTATTCGTATATGTTTATTTGGAGCTTTTGATTAGGAAAAAAAAAGTTATTTAATTGTTTGTTTTTGTTTTATGTCGAATCCAGGGTATTAATTCCCGAGACGATTTTTGTTGGTGTCAAATTTAGGGTTCTTATTTCCGAGACGACTTTTGTTGGTGTTGAATCTAGGGTTCTTATTCCCGAGACGACTTTTGTTTGGTGTCGAATCTAGGGTTCTTATTCCAGATATTTATTTGGGATACTTTGGTTTATCCTTCGGATACTTTGGTTATCCGTAAACAAAATAATTAGAATAGGGGATACTTTGGGTTATCCCGTTTTATTTTGGTTTATTGTTTTATATTGCTTTATTAGTTTATTACTGGTTGAACTTTTCGCGTTATACTGGGATTAGAGATGATAAGGCAAGTATGGGGGTTGGGTCCATTAGAGTTTCATTATGTATTGCCTCTATATATATCGTATCAATAAAATGTATTACCCACGGGGTTTTAATGTAGTCTAACAAATAGAGTTTATACACTGAGAATGATATAAGAATGATTTTATTTGATTCGTCGTCCATTACATACGAATGAGAGCCTTTATATAAGAACAATACATTATATATATTGGGAAACCCAACTAAACATATTAATCAACCTTAAATATACAATTAATTGATTTGAAGTTATCCACAAATGAGAACTAATTATCTTATTATAACATACGGTTAACAAACAAAAGATTTTTATTAACTGAATAAATTAGATATGAAATAACATGTGTATTTATGTTAAATATATAGTTTTGATAATAAGCAAAATAATCCAAACTCTAAACCTAAGAACAATGGTAGCGTACCAAATAATACGTTATTGGTATGCTTCAAACCACATATATGTATCACCAATAACTAAAACATCCTCATAACACACTAACATATTATTGAGTCACACAAATACCACACTAAAATATACTTTCATACACACAAAAAAAAAAAAAAAAACAAACATCACAAATCACAAATGGCTTGAGCCATTGTGCTCTAATAAATCTAAACTCGCTAGTGAGTTTTTATCTAAAACAAGAATGAATATACAATACAATAGGTTTTATTGCAATAGAAATGAGAGAAATGTGATAGATTATTGATGATCCAACACTATAGTGAGAGGTTGTACGACAAAAGGTACATGCCAATACCAGCCTGCACAAAATTCCGTGCAAATATGATATGCACCCACAGTTTTACAAACTGTACTTGCTGGTTCTTCTAAATAAATAAAGTGAATATCAATTAACATATGGAATTATGGACAATTAAGTCGATACATAATATTACTCAATCATTTTGATATATATATATATAATATGGGAATATATTAGCTACAATTTTTTGTAGCTAATTGTAATACAATATTGTCTTACATCTTGTGCCTTCTACTTTCTTTGTGGGTCCCGGTTATTCTGCGGGCCCCTGATTGATTTCTAGTGTATTTTTGATGGAGGATTGTAGCTAGTTGGCTACAAAAATTGTAGCCAAGATATCCCCATATAATATATATTATTACATACTCACGGATCAACAAAGTTAAACTATGATTACACTCAACGACTCGAATGAAAGTTATACGTCAGCTGATCAGCTATTTATAAATTACTATGTAATAAAACAAAAACTATAAGCACATACTTATTCATACATAGGGTCTTCAGCCCCCGTTATTACTAAGAGAGCTCAGTGCAAGAGTCAAATGGGGTGCTATAGGCAATTTTTCTGCCTAATGGCATAACCATACTGCACTACACCCATAGCAATGTTATTGGAACAAAAGCCATTGGGTTGGCCTTTTTTTTTTTTGACTTCGAATCTTTGTGAGGTGTTATGAGACCCACTAACGCATATAACAGTTATAACTGTGGATGGTGTTTTAGTTTTAGTGATGTTTTTTAGTGTGAGTTGAGGTGACAATCTAATAATAGTTATTGGGTTGCCACTGCACATAGCTATCTAAATACGATGTACTAATCCAACTTATAATGTTATAACTAGAATTACTTCTTAATGATAGAATGGATGACAAAATCTTCAGCTTGTCTAACTATTTTGCCATTTTTGTCGTGCTTATGATTTTTTATTTTATTTTTAGAATACCTAAAATTTGTTTGACATCTTCTATGTGAAAATGCTCCATTTTCATTACAAAGGTAGAAGATAAGTATAAACAAATTCTAAGATGATATGTCATAAGATAATATGTCAATGTCAAACGTGCATGTGGAGCTAGAAAATTATGATCGAAAGGATAAATTTTGATCAACGCATTACAAAATAGCAAGATATTTTAAAAAAATTTATATTACATTTATATCGCTAGAGATACCCTACCTCCTTTCTGTCTCCACCTCTAGTTATTTACTTAATGTCAGGTTCCACGTTAAGTGTATAGCTTTTGATGTGCGAAGTATATTAAAGATCGTTTTTGATCCATCAATTCCTGTTTTGGAAAGTATACAAATTAACATATATGCTCTAAACCCGATTGTAAAACAGATTACCCAAACAAGAAAGAAACACGTACGAATCAGGTTTTCATGCATCAAAAAGTACCATTGAATTCAATAATAAAATCACCAATTTGCCCTTGTGTTTATGTGAAAAAATGCACGTGAACTTGAAGACATCTCGTGACCTTATTTTCCTCCCTTGGACTTGTCAGGCCCAATCAATTTTTTAAGAAATACGATCAATTATGAATCGGTACGTGTCACTTGTAGGGGTGTTCATTAGTTTTGTTATCGGGTTATTTGGTCCGGTTAATTTAGTTAAGTTAAACTTTTTTTTGAATAAACTCGAAAATTGAGCCGAACAAATTTAAATTAGATTAAACCGAACCGAATAACTGAAAACTGAACCGAATAACACGAATTACATAATTTTAAATAATTATTTATTTAATTATATATTTTTTTGCACTAAAAAATTTTTGAAACTTAAAAAATGTTATATTTATACTATTAAAGAGTTTTAAAGTTTTTTAGTATGTGGTTTTTTCTAGTGGTTGGTCCCAAGACACGCGTTTGGATGATTTTTTCGATGGGTCGGATTTCAAGTAATATATCGTTACTAAAATAAAATAAATTGTGACGAATAAAAAACCTCAACCACGCCCTCCACACTTACCACTAGCCTAATGTGTTTTGATCCACCCTTTTTTACTAAGGAGAAATGATAGGATTACTAAACCTTCATAGCATCATGATGTTAGTTGTTGACAATGGGTTTATTTTGTTGGTGGTTAGTTCTCAGAACAGGGTTAAGACAATCAGTAGCAACTGCAAATACTACTAGGTGGTTATCGGATATCACTTGGAATCGTGTAATCACTTTTCAAAGTAAACTATTCGACCCTAATTCCTGAGTATCACGAATATCTACTTGGGATATGATCAAACGTATGTTATATAAATGCAACCACCTTTCTTCAAGTGTTTAAGCTTTCAATTTGTTTCTCCCGATTATGTTCTTTTCGATGTGTCTTCAGTTTGAAGATGTCACTCTCTATTTATAGTAGAGAACACTCAAAACTAATCAATGGACATTATGTATGATTAACTTGACAATTAATCACCCATAATAAACCTTCTTTATCATAGAAATAGTGGTTACATGATCAATTAAACGTGATAAGTGCATATGCGTTGAACGAAGTGTGAAAGTCATTTACAAATTAATCATTGTAACACTACCAAGAGGAACCATTACACTAGCAGCGGGCCAAACACTTCACCGCCAGGAACTATCACACTAGCGTGAGAACTATAACACTATCGGCAGGAACCATCAGGTTACTACACTAACAGTAGTAACCAATACTACCAAATTTACCACTATTGAGTCAGGGTGTTCGGGGCGCCGTGGATTATATTATTCCATCTACTCTTAACCATTACAGGGTGTGAATTAATCATGAAGTGCACTAAATTTTCCAACATATTTTTTAATAAATCAATAAAATACTGTTACTCAAGTGTAAAAAATTAGTCAGTTCTTTACCTACCAATCATCTCTCTTTACTACATCAAGTTTTTCGAAGTTAGTTTTTAAAATGTCTAAATATTTATTAAATTATTAATTTCTAAAGCTTTTGATTTTATAAATTTTGTTATATTATGTATAAACATTTTCAAATTTATAAAATGCTTAGCAATTACACGTACATTAAATTATAAAAATGTTCAAAATTTCAAACCTCTTCATTTTACATAAACATGAAACATGAATTCACTATGGTTAAAACAAATTATAAACTTTTTCATGTGTTTTAAACCTTTTCTTGAAATCACCATATATAGTGGATGCCCTTACCGTATAAATTATCCCATCCTTTAAGTTTAAAATATAATCTAAATCGGTCTTTTTGTATATAAATAGGTGACAATTGTTACTCTTAGTACCGTAGGTTAATTATAAATTCAGAATTTTGATAATCGTAAGTAGACTTAGAAATGATTTGAAGTCAGTGTGTATGAGTGTGTATGGATAGTTTCTCGAAATTTTAGCCTTCATACCAACGATAGATGGCGTTTTAAAGTAAATTTCAAAATAGTTTGTGTGCTCTTGTTTTTAGTTTTTACATGTATAAAGAGATAGCTTGTAATCGACTAAAAGAAATGAAATTATAATATCTCATAAATAACCTGTAGAATCGGGGATCGAGATGGTCACATGCTGTTAAAGTCTACAATTGTTGACAATCAAGAAGAAACATAGTGGCATTGTACGCATGAAAGTGATAATGTGGCATTGTGACATATTAGTTACCTTTTATCTTTTGTATAAAGAGATTTAAAGTGAAATTATAATCGACTAAAAGAAATGAAATTATAATATCTTCATAAAAGAGTTTGCATCATAGTCACATGAAACGGGATCGCCTGCAGACGGGATCGTCATGCTAAGCACCTAAAATTCGGATTCGATGAGGATGTGTTCATTTGAGATTGCTTTCTAAGACGATATACCAGTAATGTATGCGATGTACCTATGTAGCCAATAATCAACATATTATTATAAATTTGAAATCCAAACATTCATAATATAATACTTATCATATTCTCATAATTCACTTAAGGAAGAATAATAAAAAAGTTTTATCAGTAACATAACTTTAAAAAGCATAATCAAGATCCAAAAGAGAGAGAGAAAAAAAAATAAATAAATAAATGAAAAACTAGATTTTAATCAAGCATCATCAATCCTTGTTTTATCGAACACCATTCTTACAACTTTGTGCTAATGACAATATGAACAAGGATCTGAACTATGTAATATGAGGCCCTACCCCCAAAATTTCATGCGACACTTAGATAAATATTATGTTTTAGGTGTAATTTACTGATGTTACAAATAAATTTCGATTCTCCCCAAAATAAATTCCTAAAAAAAAATGTCAAGCTCCGCCCACTAATATGAAATTATGATTTGTGAAGGTTACTAATCTATATATAATGTCTTATGTCAATCTGCCATAACTTTTTAACAAGACACAATATCTTGTTCCAAAAAAACAAAAAACAAAAAGATCACCAAATCAAATATTCAATATAACTATGTCTTCAAAGTATATTACTCTATAAATGAAAGTAAATATTTGAAATACTATTAATGTAACTGAATCGTGAATCGAATATAAATGGAACGCGAATCGGTTTTAATTAAAACGCGAATCAGAACTAAATGGAATGCGAATTTTCCCGCCCATTCATCAACTACCTCGAACGCTATTGACCGATCCATTCGATCCCGACGATCCGATCGATTTCTACCCCGCTTTGGATCGGACTAACGGATCGCAATTCGGCTATCAGAATGAATTATGTGACTATGGTTTGCATTTGAGATTAAAAAAAAAGGTAGTATTTTACATAAACTTTTTATTATGTATTAAAATCAATTAATATTTTGTATAGATGATGACTAATGATTTGACTTTGTGAACTTACATGGCGAGGTTGTTAAATTAACTATTGACATTATGTTTTAGACAATATACATGGTTAATAGCATGTAATGATCATTGATAAAGTTAAAAGATAAAGTTTAATTTATTTATTTATTTTTCGGATTTCTGCTCAAACTTTAAGCGAAATTACATGAGTCGTGGTAATTATATATAAAATCTCGATGTTTATTTTCATATCATATAAACTCAGGCTACATTTTGATATCTATATTCCGGCTAACTATAATTTTAGCCGTAGTTATTTGAACGTTTTATAGTTCATATTAGGACAAATTACGTACAATGCGTATCAGTTTTAGAATAATCCATCACGTTAGCATTTAGCTTTGGAAAAGCAATACAGCACACTCAAGATCCAAATATATAAACATTGTTTGGCATGTGAAACTGAAAACAGTATTATGGTGTGGATTGTGCAATGATGTCCAAAGAACAAAGTTCTCTTGTCATTTTGTCACAAACTATTTGTTTTTATTCATTGAAGACTCACAGGTGGAAACTGGGCCTATTATATTCACAGCCAACAAAGCTAATGCTATCCTCTTGAGTAGGGTTTCACGGATTACTTTGGTCTTTTTGAGGCCCCAAAATATCGACATTATTTGGTTTTTGGGACAACATGATCTATGGCTATCCTTCTTTTTCTCTTTACTTTATGTTTTCTTCTTCTTTTTTAATCCTTAAATGATTTAAATGACCCGTAAATGAAGGCATGAAAAGGGTATTATGACATTTAGTGTTAATCATTTTGTATTAGATCATGTTGTACTCTATGTGGTGGTTGTAGTAGAAAGGTAGATAGATAGGTACATATGGGCCTATCTATGTATTGACAAAAAAAAAAAAAAAAAAAAAAAAAAAAAAAAAAAAAAGTAACCATTTCTTTAGGCTTACCAATCATTTTTATCCCTAGAATATATGGTTAAAGGTTAGCAATGGTAAGTTCTTTAGGCCATTCATTTTTTGTAAAAGAAAATGCTAACTTTAATTGTCAAATCTTAAATCATTTACTTTTTATCTATCACAAGCAACTTTCACTTCTATAAAACCGAAAAGAATGTTAATAACTAGATCCAATTAATAGACTTAAAATTAGGTATAACTTTTTTATTGAACACTTAGCAATATTTAAACAATTCAACGAACTCTTAATATTTTTCTGATATACCTGTGATGAATAAGTTTCGAAAATTTTGCATGTTATTCTATGTCATCAAACATCTTTTCTTCATCAAGTTTAAGAATTTCTTACTTTTTTTATGTACACGTAATTTCAATATATGAAATAGTTTTTATATAAACAACATAACACAATTAACTACACACATCTTTGAAACCAATTGGTTGTATGGAACATTTGCACCACCAAACAAATTTTATTCATTAAAATTAATAAGAAAAATTGATACAAGCACTGAATGTTACAATAACTTTTGAATTACATCACACACTCACCTTATGTGTAATATGCATATCATATGATATATCATCAATAATGAGTAAGAATCAATATGTAATTGATCGTGTGACAAAAGGCAAGTATGTTATTCAGATAACGGTTTCTGGATTTGGTGGTTTAAGATTATAAACCGAGTTGCATGAAAGCCATGATCACAAAGAGGAAAAAATTATTCAACGTGTAAGCCCATTGTTTTTAGATCTCTTTTTAGGTCTAATTTAATTATACTATATACTAAAGGCGTGAATGAGTTTTACAACTTTGGGTTAGCAATGGCTTTACACGATTGGAAAGATTAAATAATCTTACAAAATTAATACCCATTCACTCAACCTATAAATCTCCTTGCCCAAAAATATCCCTCCCCAACTTTCCAACGCCTTTAAAACAATCAGTATTAAAAGGTGCTTCATTTCATGTTTTAGATAAAACCAACATACAAAAACTAAACCCGTATTCCGATTCATCCGATCATGTCACGCCTCTTTCATCAAACCCATATACAAAAGCAAATGACTCTGACAAAAATAATTTAAAAGTTGAAGATCTATTGATGTCATTGGAAATCAAGACGCCAAGATTATTCTAGACACCAAAGTTATTGTAAGTGTTTTCAGTTCTTAATCTTTGTGATTTTTTGTGAGATGCAATTTTTCATATTTATAAAAATTGATACTTGAGATTTTTTGGAGAAGTTCTATTTTTTATATTTATTAATACCTACTATGATAAGATTATTTTTTCGCTTCTTTTCCGATTTAGATACCAATTTGATGAAATATATCAAATTTATATCTAATGATGTGTTCAAATTTCTTCATATGTGAGATGTCCCGTTGACTATGGAGAATTAGGAAGTGCCTATGGTTGTGGTTATAGCGAGGAAAGTGTAGATCAAGTTTGTATATCATGTGTTTGATGTGGTAAGTTTCAGAATCCTGATGAGTAAAATGGACTTTAGCTTAATTTTTTATTTGTGTAGGGTGCTTTGGTTCATATTTGAACAACAAGCGGTGCATACAAGAAGTATATACCCAGATTACTAATTAGTTCATTGTTGTTTTGCTTATTTATAGAATCCACATTGATATGTTAAGAAAATACAATTCTAAGATATTGTAATTTGTGGTTGAATAATCGACAAGTGGCTTATAAGTTGGTCATGTTGTTTGAGAATTGCTTATTCCATATATTCTATTTTTATAGTACATATGCTCAATTGGCTTATCGGTTGACCATTAGAGTGAAGTGAGCGCTTATAAGCAAAATACTTATTAACTAGATACATACAGTTGTTAGTAACCAATCCCAAACACCCCTACTTATAGCGACTAACATCGAATAAGCTAATAAAGAGTGATGAAGCACTATAACATTTTACACAAAATGTTATACAAATTTTACAAAGATGGGAATGTAAGTGCAAAACTTACTTTTTCATAGTTCTTTCTTTTGAATGTCGGCCTCAACTCATTTACTTACGTCGTAAGTTCTACTTATGAATGTGTTTGAATTACATTATGTTTCAGGTTTATAAGCTTACTTGAAATTGGAAAAGCGCATAAGGTAAGTTTTTTGGCTTATGTAAGATCATAAACTCAACTTGATAAGTTACTAATGAACTTTTTAAAAATTCATATAAATCCATTTTATCTCGAAATAAGCTTATTCAAGCACCCTTTGGGTTATGCTTTATTTCTAAGGGTAAACATGAATTCTTTTAGCTTAAAAGTAAATGGGTCAAAGGAGGTTTGGGCACCCGGTAGTCATTGGTATGTCTTCAAATGGGTACAAGGATTGACCGTGAACACCTTATCTCTTACAAACATTAAAGTTTGCAAACAAAATTTGTGAGTCTGATGCGTAATTACTTATCACTTTTAGTTTCCTTGCAACTTCTTATACGATGTATGAAAAAACAGGCAACTTTATATAGGAAAAGTGCTATGCGATTTTATGAAAGGTTTACAAGCTCAATCGGTCAGGTGATGTAGCCTGAGCAAAGCCCAAATGCTCTCAATCAGTGTTGTGGAAGTAGACTAATTACGAGACCTTCACAATAGGTCAAAACCTTTATCATCAAATCAAGCGGCTTAAAGTTTGTTGACACTAATTTATGCCGATTGTGCTCCTTTATTTGTTCAGCTACGATGAGCTTGGATAGGATAGATCAATCATTACATGTAAGCTTCGTTGTTGACACCTCCATGTTCTAGCAATTTGAAGTTATTTTAGATTGTGAAAGTATTACACTTGCAATAGCCAATCCCATTGGCCAGTTCGTGTACAATATATGCCATAGTTCTCATTGCTACGAAAAATTATAGAATGATTTTTAGGAAAACTTTGTATTAATATTTTATCAACCGACTGCTCATCATGACAAACCAACTAACGTGGTTGTTTTTTACAACTACAGAAAGGCTAAAATGGGAAATTTAGGGAGTTGTAGTGTGACTACTTATACACTTTCGACATAATCTTTAGGTTGTACCAAAACCAAAATGGGAAATTCGTAATGACAAGGTATGTTTGGAGCCCCTTTATTTATTTTTAACCGTGTGGCATGATGAAATTAGAGAAGAAAGTTCACCCGCCCCACAAGCTCATCTAGCATCAAGTCCATCTCCACCAATGTAAGCTTCAACCCAACTTTAAACAACATTAAAATAGTCAAGATTCTAAAATGCAATAAGGCAAATTATGAATTGCCCTTTTATTCTACATCGAATGATCGTTTCATTAGCATTTGTAAAAACAGTAATTTCAACCCATTTATATGAAAACATACCATTTGGAAGTTAAATTTATTACAAATGGGTCAAACAAGCTAAATTAGCTTCTAAGTTGATTTGTGTTATTTCTCACGATTAATCATGTTAACTATATTAATGAAAGCTTAAATAATGACTAACATATGAATAACTTTGTGGTTTTTACGTACATATATCTTTTGGAATGTAGGTTAGCAAAATCTATATTTCACCAATAGTGAATGTGAGTTGTTGCTTTTGATGTGCTAAGAGGGTGTTTGGATTAGCTTATTTTACAGCCATGTGACTAACTTTTGAAACAACCCTTGAACTGATTTTTTCCAAACAACCCCATAAAGGTGTTGCTGTCCAAACATCCCCTTAAAGACTGTTTTTGTCCAAACACCTTTATAAGTGTATGTATTTCTTTAAACGTTCTTTAACAACTCCTATCCAAACAGACCTTTAAAAGTGTTTATGGCCAAATAACGTTAATAATTTTTTAGCACATATTTTAATTGCTAAATTTTCGCGAAAGTTAATAAACATAAAACACCTGAACCGCTTTTTTTCTTTTTGCCAAGATTGAGGAAGCTCAAAGTTTATGCGCTTTGGCACAAATATCTTTTGTGCATAAGTTTTGAAAGAAGTTTCTTTCGTGATAACTTATTTATGCAAAATTGGTATACTTTCGTGATAGCTTATTTATGCAAAATTGGTCTACTTTGTGTCTTTTGGTAATGATTTATGTTCAGGTATACAGCTTTTCCACATCCATTTTTTTTTCCAGAATTGATTTATGTTCAGGTATACAAATTTCAAGTGGATGTGGAAAAGCTGCCACTAATGAGAATGTGTTAACAAACCCTTATTGTGAGTATTTCACATGTCCAAACTCCAAATTGCCTATTTTATGTTATTGTAGAATATAATAAGCAATTTATATTTAGTCAATCAAAAAATAAAATATATAATATGTCGAATAGGAAGTTAAAATAAGTAATTAACCGCTAATGATTTAACAATACAGAGATAAGCACAATTTTTATGGTTTTAGGATTTTTTATATAAGTTGCTTATCCGATTATTTCAGCGCAAAGTATCGTGTTATCACAATCGAAGTCGCTGAAAGACGCAAGTGGTGTTCGAACTTAAAGACATTAAGTTATTGGTACATTGATTTATAGTTTAGAACAATTGCATCTATACATAATATATGTAAGATATTTAGTTACGCATAAGATTAGTTACTTTAGAACTAACCTACTTGATCTTAATTTATATTTATTTGTGTTTTGACCGATTACATAATATTTCAAAAGTCGATATTTGAGAGGTTGCATGGTTGGTAACTATATTGCTTTGGGATGTGGAATGGTCGCTATTATTAGTAGATTATTGCAACAATAGGTTATCGCAACAATACTACATCATGCTTTTTCCTGCATTGCACAGCCTTACATACCAGATTTTTTTTGAACTTGCGTAACCCAAGTGTAAGGTTAGTCAATGATAGCAATGAGCAAATTAAGCAGAGTCAGTAAAACCTTCCAAGAGTCAATGCCAAAATGGGTCCCTGTGTTGATACATCTACACTCCAAAAAAAATTAGAAACCTAGAAGCAAGACGGTTTGAAAACAATGATGCTATAAGCTTTAGTCTATGTGCTTTTATCCGATCTTTGGAATTTTTGGTGCAATATTGGTAGCCATATTTGGCATAGGATCTTTTGGTTTGTGTAGCTAACAATAGAATGATAGCCATATGCCTTCTCAAATTATGTAGTCCAACATGTACCTGATAGTTAACTTTATTCTAAAGAACTATATTATGTTTTTAAAGTTACTCTAGATATGATGTATGCAACAATCCGTAGGGTAATGCAGTATACGAAAATTTTAAAGAACGCGGCAACCCCACCTCGTAGGTCTATTAATCATTTTTTAATCAAAAGGTACTCATGTCTTACAATGGTAAAACACTATAGTTACCTTTTCCTCGATATTCTAATTTACATATGATATGTCATAAGTTTGGACATTTGGTCAAGTAATATCAAAATATAATTATTTGGATTGACATCAAAATTATTGTATAGTTGTTCGCTAGATTTAATGACTACAATGTCCGAAAGTGACAACTAAATAATTTAATGCTAGTACCGCCCAAGGTTAGGTGGATGATCTTTCGAGCAGAGGCGTAGCAAGGGTCTCTATTATGCGGGATCAAATAATTTTTGATATACTAACAAGTATAAAAAAGCCTCGAAATTGAATAATTTTTTACAATAGTAGTGAATTCTTAGACGCTTTGCAAACACCATCATTGTAAAACAAAATGTGAATTATTATTGAAAAGATTTGCTATAGGCTTTAATCATATTATTGTAGGCGACATATCTGTACAAACACATATATTTATGGCTTTAAAAGTGGTCCGGCCCCACCTTACAACCTATATGGCTACACAAAGTTCTGTTATTCGTTTGGTTAGTTTAGTTAAAAACTTTTCTTGATAAAACTAATATCCAAATTTAATTGATTAAACCCAACCAAAAATCAAATTTGAATTTGCCTGTGCTGAGTTACATTATATTCTTTTCCATTTAGTTATATAAATTAGAGTAAATTACACCGTCCTTGTGTTTGCCACCGCAGGGTTTGGCCCTTTGACCAAAAGTTGCACCGGCCCGTCCTTGTTGAAACGTTATGCACCGCTCGGCCCTCCATCCAACCTGGCCCACCAACTCCCACTAACGCCCTCTAACTAAGGTTTTTAAAGGGGTATATCCGCTATTTCCTAGCAACTAGCATTTATTACCACCGTTCTTACACTTCGTCTTTCCACTCGACAACAACAATTACAACATCACCATTTTATTTCAAAACCCCCAATCACATAACCAAGTACTATGTGTTCATCCAAACCAAAACAAAAATAAACAATAATCGATGTTACAAGAATATTTGGTTTAAAGTGAGATTAAACTGATAACTTATTTCCTCAAAGTGCTCTGACTAATTAACTAACATACAATAATCATTTACAAAAGATGAGCACTTCAACTCAATTTTGTTAAACAATTGATACAATGTAGAAAACCAAAATAATTTCATCGATTTACATTTACATAATATCGGTGAGTGACAAAAGATCCTCATGCCAAAGTTCAAGAATGACCCAAAATTATCTATATATAACAAACAGAATAGTGAGCCACTCAAGTATCGTGCCTATCATGTAATTGTTGTAAGCAAAGAATGAAAAATCATCAAGTGTTTCATGACAACTTTCTCTTTTTATGGGGTTGTTGTCCCTTTCTTCTCGCCTCTTCAATGTTTTGAAGTGGAAACTATTAAAGTGCGTAAAGGTTGTATATTTTATCATTGTACCTGAGGCATAATATACATTCCGTGAGCAAACAAACAAGAGGTCTTTTTGACATACAATATATAGACCCCAACCACCCATAGCATCTTGAAACATGTTCCCACCTCCTCCTTCAGGATTGATCACACCACCTCCTTCAAGAAACAAAGTCAACAAATTCTTCGAAACCCACTAGCAAAAGCCACCTCTTCATAATCAGCTTCCCATGGATCCGACGATGCCCGATCAAACCATATCACTAAAAAAACACCCTTTTCACTATATCATCTTCACTCAACTTATTAATAATCAATTAATGTGTTGTGCTTAAATGTGGGTCTAATCCGGGTGGACGGAAAAAACGAACCAATAAGGAAGCGGCCGCACATGGTGGTGATGAGATGGCGACCGGTGTCGCGGCGTTTAACCTACCTTTGCTTACAACACAAAAAGAACCCGTGGTGGCGCTGTGGTGAGGTGATGGTGGCACGCTGAGTGTATACCAAGAAAGGGAGAGGGTTTTTAGGCGCCACCTAGTGGATCGGAAAGAGGGAGAGCGGGGAGTTTTTGAGGTGGGTGGTGAAAGCGGTAGCTACGGTGGGTGGTGGTGGTTTGTGGCGGCAGCCGCGTTAAGAGAGAGAGAGAAATGGTGATGATGATGATGTGTGTTTTATGTGTGTGTGTGTGGTAGAAGGGGGTAATAAATGCTAGTTGCTAGGGAAATGACGGATTGTTGGAATCACTCCTAAACCTTATTCAAGTGTTAGTTACTCATATGTAATAGTTAGCTTATTATGGCATTTATGTTTGTTATTAGCCTTAAGCTTATGTAGAAGGCCCATGAGCTTAGGCCCAAGCCCATAGGAGAAAGGTAAGGAGTAGGAGTGTTCTCAGCTCTGCCTATAAATATGTAATAACCTCACCGAGGGTTGGTTTTCTTTCACATACTCCTACGATAACGGTCTAACATTTACGCAGGTGTGTGTTTGGTTTACTTGTTCACCTTCTATCTTTCTTATAAGCTTCAGGTGGTAAACCTTGTGACCTAACATGGTATCAATCGCCAACTAGTTGGGTGAATCGCTATTGCTTTGAAGTAAGGTTTTTGGTCTTACGCCGAAAGATACCGAGAGCTTGGCTCGCTTAAAAACTTGATTTTTTCACCTTTTAATCCAAGATTCTTGTCCTTCAACGCTATAAGGTGTTAAATCTATCGCTTTTGGCAAAATGTTTGGAACTTTATGCGTGGATCATTGTTTTTCTACTTGTTTTGTACGAGGGTTAAGTCCCACGCATAACCGCTTTAAGAGCTTTAGATCATCAAGTTTCACACTTTGTGTTTGGTGTTATTGAAGCTATTTCATCACACAATAACTGGTTTAGAAACAACTTTGAGCAAAATCAACAACCACGAGTAAACCTACGCCGTAGTAAAACCCTAAAACTACGCCGTAAGTATTTCCTTGGTTTGATCTTCATTTTCGCGGATTTATTCCGTTTTCTTACTTGATAAGTCCAAAATACGCCGACTTTGGATATCTTTAATCCTGTGTAAAGATCACTTGGGATAAAACCCAAAATTACGCATAAGCATAAGCTTACGCCAGAGAAACCCTAAGATTCATCTTACTCCTAAGCCTAGTCTTACGCATAAGATAATCCTACTAACTCACTAACTTTGTGTCTTCACGCGATAACTTTAGAGTCTTTTCCATACTTACAGAAGCTAAATCTACGCTGCGAACTCTTTGATTGTTACGCCGTAACTTTGGTGTTTTTACGCATAAGTGTTACTTGGCTATTGTGATTTCTACCCCTAAGGATACTTCATCAACACGTGTTCATTCGACTACAAAGATCCATTATTACCAACACAAGTTTATCAACATGTCACAACCACCATATCAGAACTATTTTCCTTACACTTATTCTCAACGCCCACAACAACTTACTCCACAACATCAACAATGGAATCAACAACAAGCAATTTATCAACAACAATTTAACCAACAACATACCCACAACTTGTAATTCCTCAACCTCAAATGGTTCAACCACCACCAAGTCTTCAAGTTCAACCCTACACAACAGCACTCAATCAACATCCATCAAGAACACATGAAGGAACCCACTTGGTTTGCAAAGATGTGTGAAGCTTTTAAGCAGCCAACAATCAATTCATGAGGCCGAGATCACTTGATAGACCTCCAATGCTCACCTGAAACTATGATCAATGGGTGATAAGGTTTTTTAGGTTTTGTGATCTAAAGAAGCTTACATGGAAAGTTCTAAAGAAGGTTATCTTAGAAGGTCCATTTGAGATGCCTATCACTTGTCACCCTGAGATCCAAATGCTATTCCACCAAGAGATGAACAAACAAACATTGCATTGCAGTGATTGATCCTTCAAGAACTTCTACACTATGGAGCTGATGAACTTGCAATGCAATACATCCTCTTAGGATTACCTAACCCAATTCTTCGAAGTGTTGATGCTCAAAAGACTTCAAAGGAAATATGGGATCATATTCATCTTCTTATGGAAGGATTCAAATCAATCAGAGGATTTGGAATCCAAAATTTACTTGGCTTATGAACACTTCATGATTGAATCTGGAGAGACACTAGGGTCCTATCATCATCGCTGCACATCATCAATGATTTGGATAAACACAACATCATCATGCCAAGAATTGCAAAAGAATACTAAGTTCCCTGAGTAGTCTTGGTTCAATGAGAAGTATGTCATTTTCCTCCCAAGCTGTAAGAATTTGCATCATTCTACATATGGATTGTTGCACGACACTTGAAGCCCATGAAAAGGAAGTTGATAGGAAAGGATTCTCCGGCTCAAATTGCTCCACGACACATCCCGAAACTCAACAACTTGCCTTATATGCTCAAACAGCTATTCCCCAACCAAGAACTCAACTAATCTACAATCACACCACATGATCCTTCATGTACAATCTCAACAAACTCAATTGGTTCCATACAACAACAACAATGCTCACGCCTTTGTCGGAAGCTAATGAGGAATTGATCCGCTTAAGCACCGCACAAGGGCTATGATTGCTAACGCCTTTAGCCGTTATACCTAACAAATCCAACAACCGATTCATTCCTCATCTAATACAAGGAATCAAGCCGCGGTGAACAATGGACGAAGTTGAAGTTCGTAATCGGTTATGGTCGCTGATGGGCGGGGTCAAGGGTTTAATGTTCGGTGAATAATCGAAGCCCAATGGTGGAACACCGAATGCTCGTAATGGGTTGAATGGTCTTCATGCTACACCGCAGGAGACACCCTGCTAATGCATGCACAAAGCCAAGGACTAAAAGGCTTATTTCAAAGAGGCTCTTCTTTTGGCTCTTAATGGTGAAGGGTGGAACTCTATAGACAAAGAACGAGCTTTATGGCAAATGCCTAATTCTTAGATGATGATACGGAGGAATCAGAAATGCAATCTATGTTGATGGCTAATATGCATGAGTTACACATGAGTGACACGCCCGGCGACATCGATGGCTTGTCTCAAAATTCGAACAAACCATATTTATCTCGATTCATATATCTCCGCCAACATCCGAATCCAAGGGCTCGAATGTTAAAATGCCGGCCCACATCTCATTCTCGACGATTTTCAACTAACCCCGTAGTTATATTTGACGATCAAGATGACCAAACGGTTTCCCTTGATAATCAAAGTGACTGCGGTTATACTTGAGGATCTCAAGAATGATCATGTTGAGACTCACGCTGAACACTCAACTATTGCCTCCCTCCAGATTTTGCTCGCTTAATACAAGACCAATGACCATAGTGGAAAAATGTCATGCCATTAATCAGACTTGAAATGCAAAATGCATCGCTAACCAAGGATTTTGAATGTTTACAAAAGCAACTCAACTTTTTCAAAACTCAAGAAAAACGTGAAAACGGTTTTAAAGCACTTGCCAAATCTTATCAAAACTAAAAATATTTAGAAAGACAGATGCGGATCTAGCCGCTTCAAGAATGCTTTGTTGTCTCAAATAGAACAACCAAACATGAACATAAAAGCAAATTAACGCCTCACCTTGGAAAATCGCTAAGGTCGAAGTTAACTTGTCAAAATAGCCGTGATACAAAAAGCATTCCACTAAACTAATAGATGATCATCTTGAAGAAATCATCATCTTGCAAAACAAACTTAAAGAGTTTAAAACTGTTGTTTACAAACATGGCGAATGGCCACAACCATTGAAAAGTTAACTTTAAACCCAATCCAAAATGGATATGGACCGAATTTGCGATTATAAACCCAAGCTTTCAACCAAAGCATTCAAACCAAATCCTCGGTTTCCAGCGTAATATAAAGTTGATAATTCGCCATGAGTGTTGTTGAATATCATCGCCAATAGGAATTAGATGTATTATTCAAAGTCGATCAAAATTAGAAAGTTGTTTACAACAAACCTTTTAACTA
This sequence comes from Chrysanthemum makinoi, assembly GCA_910596185.1. Taxonomy (NCBI): domain Eukaryota; kingdom Viridiplantae; phylum Streptophyta; class Magnoliopsida; order Asterales; family Asteraceae; genus Chrysanthemum; species Chrysanthemum makinoi. The sequence goes on along the minus strand of OU343222.1, from coordinate 201,276,315 downwards.
TTCAAAGCCGTCACTACACCAACGGATTCTTCTAACACACCAAGGGTAATCATAAAACACCTGAGTCTTCTAATGTTAATCCCCAACCAGATTATGCACAAATTTATGGTCCTTTACCTTCCACGCTGAAGTAAACTCAAAACCCGAAAATCGCAAAATTCTTCGATATTTTGACCTTTTCATGGCTGACCTCAAAACTTTACAACATGAGATAGAATATCATTCTCAAATCAAAGTTCAACACTTTCAACGCTTCTAGCGAGAACAAAGAGACATTTTTCGTAAAAAATCTTTACCTAATGTTAAAATTTAAAAGTTTGTGCATTGTCTTGGGAAAGGGACTTTCATAAGGAACTTGTGTTGATGAAGGTCATTTTCGAGAAAAACGTAAACATCTATTTCTAACACTAAACGTAAAAAGAAACCGTGGAGAAAAGATGTTGATCGACTTTGGAAGATGTCATCGTCCGTCGATGTCCATAATACCGTGTTATTGAATTCTTTTGTCATATGCATTTGATTATATCTCGCCGAGCATCGTTGATTCTGCGGGTAAATGTTGAAAACACCGATAATGTGCTTCTGACGAGTCCTTAAAAGTTGAAAACAAACGATTGTCAAACTAACTTTCAAATGCAATACGCAGCCTTAATTGTGTCAAAAGATATTCACGATCAACAACTTGTTTTTCAACACAAAATCGCCCGCTATGCGGCAAAATCTTCCCATCCTAAAATCGAGCAACTTGATGATCAAAACGCGGTTCTTTAAGTGTCAAATCTCAAAATATGAACAAGAACTTGTAAAAGTTAAAAAGGAATATGGTGTCATATTTGATTTACTCAAAAGACTCGTGATGAAGCATCTAACGAACTTGATCATTATCTTGCACACACTAGAGAAGTTATGCATTTGGTCGAAATGTTCGTCCGAAAAATCAAGATCCCATTCACACTATCTTCAAGTTAAGAGAAATGTTAGAAAGTATGAACAACTTCCCGCTAACCATCATTACGTAGACTAGCCCCAAGAATACCTTAGTAACTCATGAACCTAGAATCACTATCGCCAAATCACAAGTTGCTAACGCATTCCTTCTATCAAACATGAATAGTTGCGTTTTTCCAAACGGCCCCAGACTACCTGTAGAACACATCATAAGAATAGGAAGTTGCCAATCTGAAAAGATCAATAAGGAATGCTAAAGTAGAAGAACACCCTAGGACTATGAATAAGACTCACGTTGCTTCCACTATAGATATTAAGGCTACATAATAGAAATAGTGATGTAACGTATGCTAAACCGTTAAGTACTTTTGATATTCACCGATGCACCTTGTGTTATTTGTCGCGTAAAGTATGAATTCGATTGTCATGATAAATGTAAAGTCATCTCTCGCTTAAAGAATCCTAAGAACCGAATACCTCTAGGCCCACTAATCTTTCTAAGTCGCGGCTTGGTAGACCGCTCTTTAGATTCTCGAACGCTGGCCGCCCCTCAGAGCTCCAGCCTCACCTCCTAGAATGTAGTACCACCTAGTGCATTCACTAAGACTAAAGCAAATACTAGTTGGAGATGGCCGAAATGGATATATAACACACTAGGATTTAAGTGGATACCTAAAGCTATTGATGTGTGTATATCTACTATAACCGCTATGGAACCTCTAACATTTCGTTCCACATCTACTTTATTCCATCTGCGGTCGTCATGGTGGTAATGCGTGATACGATCATTCTCCGATTGTTGATAGCGGATGTTCCCCGACATGACGGTGCAACCTTAAACTCATATCAAACTTTATTGCAAAGTTCATCGATCAGCCAGTTCTGAATGATCACTTCGCAGCCTATCATGGGCTACTGAGACTACATTAATGGGAACATCAAATAAGCGGTTTATTATGTAACTGCTGCAGGTCGGCTGCGGATGGAGATTGAGGTTGTTTCTGTGGAGAAAACTTGTTTCATTCGGATCTACAAGGAAACTAACTTATGTCCGCTCACTGTAATTCAAGTCTATACACTATCTCTATGCAAGACATGGTTGCTTTTCTCCCATCCGCTACTTTCAAAGGCAACATCAACAAAATCGCTATGGCAATCACGCCTCACATCTAAACTTTCAAACCATCACCAACCTTGCTCGACATAAACTAGTCAAGGACCCAAGATTTCGATTCAAAAGATCACCTTTCGTCACTAACAAGGCAAAAGCACTCGTGCTCATTTCCTTCAAAGGTGGAACACTCAAAGATGTGCTTCATCTTCTTCACATGGATTTGTGTGGCCTGATGCGCCGCAAACGATCAATGGCAAACGCTACATCTTAGTAATTGTTGATGACTATTCACGCTGGACTTGGGTCTACTTTATTCGAAGCAAAGATCAAGCTCCACGTGATGATCATCACCTTTCACAAAAATACAAGTTCACCACGTAAACACCGCTCGACTAATCGTAATGTATAGAGGCACCAATTTGTTAATCAAACTCTTCGAATTTTACGAAAGTGGGAATTCAAAGATCGACATCTATCTGACGAACACCGAACAAAACGATTTGTGAAAGATCTAAACCAACGTTAGTGGAAGCTGCAAGAACAATGTTAATCAATGCTAAACTTCAAGATTACTTAGGCGGGCGGTCGAGATTCATGTGATGCTATACTCAAAACAGCTCTATGATTACAAAACGCCACAACAAAACACCTTTTGAGCTTGTCCACAATAAAAACCAATCTCAAACACTTTCATGTATTTGGATCTCTGTGCTATCCGAATAATGATCGTGATGACTTTGGCAAGCTCAAAGCAAAAGTCGACATTTGAGTCTTCATCTGACATGATAATTCAAAGGTTTCATCCGGAATCGCCGCATAAAACAGTGATGGAAACGATTCATGCTCATTTCGATGAACTTACGGAAATGGCTTCGAGTATAATGCAGCCTAGAACCCTGACACAACCGCCAAACTTCCCCAAACCCCATCATCACCAACAAAGCCCCGCTTACTCTGCCAACAAATGGAAGGTTATTTGCCCGTTTCGTGACGATATTGATGAACGTGCTCCGGTGTATCCATTGCTTCACGTCAACCCGATAATACTCTTATACCCGACATACACCGCTACAACAACTATCATTAGAAGCACCACCGCTGACTCCAACACAACAGCTTGAACAAACCGCTTCCAACAATGATGAACTGGCCGATGATGTTCTCAATGATGTACCCCCACCCGCAGATTTTGATCCAAATGCTTTAACCCGCTTGCATGAGATCGCGCACCGATGTCGCAGAATCTTCAACAAACCATTTGAATCCTCGTGACCGCACAATGTATACCAACATCAACCTCCACACATAGATGGACAAAGACCATCCTTCGATAATATTATTGGCAACCTAATCAACCGGGCTTTACAAGACAACGTCTTCACTCGGGATGGTGAACATTGCATTTATGCACTCACCGCTCGCCAATTCAACCTAAAACATCAAAGACGCAATGACAAAAGACAACCGGATTGAATCCATGCAAGAAGAACTCAACCAATTCAAACGCTTTGAAGTGGGAATGTTGAAAGACCAACAGGGTCTACGCCATTGGTCTCAAAATGGATTTGGAAAACAAATGGATTCCAGGAAATGTTATCCGAATAAGTCACCTAGGGCGGCGGTTATCGCCGCTAAAGAGGAATAGACTTTTGAATCCTTTGCCCCACGTCCTTCGAGGTCGTTCGATATTTCGCCGCTCGCGCTCTATGAATATATAACATACTATCGATGGATGTCAAAACTCGCTTCTAATGGACAACTTAAAAACGGGTTTATGTCACCAACCGATGGATTCGCTGATCCCGAGTTTCCCAATCACGCCTACAACCGAACAAAGCTCAGATGGTCTCAAACAAGCTCCTGCATGGTGTATAAGCTATCATCTTTCCTCATTGCTAATAATTTCACCAAAGGTTCGATTGACCCAACTCTTTTTATACAATATCACATATCTTAATTGTTCAAATTTACGTGGATGACATCATTTTTGGGTCTACACATAAAAGTTTTCAATCGCTTTTGCAAAACTAATGAAGAAAAATTTTGAAATGTCCATGATGGGTTAACTCACATTCTTTCTGGACCGCAAGTTCATCAATCACCCGTGGTATTTTCGAAGTAAGTCCAAATATGCCCTGAATTGTTAAACAAATTTGGAATGAAAAACCTGGACACCTATACCACACCAATGGCTCATACCAAGCTAAGCTGGGACATGTACATGGGAAATTGGTGGACCCTACAAAATATCGTAGTATTATTGGGTCTCTCATGTATCTAATAGCTAGCGCAGACTGATATTGTTTGCCGATATTTTTCTCGTTATCGGGCCACCAATCAAACCCACCCTCTCTGGGCTAAAAGAATCCTCCGATACATAAAGGGAACCATTAACTTGGGATCCGTATCCGATTGATTTTGAACTAATCGCTTTTTGACGTACGACACGCAGATGCTTAGACTCACGAAAAGTACTTGTGAGCTTTACAATTTCTTGGTGATAAACCGGTGTCATGGCAATCGAAGAAGCAGATTGTACATCGCCCTTAACCGGCAGATATGTATGTTTGCAGGTGTTGTGCCAAGTCATTTGGATGAGAACACAACCCAAAGACTATGGTTACGATTTGACGTAATCCCGATGTATCCGACAATCGAGTGCCTATTGCTGTCTCGCGCAACCTCGGCCAAGATTCAAAGCACATCGATCTTGACATATCATTTCATCAAGGATCACGGAACGTGGTAATCGCTGAATTATATTTTGAGGTACGGTATACCAATTAGTGCATCTTCTCACCAAAGCCTTGCCTCCCGCTAGGTTTAATGAGTTGGTCCACCGGATTGGTATGAGGTGTTTGACTCAAGAGGAATTGATGATCCTAAAACTCTCTTAAAACCCTACAAACACCAAAATATCCTTTGTAAATAATTTCTCAAAAACAAAATACAAAAATATAAAACCTGATAAAACAACAAAAATATTCTTCAAATCTACTTTTCAACATGGCAAGTACATTTTTCACAACACTTTAATCTTTCAAAATTCAAGATTTTTCCGATCAAGTGTTGTGGGGAGACTACAAAGATTTAACCTGCTTCAAAACATCTGTACTTGCATGTTATCATATCTCTTTTGTTTCTCTTATCAATGGTGGTAAATTTTCGTTCAATGACACTCTCTGACTAAAATTTATAACCTTCATTATTTACCTAAGTCGGGGAGTGTCTGTCAAATTTCTTTCTTAAAATCTTTGTTTGCAACCAAAATGGAAGTTAATGGCTTTGTATGAAAAAGGAAAAGTGGAGGGACCTAAACTCCAAAATGTTAAAGTCATTTTAATAAAAACACTTTCCACCTAACTATTCCATCACATTTAATACTTACACCAAAAAGGATCCTACTTCTAAGAATCGCTTGACAAACCGTGTTTGATTATCAATTAGTAAGTGATTTCTTGTTTATAACATGTTTTTAAGCAATGGTTTTGAATCTTTCAAAAATCCAACGGTTTAATCTTATGATATAGTCACTTTGTGTCTTACGCGTAAGCGCAAGAACACCAAATCATAAAAGTGGTGTTAAAAAGATTGTGTCAAAACATGTATTTAACATCAATGATACTAGTTTCAACCTCAAAATCCACCTAGAAACACGAATTGATGATTTTTGAATAATTAGGGTTTATGAGCCCATTTGGGCTTTTACAAATGTGAAGAGTTTTGTTCAAAAAGATTGTTGTGTAATGTTTATATGATGATGAATTGATGATTTCCTAGCTCTATAACCACCCGTAAAACTCTAAATGATTAAAATTTGGAATTAGGGTTTAAAGTTCATAAGTTTGGGTATTTTGATTCTCCACGCATTTAGATGTTATAACTTGGTTTATAGACTCACAACATCTTAGAACTACCGTAAATTGTATGGTGCATGGTTAGAATTACGCTAAATCATAACCCTTAGGGTTTTGACCTACGCTGCATTTAATTTTCTACCATAATCGCTTAACTAATGGTCATGCCATGATTTGTTGTTAAAATGAAATTTTGTGTTAATATTGATGAGTTGATGAATTTATTTCGTGCTTGCTACGCTTAAAATTCGTAATCAAGGTCATTTGAATCTCACATAAGGATTACCTCACGTAATCATGTTACGCAGAATAAATCCTAACGCGATAACTATTACGCCGAAGGTTCTACAATGGGACTACGCAGATCCTCGTGAAGGATATGCGCGAACAGCGACCTCACGCGATAAGGTCTACTTACGCAGTAAGCCACGTGAAGGTAAATACGCCCACGCTGCAGTTTCACGCGATAAGGTCCCCTTTTCCCACGCTGCAACATTTCACGCCGTAGTTAAGATCCCACGCGATAAGCTTTCGCCCACGTATGATGTCATTATCAAGCACGCTAAACTTGCCAATTCTACTATGCCTTGATTGACCTTCATTATGAATTGTTACGTGTACAAACTTGTTAATAAACTTATCATAACGCCACGAATCCAATAATGTCACTAATAAACTTAAACGTTTGATATGTTGTGAACAATCAGTGATAACATAAACTTTAAAACTTAAAGTTAACTAACTCACTAAACATTTCACCACGCCATTGGACTATTGGACAAACAAGTGACTTAGGACTCGTGAACAATCATGACACCGGCACATTCAATAACTAGACAATAACACCTTCCTGACTCAACATTATGTCTTTCGATATGTTGGTTCTTCCGCTAATGTTATTTCGTGCATCACGCACATGGTCAACAAATGAATGTGGATGCATCCGGTTCTTACAATTGCCGATATCTTTCCAAAGGTTTATCCGAGAAAGATTGGAAAGAACAACCTTAGGGTTGACTTTGACACCTCACATGCTCTATTTTCTTGTCTCATTGCAAAGGATATTCTCGAATCATCCCTACTGCAACATGCTCACACCGCCACGCCCGAGGTCTACATTCAACAATCGGGATTCTATGAGGATCATCGGTCAAAGTGCCGGATAAAGGATACACTTAATCACAAACAAGTTACTATCACTCCCGAGACTTACGGCCGCATCATCATTCCGCATATCGCTACGACTCACTTTCTTTACACTCCTATGAAGAGCAGCTTCAATTTCTACTTAATATTGGCTATGAAAGCCGTGAATTATTAACAAGCACTCTCACGGATCTTAAGAATATTCCTCACCGTGGAGAACAACTCACATCATCATCACTAAGTTCTCGGTTGTGATAAATGGCTATGAGCATCCCAAGCTCATGGAACGCAAGTCTTCGTCGTCATTGATCAATAAGAAGGACATTGAAATCGGCGACCGATATGGGATGACATGATGTCATTTAATAAGGCTCAAAAGATTCCCTATGTCGGCAATACACGGCTTTTGATCCGTGAGAGCACTTGGGCTTAATCCCATTCCCAGAGGCTCAATGACTCGACAATCACCACGCGGTTGTCCCAACCTATCCTCTCATCGTAATCAAGGAATCGACAACAAAGAAACAAGGCGTCATTCCTGATCACCTTCCCAATGAAATCAAAAAGCTTGAAACATACAAAAGGTATCAAGTAGCGACGAAGGTGCAGTTGGTCATCTCGATGAAAATCCTTTCCGAACTCCTACGGAGAACCAAAAGAGGAAGTGCCGAAGTGCAATAAGCATAGAGTCAAAGGAAGGTCCCAAAAGGAAACCTACCTAAGGAAGAAATTTCCTCCAAGGAAGTCAAGCCCTATTCCTACACTAACCAAGAAAAGCTACCCATCTAAAGCTCAAGATACACAATCGACGCAGGAGGTCCACTCAAACCGGCGAAGGATGACTCTCCATCGCATTCAAAACCTCCTAGTCCAATAGCCAACATGGCAAAGGAAAGACTCCTCAGATTTTGTTTATATGATGAAAGCTCGAAGTAATGAAGAGCAACTGATAAATCATGTGAAGAAGTTCAAATTGCTCGACTTTAAACACGCACAACAATTTGCTCAAGAACAAATGGGTGGCCCCGAGGGAGAGAATTAACCTTCACCGATCTCATATGCGGTTAATCAACCCGAGCGGATTCGGTGCCACCACTTTGTACAACAACATACACGCCGTCAAAGATACCTTTGAGTTTGATTTTGAAGAACTCAATCAAGAAGCCAGGGTTAAAGCCGATGAAGAAGCGTTAGCCAAAGCCAAAGCCGATGAACAAGCTAAGACCGGCAATGAAGAAGATGTTGAGTATGATACGTTCTTCAGATAGTCCCGCACGCATCAAAGGAAGAAACTTCAACCACCAAAGGACCCGAGTCCCTCACATCTCATCATCATCGATTCTTCTCACTCTTCACCACCACCATCAAAAAGATCAACCAAATCATCATCATCGCTGAAGAAGCCACCTCGATCTTGGATTTCTATACTTAAAAGAATTGTGCCGCCCAACAAGTCGAAGAAGGACATGCTCTACAGTAAAACTAATTGGTTTGTCAATCAAAATGTACCTACATGAGAATGACAAGATGCGTAATGAAAGGGAATACATATAGAAGCTCATGGTGATGATCTACGCGGAAAATGGATGGTAATGATCGAATACACTCATAAGTACCTTATGGATATCGCTCCTAAAGTCACAAAGGAGATGTTTACTGCATCAACTATATCCAATCTTATGCATATAGCCAAACAAACTATAAGATCAACACTCTTAACCGCCACAATCAATCCATCCGATCCTGTAGTTTTCTGATAATGAATCAGGCCAAGCTTTGTCCACACAAATGTCCTACGATCCGGGACATTCAATGAAGGAAAGTTGTTTCAAGCATTGTTGGACTACCAACTCTCAAGAAGCATGCATTCGTTTAAAGTCTAAACGCCCTAGAGACAATGAAGATAAGGATCGATAAGAATGATGAATCTAAACGACAAAAGAAGTTCCGTGAATCATCTTCTATGCCACCACCTCCCCAACGCCTCCTCGCCAACAAAGGTCTCCTCCTCGCTCTTCACCGAGCAACCTCATGATTTCAGACACCACCCCGCACTCAAAACCGGATTACTTTTAGTACTGGGTGGTGACGGCGAAGAAAACCATGAGCCCCTACAACAACCCACCTCTCCCAAACAAGTAAAGAAACCAGAACTCTCATCTAGGCCTAAAGGTGGCTTTGCCCAAGGCGTACGCTATCATGGCTGATGAAGACACCACAGAGGAATTTGAATGGTTTTCAACACTTGTCAATTCCACTCTCTACCCCCAAGAAGGTCAAGATCCGGTGACGTAATACATGTGAGCATGCTAAGATTATGCAAGAAAAGTTCCATGTGAAGAAGATGACGCAACCGAAGTTGAGGCTTAATCAAGAACGGCTTTTTCAATCGGAAAGAAATGTAGTGCCATCGAGGCGTCAATATCACCTTGAAAACATTGCTCGAGCTATGTCTAACAACATGGATGGCTCAACCGTATAAACATCGACTTCACCAAACGGGACAACCTCCATAATCATGACCGGTCACAAAATCTCTACCAACACAACCGTGATGAACCAAGGATTCCATTCGCATTTCTTCAACAAAGACCTTGAATTTCTTCTTCATGGTGGCGATGGTTCAAGGAAGTATGCTACATCTCTTACACTTCCATTCCCAAAGCAATTTAATACTCAAACCGCGATAGCCATCGAGGAACGCGTAAATCACTTGTTCTCTAACAAAATGGAAGCTACGACCAGATGCACCGTGATATTCATCATCAATCAACCAAGAATCCACTACGTAGCCGCCAGTTCGTAAGTCTCAACATGATTCGGGCTTCTAAAGTATCGCTTCCATCAACACGATCTTTCATCATCGGGTTGACACCTTCCTAAAGAATATCAGAGTCAAACGACAAGATGAAAGGGATTATGCATTCTCGTTCGATTTTGAGAATTTGTCTATCAACGACATTGAAGACATGTACCTTGCCAAAGTACATGGTCGTATGAGACAATTCTCCACCGCAGCATAACGCTGAATTCATCAAGTCGCTGCTCATCTTCATCGGGACGATAGTTATTCAAGAACGTAGAAGATATCCAATCGGGCGTTGAATCTTATCGCATCGCGTCAATCTCACTCGACCGCAGCTTGATCTACCCGACATCAACCGCCTTCCATAATATACGCCATCAAGAAACCTTTCGCGCTTTTACCGCAGAACTTCAAAGAAATTGCTTGATGGCGTGCAGAGATCTTCATAAGTTTGGAGATCACACTTTGAAAATGGTTAGGGACGGATTGGCTTACCCTGAAGGATATACACCAAAAGATCGGGTCTCCTGCTATGGAATTCTCGTGATAGAAGCGGACGGAAGAGGATCACCATGATTGATGAACGCCAGAGCTGGAAGGGACGGCCGTAAGACCGAAAGTTATGTTTGGTGGTCGCATCAGAGAAACATCATCGCTTTCAACACCACTCACACTCGGGCGCATATCTCCGACTACCCGGTACCCTTGAACCCGCTTCTTTCATTACATATTTGGATGTATGATTTATTATGTTAATGGATTGCACAATACACATGTACAACCCGGCATTCTGTAAATAAAGGACCGTGGACCCTGAATGCCACAACTTCATCCTTATATAAGGAGCAAAGCTTCTTACTTTGAGTAAAACCTATCAAACCTTTCATTTTTCAAGGTTTTGCTCAAAAGCACAAGTACTTTCCTTTATGATTTTCAAAACCTCAACCGCTTATATCACTTGTGAGGGGAGTACTTGAATTAAAACTTTGTTCAAAAATTGTTCAAGTGGTCATTCTTCCAACACTCAATGGTCATATTTATTTCAACTTTTCAAAAATAACATTTTATATGCCATTTTCAGGGGAGAAAATACGCGATAAGAAATAATGTTGTGTAAATGCAAATGAATCTTTGTGCTATAGACTTAACCCATGAATTGACGAGATCTTAACTGCTAGTAACTCAAAAAAGACTTGTCCTGACTGCAATAATTTCAAGCTAGTTCGCTAGTGATGTAAACGTACTCAAGAAAGGACTTGTCTGAGTAGAATGTACCATTCGAGAACTCTAGGTAGACATGAACTCGACGGTTTGACAACCTTCGAGGATTGTCTACACCTTCAAGGTAGTTATTAGAGCTAGTTGTCACCTAAAGTCACAATGCAACTCTTTAACTATGCCAATGTAAACCGTCTCAAGGGATTGTCTATCTGGAGTGAATCAATTCAAAATGCTTCTTTCCTCACCGCATTTTAACCATTAAAACTCTTTAGCACATGTGAGGGAGATGGCAAAATCTTATTCAACAATGGTACTAAAATGTTTTTCATTCACAAACACTTTGAGAGATTTTTTTCACGTCAGTGGTTTTAATGGTAACATAGGTTAGTCATGGAGTTATAAGGTGACTAAGGTTAGAATAATCATTCTATGATCCGCCAGAGTCGGAGGGATCTACCCAAGGACACCACAAATAGTTAGTATTTAGAAGTCCTTAGGTATGATTATAAAAAGGAGAAAATGAGAATTGGAGAAAGAAGGAGTCGAAGAATTAAAAAGAAATGCAAAGAAAAGGGTGAAAAGAAATAGCCCTCCAAATTATTCAACTTAGGCGTATAACCGTTCAATTCATATGCTACCGTTGTCACTAGATGACACCGTATCAAGATTAAAAGTCGCCATGACCCAAATGACGCATGCACTAAACCTTCTTAACCACCAAGTTTCTCTCAACGTATTGTTTCATTCTCACAGAAACCCCACGAACTATCGGCTTTCTTAGATCGGCCGGTATTGAAGAATGAGACCCTCTCCTAGTCTCCGCCAGAAAACCAAAACGCTACTATTCTAGAGCCACGTAGATTCATCAAAGATCTCTTAGGTACACTTGACATTTCATCACTTGATATTCAACAATAAGAATTTCAATGGTACATTATCGAGTTCTTCACAGATCTTAGCAATCTATCGAGAACATTTATGAGAGGTTCACATTTGTGATCCTTAGTGAATGAATGGAAACTCGCTGTGGTCAACATCAAATGACAAATGGGTTTCCAAGAACTCCCCTGGATTGGCGCTTAGTGGTCTCAAACGGTTCACGCCGCAGGTGATGCTTTTGGTGTTCGCCTATCTATTCAATCGAGGTGATTTCGCATATCGTCATATCTCACTGTGGGACTCCGATTCCAGAACGCCTTGTAAGAATTAGAGTGTGTTTTCACACTATGTTGTTAACACTCTCAAGTTCAAACTTAGCGTCGAATCCGCTTTATTACTAACCGCTTATGTTTTCTTCCTGGAAGCTCCTGAGCCGAATGATCGTGTATTCTTCTCATGCTCACGCCAACATCATCACTAATGGAAGTTCTATCCAAAAGCAAACACGAAATAATGATTCTTCGCCAAATCAAAGAATCTACAAAGTTAAAGACTTAAAGAACTTCATCAAGATCAATTCAAACGCCAAAGAGTCGCGAGCATGTTGAAGAATGACGAGACACTATTATTGGCAGTAAGGTAATCGAGGCGCACTCATGCACAACAACATACTATCACTTTCATCACAAAGAACAATGATCAAAGAACAAAGTTAAAGAAGATGTCAAAGCATAACCGCTTAAAGAAAACTATCTCGCCTAATCGAGAGAGATGGTTCAAATCAAGGCAATTATTCTCACAAGAAAGAAGAATGTCGAAGACGCCAAAGTTACTATTACATCAACGCTTTCACTGCTTTCATCACCAACACCGCTGTTACCAGCGTAATAACACTGGAGGGGAGATTGTTGGAATCACTCCTAAACCTTATTCAAGTTTTAGTTACTCATATGTAATAGTTAGCTTATTATGGCCTTTATGTTTGTTATTAGCCTTAAGCTTATATAGAAGGCCCATGAGTTGAAAGCCCAAGCCCATAGAGAAAGTGGAAGGAGTAGTGTGCCCTAGCTCCTGCCTATAAATACTATGTAATAACCCTCACTGGAGGGTTGGTTGTTCAAGTTTTCACATACCCTACGCATAACCGCCTAACATTTACTGTGTGTGGTTTACTTGTTCAATCGCCTCTCTATCTTTCTTATAAGCTCGTGGTAAACCTGTGACCTAACACCTGATATACCCCTTTAAAAATCTTAGTTAACGGATCGCAGTGGGAGCCGGGGCCCAAATGGAGGGATCTAACGTGCATAACGCTTCACACTTAAGGACTTAACCGCAACTTTTTGGTCAAAGGATCTAAACCCCGGGTCAACGCAAACCACAAGGACTAACGGTAATTTACTCTATAAATTATAGCGCCAAAAATTTTCAAAATTAAAAAATGTTATATTTATATTAGGAGAGAGTTTTAATCGCTTATATATATATATATATATATATATATATATATATATATATATATATATATATATATATATATATATATATATATATATATATATATATATATATATGTGTGTGTGTGTGTGTGTGTGTGTGAATTCGGTTTTTGTTTTTATTTTGCCAAACATATTCAAAACCTAAAACCTAATATTTAATCGGTTCGGTTCGATTACAACCTTGTTTTCGCTGTCTCTGCTCAATTTCATTTTCCTTTACTTTAGATATTACCCGCTTTGTAAACACTCCTATGGCTGTACACCATTGCTACTCGAACAATTTCCCATAACATACAACCATATGCTTAGACGCTGTATGGCTTTATGCCCTCAGATAGAAGTCAGCCCCAAAATACACTTTATACATTTTCAAAACTCTACATCCAAGACTCTATAATTAATCTAAACATTCCTGAAATCTTATTAACATTATAATACATCATTTCCATAGCAATACTTGGTCTAAACGACCCGAGAACATATACTTTATTAAATCGACGGTGTTTTGCCAAACACCCCCTTTTGACCCATTATCATACACTACACTTACATAACACACAATACCTTTAATCCAGAAAAATGGACATGGACACACACAATCAACAACATTTATAAATCAATTTATACATTTGGAGTTCAACCTTGACTTGAGCTCGGCACCTAGTACTAAGCTTATAAGCATACTTCAATATTTCCAACTTTCAAGCTTCCCATTCTAAGCTTTTGGCAAAGCCTTACCTGCATCATACGAACCTACAAAACATGTCAACTATAACACATAAGCTTTACACTTAGTAAGTAAAATGGTAGGAACACGTGTTGTTCCCGTTAACTTGGTTAAAATTAACTACAAAGTTAATGTATCCAAGCTCTATGACTTAGCAATATTATGAGAAATACTTTGTTAAATTATAAACGTAAGTAAAAGACAGTTTTTCAACGTTTAATTCTATTTGCAATTAACAAAGAATTATACCCAAGTTTTTGCGGAACAACACTTGAGATTGAATAACAAGTATGGTAATTCTCCTCACTAAACTTAAGTTGTCGGCACAACTATGCTAAACCAACCGAAGCTATTCTCGTGCACTTAGTTGTATTTGGAGGAGAGAATGTGTTTGTAGAATGTCAACGCATTAAGCGCACAAACTTGTCAACCTTTCTACTCCTACTTATGATCCTATTTATATACAATGGGTTTAAACCGGTTATCGACAAAGACAAAGATGATCTAAGCTAGTTTAGAAAAATATCCACAAGATTTTGTCTCTATTATTAATGACTACTTCGTGGTATGGGACAATGGCGTTGATGTAGCGTTAGCCGATTACATCGCTTCTGGTCTTTAGCAAGCTTGAAAAGTCGACCTTTGCTTGATAAGGACTCCCTCAACCACCATTAAGACTACCATCGCTTTTATTTGAAGGAAAAACGTCAAGATATTTGAAACCATAAAGGTGATGTGGAAGAAATTTTGGTTTTATGACTAACTTTAACCTAATCCATACAAGGTAAAGCGCCATCGCCTTGAGGATGATGCAGTCTTAAGTGAGGAGATTAAACTTTTGGATCTGAAAATTGAGTACAACAATCCCATGATGCTTATTTGTGAAATTTGTGATATAGTTTTGTCGCATCAAGCTGTTGTTGCTTTTAAATGTATGATTTTCGATGTATTTTGTGTGTCTAATTGTCTATAGTATAGACATTGATGTATTTTAGGTTCGCCTCAATGTAATGCCTGGTCACTACGAGTAATCAAAAGTTATGTTTTAAGTATTCGCTACTCTATTTATATTGGTTGCATCTAAAAAACATTTATAATCAGACAATATCTATATCTATAATCTATAATCTATAACTATCTATAATGCATTTAGGACATTTATAAATAGAAGTCTTAATTTTTTAAGCTTACACATATTACTATATTTAGTAATCATACAATTAAATATTACACTACACTAATTACATTATAATGTACATTAATGACACATTAACTTTTAGTATTAAAATAGATGTTACAAATCTACAATAATACAAATTTAAAGTTCTAAAATTTATCATATACATTCAATTTTTACTAAGTTCAAGTGAATATAATTATAAAAATCTATATTTGTATTAATATATTTTATGGAAATTTAGACGCACATTTGTTTTTTAGAACTATCAAACCCAAACCGTCATATACCCACTATCATTACATATCGCTAAAAGATAAAGATATCGGGAAAATCAAGATATTGTCCTCCCGCTTTGTACCACGCTAGAAGATCAAAGACATCAATAAAATATTGCATTAACATTTAAAAAAAAAAGAAAAATAAAAAAAAGAACGATTACATATTTGTGTGGTATATTGATTCATCTCAAAGAGAATAAAAAGTACTATTCAACACTTGAAATGGAGACTATTCACGCTGTATTTTGACGAGACGATTTCTTATTGAAAGTTCGCGGTATGGGGACTCACCAAGAAAATTAGACCTTCAAGATCCCTTCAAGAATTGTTACCAAACCGCTTTTCTTTTTATTTCTTTTAAAGCAAGATCTTTCAAGAATTGGTCTATCAAACCGCTTTTATGGATCGAAGGTCACGTACGTATAACTCAGCTTCACATTCTCAATGAAATCAAAAAAGAATGCTACCACTATGATGAGTAGATATGAAATCCTCTACGATAGCCATCAAGGCTTGACAAAACTAGTGAATGATTTATTGTCAAAGATGGAATAATAAGCTAATTGATAAGCCTCTAGGTAGGAAAATACATGAAATGAAAACAAAGTACTCCATGAGAAAAGATTTCAAACACATTACTATTTATAATCATAGTGTCACGCTATATCGGTCCTTTCAACGCATTATCGAGATAATGACAATATGACAAAGCCGCGAGAAGATATTTTCTTGATTGAAAGTTGCAGTGAACGTTTAGCCATAAATGCACCCCGAGAGGTGGCTTCCATCACAATCATCTAGAGTGTCGTAGATCTATCGCCTTGTATCGCGGAATTTAACGTGAAACATATCATGATTAGAGATTGTTGTGGTTTTAATCTGCTATGAGCTGCAAAAAGTAAGAAAGAGAGTAAATAAGTAATAACAAAATGCTTTTAAGTTTTTATTTTTTTAAAAAAATGAAAACTAAAAAGTTTACTTTAAGTCATTAAAATGAGAGTGTGGCTAATATCACCTTTTTATCAAAATTTTTCTAAATTCACGACTGCTTGAATGTGGTCGCTTATGCTTTCGAGGTGTATTTGAATGCAAATTTCTAGTCAGTGATTAGGAATGTTAGGAAACATAGTTGGAAAATCACATGTTGAAAAAGGTAGTGATGTTGCATTAAATCTAATAGCTTGTGTTTCTCTATGCAAATAAAGTTGATTGTTACACAATCAGGGGCTTACCTTTTAGCAGAAGAGATGGTCTCGCTTCATTAAAATTTACGTGACTTAACAGAAATATTATATGCTTTTTGCAAGTATGCTACAAACAAATATCCCATTCTCCCTCCAAAATAAATTCGCCCTCCCAAAATAATCTCACAAGCTCACACCGTGCATACAATCACATCATCTTATTAGTCATTTTTGTTTTGTTCATCTAATTTTGCTGTTTAAAATATAAGGCCCATATAATCTGCAATTGATAAATAGGTATTTGCTTTGGTATCGGGTTATTTCGGGCCGCTAATTCGCTAATTTTTTTAGGTCAACTCAGAACTCAACCAACCAAATTCAAATCGCCGGTTCTGTCGGTTAATTTCGAACGGCTCTTCTGCATGACCAATAACCTAATTTCACTATTTTTAAGAAAAAAATTAATAATTACATAAATATTTAGAAAAAATATATTTCAAGCATAAAAGTGTTTTATTATATTATGATAACCTTTAATAGCATTTATTTATATATAAATATACATGTATATATAATGTATCTATAAATATATAAAAAAATATATATTTATATTTAATTCTGGGCTTTTCTGCCTAAAAACCGC
>OU343222.1:201222763-201258733 GCA_910596185.1 Chrysanthemum makinoi | reverse complement strand
TTTGTTGATTTATTTCTAATAAGAATATGATGTTGAAAATTACTTTGTGTGTTTTACTTATGTTAATTTCAGTCATAGTTCACTATTAACTTGTTTTATATATTTAAACTGTTTTAAACGATTGTGAACGGGGAATAACAAAAGTAACTCAGCATATTTTGTATGTTTTGACGGTTAAGGTTTAGGGTTTATGCATTGAATATGAAAAAAAAATCCAAATAAAAAATGAAAATAAACAGAAAATAACTAGGATCTTTCCGAATCACCAGCGAGTAATCGATGACTGGAGGGTAGCAAATTTTGTAGGTGGATCTTGCCTAAAGCTATGATACCATGTAAGAGAACAATGATAGAGTATACACTGAGAATGATATAAGAATGATTTTATTTGATTCGTTGTCCATTACATACAAATGAGAGCATTTATATAATAACAATACATGATCTATATTGGGAAACCCCACTAAACACGTTAATCAACCTTAAATGTACAACTAATGATTTGAAGTTATCCACAAATGACAACTAATTATCTTATCATAATACACGGTTAACACTCCCCCGCAGTCCAAGCGGCGAAATCGTGAAATCTCGGACTGGAGATTAAAAGCTAATAAACAATAAAATAAAACTAATAAATAATTGATGAAGAGGACATTTGACACCAAGCGGAAGCACATCTTCAAGCAGCAGCAGGCATAAACACGCGACAAATCGGATAACCAAAGTATCCGTACCAAACAGGATAAACCAAAGTAACCTGCCAAATGGAATAAACCAAAGTATCCCTTACCAAATAGGATAAACCAAAGTATCCTAACCAAACGGGATAACCCAAAGTATCCCCTACAACTAAAACAAATGGGATAATCAAAGTATCCCCTACAACTAAAAATAAACGGGATAACCCAAAGTATCCCCTACACTAAAACAAATGAAATTAAAACTAAAAGTCATGCACTAACACCAAAAGAAAAGATGAGAAAACGAAAGTTGGTTCTAAAACTTCAACCCCCAAAGAACCTTTCAAACAAAAGAGGCGTGTTTTTTCCTAGAAAAACATAAAGATCCACATCACAAATAAACATAAAAACATGGGCGGGGTTTATTATATCACTTACAAAGGTTAAGGGTTAAAGGGAGCCCTCCGAACCTCCGACGTGTAGCCAGCGGAAGAGTTTAGGTTTAAGATCGGTTGACAAAGGCTCTTGATACCATGATAGTATTAGATGATAAATAAGGCCCAAGCCTGGTATGTGGGGTTGGGTCCATTAGGGTTTCATTATGTATTGCCTCTATATATATCGTATCAATAAAAGGTATTACCCACGAGGTTTTAATGTAGTCTAACATGGTATTAGAGCGGGTCTGATCCTCAGACCTAGATGGCTTATGTTGAGCGGCCTCTCATAAACCACCCGTCAAACCCTAAGCCTCCTAATTATCTACTATGAAGACAGTGGTCTCTATGTTCGTCCTTGATTTGGATCTGCACGCAAAGAAAGAAGAAAAACAAATACATATAGGAATCAGATGATTGATCTATAATTGGTCATTTGATAAGTGATTCTTAATATATGATTGTTTATTCGTATATGTTTATTTGGAGCTATTGATTAGAAAAGAAAAAAAAAAATTATTTAATTGTTTGTTTTTGTTTTATGTCGAATCTTGGGTATTAATTCCCGAGACGATTTTTGTTGGTGTCAAATTTAGGGTTCTTATTCCCGAGACGACTTTTGTTGGTGTCGAATCTAGGGTTCTTATTCCCGAGATGACTGTTTGGGATACTTTGGTTTATCCTTCGGATACTTTGGTTATCCGTAAACAAAATAATTAGAATAGGGGATCCGTTTTATTTTGGTTTATTGTTTTATATTGCTTTATTAGTTTATCACTCCAGTTCGAGCCTTCACGATTTCGCCGCTCGAACTGCGGGAGATTATTAGATGATAAATAAGGCCCAAGCCCGGTATGTGGGGTTGGGTCCATTAGAGTTTCATTATGTATTGCCTCTATATATATCCTCTATATATATCGTATCAATAAAATGTATTACCCACGGGGTTTTAATGTAGTCTAACAAATAGAGTTTATACACTGAGAATGATATAAGAATGATTTTATTTGATTCGTCGTCCATTACATACGAATGAGAGCCTTTATATAAGAACAATACATTATATATATCGGGAAACCCAACTAAACATATTAATCAACCTTAAATATACAATTAATTGATTTGAAGTTATCCACAAATGAGAACTAATTATCTTATTATAACATACGGTTAACAAACAAAAGATTTTTATTAACTGAATAAATTAGATATGAAATAACATGTGTATTTATGTTAAATATATAGTTTTGATAATAAGCAAAATAATCCAAACTCTAAACCTAAAAGCACAAGGTATCGTGGATACCAATAACACGTTATTGGTATGCCACTTCAGCGCCACAGCATACACTTCTCAATAACTCACCAATAACTAAAACACCCTCCCTCATAACAACCATATATAGGTCCACAAAATACCCCACTAAAAATACTTACTCACTCACAATACACAAAAAAAACAAAACAAAAAAAATCACTAAACATCACAAATGGTTTGAGCCATTGGAATGACTAAAATACCTTTGGCTCACCAATGCCATCAAGTAGTGGTATGGTTTGACTCACTAATTGCATGAAATATGAACTTTTGGTATGTTAAAAGCTCCCCATGCTTTGTGCTCTAATAAATCTAAACTCGCTAGTGAGTTTTTATCTAAAACAAGAATGAATATACAATGGGAAGTGATTTGCACTCCCCAATTGATTGCACTATGTGTTTTGACATTTATCTTTACTACTTAGGGGTGACAATAAGTAAAAATGATACGAGGGTATGAATGTCAAAACACTCATAATTTGAGTGTGCCAATCAATTGTGGAAAGAAATCACTTTCCATATACAATACAATAGGTTTTATTGCAATAGAAATGAGAGAAATGTGATAGATTATTGATGATCCAACACTATAGTGAGAGGTTGTACGACAAAAGGTACATGCCAATACCAGCCTGCACAAAATTCCGTGCAAATATGATATGCACCCACAGTTTTACAAACTGTACTTGCTGGTTCTTCTAAATAAATAAAGTGTAACATATGGAATTATGGACAATTAAGTCGATACATAATATTACTCAATCATTTTGATATATATATATATTATTACATACTCACGGATCAACAAAGTTAAACTATGATTACACTCAACGACTCGAATGAAAGTTATTCGTCAGCTGATCAGCTATTTATAAATTACTATGTAATAAAACAAAAACTATAAGCACATACTTATTTATACATAGGGTCTTCAGCCCCCGTTAATACTAAGAGAGCTCAGTGCAAGAGTCAAATGGCGTGCTATAGGCAATTTTTCTGCCTAATGGCATAACCATACTGCACTACACCCATAGCAATGTTATTGGAACAAAAGCCATTGGGTTGGCCTTTTTGAGTGACTCGGGAATCTTTGTGAGGTGTTATGAGACCCACTAACGCATATAACAGTTATAACTGTGGATGGTGTTTTAGTTTTAGTGATGTTTTTGAGTGTGAGTTGAGGTGACAATCTAATAATAGTTATTAAGTTGCCACTGGCTACTCTCTAAATACGATGTACTAATCCAACTTATAATGTTATAACTAGAATTACTTCTTAATGATAGAATGGATGACAAAATCTTCAGCTTGTCTAACTATTTTGCCATTTTTGTCGTGCTTATGATTTTTTTTTTTTTTAGAATACCTAAAATTTGTTTGACATCTTCTATGTGAAAATGCTCCATTTTCATTACAAAGGTAGAAGATAAGTATAAACAAATTCTAAGATGATATGTCATAAGATAATATGTCAATGCTCGTCTGACGTGCATAATGGAGCTAGAAAATTATGATCGAAAGGATAAATTTTGATCAACACATTACAAAATAGTAAGATATTTTAAAAAAATTTATATTACATTTATATCGCTGGAGATACCCTACCTCCTTTCTGTCTCCACCTCTAGTTATTTACTTAATGTCAGGTTCCACGTCAAGTGTATAGCTTTTGATGTGCGAAGTATATTAAAGGTCGTTTTTGATCCATCAATTCCTGTTTTGGAAAGTATACAAATTAACATATATGCTCTAAACCCGATTGTAAAACAGATTACCCAAACAAGAAAGAAACACGTACGAATCAGGTTTTCATGCATCAAAAAGTACCATTGAATTCAATAATAAAATCACCAATTTGCCCTTGGGTTTATGTGAAAAAATGCACGTGAACTTGAAGACATCTCGTGACCTTATTTTCCTCCCTTGGACTTGTCAGGCCCAATCAATTTTTTAAGAAACACGATCAATTAGGGAGGGAGGAATGGAACCCTAATACCCTAATACCCTGGGGGTGTCACATCACCTCTATCCAATAAAAACCTTCCAACTCAAAACTATCTCAATACTACCCTAACACTCATGGCCCAGACGGGTGGGTACGTCCCTCTACCCTCTAACTACATTTCATAAAAGACAAAAAAAATATAGAACAAAGCTAATAATCAATCGGTTCGAACTCGATTTGTTCCAAATTTTCAACTACCCTAAGTACTAGGACGGTGTACCCATCGGGTACTTGAGCTTGATGTTGAGCCCGAGCTCCACTCCGTCCTACCTTATGAATCGGTACGTGTCACTTGTAGGGGTGTTCATTAGTTTTGTTATCGGGTTATTTGGTCTGGTTAATTTAGTTAAACTTTTTTTTTGAATAAACTCGAAAATTGAACCGAACAAATTTAAATTAGATTAAACAGAACTGAATAACTGAAAACTGAACCGAATAACACGAATTACATAATTTTAAATAATTATTTATTTAATTATATATATTTTTTGCACTAAAATTTTTTTGAAACTTAAAAAATGTTATATTTATACTATTAAAGAGTTTTAAAGTTTTTTTAGTATCACGGGTTTTTTCTAGTGGTTCGGGTCCCAAGACCTGCCCGTTTGGATGATTTTACTCGATGGGTCGGATTTCAAGTCTAATATCGTTCTAAAATAAAATAAATTGTGACGAATAAAAAACCTCAACCACGCCCTCCACACTTACCACTAGCCTAATGTGTTTTGATCCACCCTTTTTTACTAAGGAGAAATGATAGGATTACTAAACCTTCATAGCATCATGATGTTAGTTGTTGACAATGGGTTTATTTTGTTGGTGGTTGTTACCGGAACGAGGTTAAAACAATCGTGAATGCAACTGCAAATACCACTAGGTGGTTATCGGATATCACTTGGAATCGTGTAATCACTTTTCAAAGTAAACTATTCGACCCTAAATCCTGAGTATCACGAATATCTACTTGGGATATGATCAAATGTATGTTATTGAATTAGGCACAAATCAATAACATTTTGTTTTCAAGTGTTTAAGCTTTCAGTTTGTTTCTCCTGATTATGTTCTTTTTCAGTGTGTCTTCAAGCTGAAGATGTCACTCTCTATTTATAGTAGAGAACACTCAATACTAATCAATGGACATTATGTATGATTAACGGCCAATTAATCACCCATAATAAACCTTCATTATCATATAAATAGTGGTTACATGATCAATTAAACGTGCTCATAATGCAGTCATAACAACCAATTGAACGAGTCAAAGCTGTTACAAATTAATCATTGTAACACTACCAGTAGGAACTATTACACTAGCAGCAGGAACCAAACACTACAGCGAGGCATCACACTAGCAGCAAGGATATAACACTACCGCCAGAACCATCAGTTACTACACTAACAGTAGTAACCAATACTACCATTTACCACTATTGAGTCGGGGTGTTCGGGGACTCATGGGTGTCCACTCCGTCTACATAACCTATTACTGGCATGTTGTAAATATCGCTACGGTCCCTCGGCTGATCGACCACCGTAGCCCATATCGTCTTGGCGGTATATATCAGTGATATAACGGAGACCCTAAATTATAAAGAAATTAATTATTTTTATAGGTATTTATATATTTTATATACATATTTATAAATATTTATTAGTTTTATTGTTATATTTAATATTTTTAATTATATATTTTATATAAATATTTCAAATTTTACATTGTATATGCATTTAGTTATGTATCTCCCACTCTTAACCGATATTTGACCGATATTTTACCGATATTTTACCGATATTTTACCGATATTTGACCGATATGACCGATATAACCGATATTGACCGATATTTGACCGATATTTGACCGACCGATAAATTTGACCGATAAGTGAAATATCGTATCGGTGGACCGCCGATAAGCGATATATCACTGATTTATCGGCCGCCAAGACCGATATTTACAACACTGTTACCAGGTGTAAACTAATCCCACAAGTGCACTAAATTTTCCAACATATTTTTTAATAAATCAATAAAATACTGTCACTCAAGTGTAAAAAATTAGTCAGTTCTTTACCTACCAATCATCTCTCTTTACTACATCAAGTTTTTCGAAGTTAGTTTTTAAAAGGTCTAAATATTTATTAAATTATTAATTTCTAAAGCTTTTGATTTTAAAAATTTTGTTATATTATGTATAAACATTTTCAAATTTATAAAATGCTTAGCAATTACACGTACATTAAATTATAAAAATGTTCAAAATTTCAAACCTCTTCATTTTACATAAACATGAAACATGAATTCACTATGGTTAAAACAAATTATAAACTTTTTCATGTGTTTTAAACCTTTTCTTGAAATCACCATATATAGTGGATGCCCTTACCGTATAAATTATCCCACCCTTTAAGTTTAAAATATAATCTAAATCGGTCTCTTTGTATATAAATAGGTGACAATTGTTACTCTTAGTACCGTAGGTTAATTATAAATTCAGAATTTTGATAATCGTAAGTAGACTTAGAAATGATTTGAAGTCGAGTGTATGAGTGTGTATGGATAGTTTCTCGAGATTTTGGATTCATACCAACGATATGCTTTGATTTGCCATAAATTTCAAAATATTTGTGTGCTCTTGTTTTTAGTTTTTACATGTGACTAGCTTGTTACTCGAAATTTTAGCCTCTCCTCTAAATAAATAACCTGTAGAATCGGGGATCGAGATGGTCACATGCTGTTAAAGTCTACAATTGTTGACAATCAAGAAGAAACATAGTGGCATTGTACGCATGAAAGTGATAATGTGGCATTGTGACATATTAGTTACCTTTTATCTTTTGTATAAAGAGATTTAAAGTGAAATTATAATCGACTAAAAGAAATGAAATTATAATATCTTCATAAAAGAGTTTGCATCATAGTCACATGAAACGGGGATCGCTCCGGTACGGGATCGCGGTTCGCTAGGCACCTAAAATTCAGTTCGATGAGGGATAGGTTCATTTGAGATTGCTTCGGTACGATATACCAAGTAATGTGGTACGATGTACCTATGTAGCCAATAATCAACATATTATTATAAATTTGAAATCCAAACATTCATAATATAATACTTATCATATTCTCATAATTCATTCAAAGAAGAATAATAAAAAAGTTTTATCAGTAACATAACTTTAAAAAGCATAATCAAGATCCAAAATCCAAAAAAAAAAAATAAAAATAAATAAATAATAAAATGAAAAACTAGATTTTAATCAAGCGTCATCAATCCTTGTTTTACCGAACACCATTCTTACAACTTTGTGCTAATGACAATATGAACAAGGACGGAACTATGTAGGGGCAGGGGAGGGCCCCGACCCCCCAAAATTTGCGACACTTAGTATAAATATTATAGGTTTTAGGGGTAATTTAGTTGATGTTACAAATAAATTTCCGATTCGGTCCCCAAAATAAATTCGCCCCTCCTAAAAAAAAATGTTCAAGTTCCGTCCATGAATATGAAATTATGATTTGTGAAGGTTACTAATCTATATATAATGTCTTATGTCAATCTGCCATAACTTTTTAACAAGACACAGTATCTTGTTCCAAAAAACAAAAAACAAAAAGATCACCAAATCAAATATTCAATATAACTATGTCTTCAAAGTATATTACTCTATAAATGAAAGTAAATATTTGAAATACTATTAATGTAACTGAATCGTGAATCGAATATAAATGGAACGCGAATCGGTTTTAATTAGAACGCGAATCAGAACTAAATGGAATGTGAATTGCTCTGTCCCGATTCACATATCAACTAATTTCCTACGCTATCTTGACCGATCCAATTCGGATCCCGATCGATCCGGATCGATTTCTACCCTGTTTTGGATCGGACTAACTGGATCGCAATTCGTGGCTACTGTAGCGAATTATGTGACTATGGTTTGCATTTGAGATTAAAAAAAAAGGTAGTATTTTACATAAACTTTTTATTATGTATTAAAATCGATTAATATTTTGTATAGATTTTTGATGACGAATGATTTGACTTTGTTTAACTTACATGGTGCTGAGGTTGTTAAATTAACTATTGACATTATGTTTTAGACAATATACGTGGTTAATAGCATGTAATGATCATTGATAAAGTTAAAAGATAAAGTTTAATTTATTTATTTATTTTTTCGGATTTCCTCGTTCAAACTTTAAGCAGAAATTACATGAGTCGTGGTAATTATATATAAAATCTCGTATGTTTATTTTCATATCATAGTAAACTGCGCTTACATTTTGATATCTATATTCCGGCTAACTATAATTTTAGCCGTAGTTAT
Organism: Chrysanthemum makinoi; assembly: GCA_910596185.1. Taxonomy (NCBI): domain Eukaryota; kingdom Viridiplantae; phylum Streptophyta; class Magnoliopsida; order Asterales; family Asteraceae; genus Chrysanthemum; species Chrysanthemum makinoi. The sequence continues at coordinate 201,249,965 of OU343222.1, read as the reverse complement.
TTGAACGTTTTATAGTTCATATTAGGACAAATTACGTACAATGCGTATCAGTTTTAGAATAATCCATCACGTTAGCATTTAGCTTTGGAAAAGCAATACAGCACACTCAAGATCCAAATATATAAACATTGTTTGGCATGTGAAACTGAAAACAGTATTATGGTGTGGATTGTGCAATGATGTCCAAAGAACAAAGTTCTCTTGTCATTTTGTCACAAACTATTTGTTTTTATTCATTGAAGACTCACAGGTGGAAACTGGGCCTATTATATTCACAGCCAACAAAGCTAATGCTATCCTCTTGAGTAGGGTTTCACGGATTACTTTGGTCTTTTTGAGGCCCCAAAATATCGACATTATTTGGTTTTTGGGACAACATGATCCATGGCTATCCTTCTTTTTCTCTTTACTTTATGTTTTCTTCTTCTTTTTTAATCCTTAAATGATTTAAATGACCCGTAAATGAAGGCATGAAAAGGGTATTATGACATTTAGTGTTAATCATTTTGTATTAGATCATGTTGTACTCTATGTGGTGGTTGTAGTAGAAAGGTAGATAGATAGGTACATATGGGCCTATGTATTGACAAAAAATATGTATTGACAAAAAAAAAAAAAAAAATTAACCATTTCTTTAGGCTTACCAATCATTTTTATCCCTAGAATATATGGTTAAAGGTTAGCAATGGTAAGTTCTTTAGGCCATTCATTTTTTGTAAAAGAAAATGCTAACTTTAATTGTCAAATCTTAAATCATTTACTTTTTATCTATCACAAGCAACTTTCACTTCTATAAAACCGAAAAGAATGTTAATAACTAGATCCAATTAATAGACTTAAAATTAGGTATAACTTTTTTATTGAACACTTAGCAATATTTAAACAATTCAACGAACTCTTAATATTTTTCTGATAGGGGGAATTGCATATATACCCGTTAAAACTTAAAAACTTGCATATTTCCCCATAATACAAGTTTTTATTGCATGATGTACAATGCATTTTAAGCATGTTTTGGGTATATATGCAAATATGCAAGTTTTAGTGGGTATATATGCAATTGACCCTTTCTGATATACCTCTGATGAATAAGTTTCGAAAATTTTGCATGTAATTCTATGTCATCAAACATCTTTTCTTCATCAAGTTTAAGAATTTCTTACTTTTCTTATGTACACGTAATTTCAATATATGAAATAGTTTTTATATAAACAACATAACACAATTAACTACACACATCTTTGAAACCAATTGGTTGTATGGAACATTTGCACCACCAAACAAATTTTATTCATTAAAATTAATAAGAAAAATTGATACAAGCACTGAATGTTACAATAACTTTTGAATTACATCACACACTCACCTTATGTGTAATATGCATATCATATGATATATCATCAATAATGAGTAAGAATCAATATGTAATTGATCGTGTGACAAAAGGCAAGTATGTTATTCAGATAACGGTTTCTGGATTTGGTGGTTTAAGATTATAAACCGAGTTGCATGAAAGCCATGATCACAAAGAGGAAAAAATTATTCAACGTGTAAGCCCATTGTTTTTAGATCTCTTTTTAGGTCTAATTTAATTATACTATATACTAAAAGGCAGGAGCATGAGTTTTGCACAACTTTGGGTTAGCCACGTGGCTTTACACGATTGGAGAAGCATTAAATGAATCTTACAAAATTAATACCCATTCACTTCCCCTGCAACCTATAAATTTCCAGATCTCCTTGCCCAAAAAATATCCCCTCCCTGCTTCAACTTTCCACCGCCTTAAAACAATCAGGTATTAAAAAGGTGCTTCATTTCATGTTTTTAGATAAAACCAACATACAAAACGAAACCCGTATTCCAGATTCATCCGATCATGTCACCGCCCCTTTCATCAAACCCATATACAAAAGCAAATGACTCTGACAAAAATAATTTAAAAGTTGAAGATCTATTGATGTCATTGGAAATCAAGACGCCAAGATTATTCTAGACACCAAAGTTATTGTAAGTGTTTTCAGTTCTTAATCTTTGTGATTTTTTGTGAGATGCAATTTTTCATATTTATAAAAATTGATACTTGAGATTTTTTGGAGAAGTTCTATTTTTTATATTTATTAATACCTACTATGATAAGATTATTTTTTTCGCTTCTTCTTTTTTTCCGATTTAGAGATACCAATTTGATGAAATATATCAAATTTATATCTAATGATGTGTTCAGCTCTTCTGTTACAGGAGATGTCCTGGTTGACTATGGAGAATTAGGAAGTGCGCCTATGGTTGTGGTTATAGCGAGGAAAGTGTAGATCGAAGTTGTGTATATCATGTGTTTGATGTGGTAAGTTTCTGTAATTTCGTATGAGTAAAAATGGACTTTAGCTTAATTTTTTATTTGTGTAGGGTGTGCTTGGTTCATATTTGAACAATAGTGTGCATACATGAGCAGTATATACCAGATTACTAATTAGTTCATTGTTGTTTTGCTTATTTATAGAATCCACATTGATATGTTAAGAAAATACAATTCTAAGATATTGTAATTTGTGGTTGAATAATCGACAAGTGGCTTATAAGTTGGTCATGTTGTTTGAGAATTGCTTATTCCATATATTCTATTTTTATAGTACATATGCTCAATTGGCTTATCGGTTGACCATTAGAGTGAAGTGAGCAGTTATAAGCAAAATACTTATTAACTAGATACATACAGTTGTTAGTAACCAATCCCAAACACCCCTTACTTATAGCGCGAGCTAACATCGAATAAGCTAATAAAGAGTGATGTAAAAGCACTATAACATTTTGCGACAAAATGTTATACAGCTTTTACAAAGATGGGAATGTAAGTGCAAAACTTACTTTTTCATAGTCCTTTCTTTTGAATGTCAGTCTCAACTCATTTGTGGTTACGTTGAAGTGTTTGAATTACATTATGTTTCAGGTTTATAAGCTTACTTGAAATTGGAAAAGCGCATAAGGTAAGTTTTTTGGCTTATGTAAGATCATAAACTCAACTTGATAAGTTACTAATGAACTTTTTAAAAATTCATATAAATCCATTTTATCTCGAAATAAGCTTATTCAAGCACCCTTTGGGTTATGCTTTATTTCTAAGGGTAAACATGAATTCTTTTAGCTTAAAAGTAAATGGGTCAAAGGAGGTTTGGGTTACAACGGGTAGTCATTGGTATGGGTTCAAATGGGTACAAGGATTGACCGTGAACACCTTATCTCTTACAAACATTAAAGTTTGCAAACAAAATTCGTGAGTCTGATGCGTAATTACTTATCACTTTTAGTTTCCTTGCAACTTCTTATACGATGTATGAAAAAAACATAGGCAACTTTATATAGGAAAGTGTGCTATGCGATTTTTATGAAAGGTTTACAAGCTCAATTGGGGTTGTGTGATGTAGGCCGGAGCAAAGCCCAAATGCTCTCAATCAGTTGTCGCTGAAGTAGACGAATTACGAGACCTTCACAATAGGTCAAAACCTTTATCATTAAATTCAAGCGGCTTCTAAAGTTTGTTGACACTAATTTATACTGATTTGGTGCTCCTTTATTTGTTCAGGCCAGTCGATGAGCTTGGATAGGATGGATCAACCATTACATGTAAGCTTCGTTGTTGACACCCTCTGATGTTCGAGCAATTTGATGTTATTTTAGATTGTGAAAGTATTACACTTGCATCAGCCAATCCCTTTGGGCCAGGTTCGTGTTCAATATATGCCATAGTTCTGCTGTTAGGAGAAAATGATAGAATGATTTTTAGGAAAACTTTGTATTAATATTTTATCAACCGACTGCTCATCATGACAAACCAACTAACATGGTTGTTTTTTACAACTACAGGAAAGCCTAAAATGGGAAATTCGCGGGAGTTGTTGTGTGACTACTTATACACTTCCGACATAATCTTTAGGTTGTACCAAAACCAAAATGGGAAATTCGTAATGACAAGGTATGTTTGGAGCCCCTTTATTTATTTTTAAGCGTGTGGCATGATGGAATTAGAGAAGAAAGTTCACATGTTCGTGCTACTGAAGTTCATCTAGCATCAAGTCCATCTTCGACTAATGTAAGCTAGGGGTGCACGGTCTGAAAACCGGACCGACGGCCAAGGCCGGACCGACCGACACCCGAAGTTCGGCAAAATCCTAGACCGAGACCGGACGAATGTAATCGGTCGGTCCGTCCGTCGTCCGGTCGGTCCTTCGGTCGGTCGGTCCAACAGGCAAATCGTCGGTGGTCGGACGGACCGAGGACCGGGTATAGCCCAAGCCGAGAGGGCCGGACCGAATGTGGTCGGTCGGTCTCGGTGTGTCGTCGGTCGTTAGGTCAAATGCTCACCCCTAATGTAAGCTTTTCGTAACTCCCAACTTTAAACAGCAGTAAAATAGTCAGTATCTAAAATGCAATAAGGCAAATTATGAATTGCCCTTTTATTCTACATCGAATGACCGTTTTAGCATTTGTAGAAACAGTAATTTCAACCCATTTATATGAAAACATACCATTTGGAAGTTAAATTTATTACAAATGGGTCAAACAAGCTAAATTAGCTTCTAAGTTGATTTGTGTTATTTCTCACGATTAATCATGTTAACTATATTAATGAAAGCTTAAATAATGACTAACATATGAATAACTTTGTGGTTTTTACGTACATATATCTTTTGGAATGTAGGTTAGCAAAATCTATATTTCACCAATAGTGAATGTGAGTTGTTGCTTTTGATGTGCTAAGAGGGTGTTTGATTAGCTTGTTTTTACAGCCATGTGACTAACTTTTGAAACAACCCTTGAACTGATTTTTTCCAAACAACCCCATAAAGGTGTTGCTGTCCAAACATCCCCTTAAAGACTGTTTTTGTCCAAACAGACCCTTAAAAGTGTATTTCTTTAAACAGCCTTTAACAACTCCTATCCAAACAGACCTTTAAAAGTGTTTATGGCCAAATAACGTTAATAATTTTTTAGCACATATTTTAATTGCTAAATTTTCTGCGCAAAGTTAATAAACATAAAACACTGGAAACTGCTCCGTTTTTTTCTTTTTCTTTTTTTTTTTCTTTTTTTTTGCCAAGATTGAGGAAGCTCTGAAAGTTTATGCAGTTTTGGCACAAATAGCTTTTTGTGCATAAGTTTTGAAAGAAGTTTCTTTCGTGATAACTTATTTATGCAAAATTGGTATACTTCCGTGATAGCTTATTTATGCAAAATTGGTCTACTTTGTGTCTTTTGGTAATATCAGACTCTCGCTTGTTGTTCGATTGTCTTTGTTATAGGCGATTATTAAAATGTCAGTAAAGTGACCGCCTCATGTATTAATTATCCATAAATATATATTAAAGCTACAATTGTAATGGTACTGGGAAATGAATGATTTTCATAATTTCACAAAAAAAATATATATATAAAGTCAGGTTACTCGCGTTGTCGTCAATTCAGGCCATATCCCCCAGGTCGGGTCCACTCGGATTAAGGTGCACCCGAAAATGAGTAAAATGTTCATATATATTGCAATTGCATATCCTTCCATCTGATTGCTGAGTAATGATGTGTTTAATTGGGCTCATTTTTTTGTTTTCTGATTTTAGTAGAGATTTGGGTCTCCGAAGCAGGTTCCGATTCATGGATTTGGGTTGGTCTCCTTATTACACCTTTGGATTGGTAAGATATCTATTTCCATTTTCTTTTCTTTTTTTAAATACAATATAATTTTAAGAGAATGTGTGTCGTTGCAGTTTCAAACCAAATGTGTAATTGCAGGAAGGTTGAGATATTGAAGAGTGACGTGAGCAAACACATGACCTATAGCCAAACAGCAGTATGTCCCGTAAGTCCAACTTATTAAAATTCTGATAAATTAACAAGCTCATCAAATAACCTAAATTTATGAGCTTCTTTGATGTTGTTTCTGTCAAATGGATTTTATGCTATTACTATGAACGTGTCAGCTTAGTTTTATTCCTTACGGATCAAATACAAACTTTCGCTTCAAAGAGAATGGGTTGATGTTCTGAAAGTATCCGAAAGTGTAATTTTGTTAACGAACCATTTAACGCTTTTAAAACTCAAATTTTTTGTCCCTGAAATATGTATTTGTTTCTTTGTTAGTGTCTAACATCCATTTTTTCCCCCGAATTGATTTATGTTCAGGTATACAGCTTCAAGTGGATGTGGAAAAGCTGGCCACTAATGAGAATGTGTTAACAAACCCTTATTGTGAGTATTTCACATGTCCAAACTCCAAATTGCCTATTTTATGTTATTGTAGAATATAATAAGCAATTTATATTTAGTCATCAAAAAAATAAAAATATATAATATACGAAATAGGAAGTTAAAATAAGTAAGCCAACTGCTTACTGCATTTTAATACAGTAGATAAGCAATTTTTATGGTTTTAGGATTTTTTTTATATAAGTTTCTTATCTGATTATTTCTGCGTGAAGTATCAGGTTATGGGCTGGCGACCGTAGTCGCTTGAAAGACGTGCAAGTGGTGTTCGAACTTAAAAGACATGAAGTTATTGGTACATTGATTTATAGTTTAGAACAATTGCATCTATACATAATATATGTAAGATATTTAGTTACGTACAAGATTAGTTACTTTAGAACTAACCTACTTCCCTTGATCTTAATTTATATTTATTTGTGTTTTGACCGATTACATAATATTTCAAAAGTCGAGATATTGGAGAGGTTGCATGGCTGTTGGTAACTATATTGCTTTGGGATGTGGAATGGCTGCTATTATTAGTAGATTATTGCAACAATAGGTTATCGCAACAATACTACATCATGCTTTTCCGTTGCATTGGCCACTTACACAGCCGTATTCATTTTTCTTTGAACTTGCAGAACCCAAGTGTAAAGGTTAGCTGAGCAGATAGCAACAGAGCAGTCCGCAGAGTGACTACAGAAAACCTTCCAAGATGCTGAAAGCGGGGTCCCCAGGTTGATACACGACAACACTCCAAAACAAAATTAAGAAACCTAGAAGCAAGATAGTTTGAAAACAATGATGCTATAAGCTTTAGTCTATGTGCTTTTGAGTATCTGATCTTTGGAATTTTTTGGTGCAATATTGGTAGCCATATTTGGCATAGAATCTTTTGGTTTGTGTAGCTAACAATAGAATGATAGCCATATGCCTTCTCAAATTATGTAGTCCAACATGTACCTGATAGTTAACTTTATTCTAAAGAACTATATTATGTTTTTAAAGTTACTCTAGATATGATGTATGCAACAATTCCGTAAGGGTAATGCAAAATAACATTACGGAAAATGCCCCGCAGCAACGCGCTGGCAACCCCACTCGTTAGGTCTATTAATCATTTTTTTTAATCTGAAAAGGTACTCATGTCTTACAATGGTAAAACACTATAGTTACCTTTTTCCTGATATTCTAATTTACATATGATATGTCATAAGTTTGGACATTTGGTCAAGTAATATCAAAATATAATTATTTGGATTGACATCAAAATTATTGTATAGTTGTTCTCTAGATTGAATGACGACAATGTCTGAGTGACAACTAAATAATTTAATGCTAGTACCGTCCTTAAGGTTAGGCAAGGTGGATGATCTTTCGAGCAGAGGCGTAGCAAGGGTCTGCTATTGCGTGGATCAAATAATTTTTGATATACTAACAAGTATAAAAAAAGCCTCGAAAATGAATAATTTTTTTACAATAGTAGTGAATTCTTAGACGTTTTGCAAACACCATCATTGTAAAAAACAAAATGTGATTATTATTGAAAAGATTTGCTATAGGCTTTAATCATATTATTGTAGGCCGACATATCTGTACAACACATATATTTATGGCTTTAAAAGTGGGTCTGTCCCACCTTACAACCTATATGGCTACACAAAGCTGGTTATTCGGTTTGGTTAGTTTAGTTAAAAAACTTTTCTTGATAAAACTAATATCCAAATTTAAATTGGATTAAACCGAACCAAAAATCAAATTTGAATTTGGTTCAGTTTTCGAGTTACATAAATTATATTCTTTTCCATTTAGTTATATAAATTAGAGTAAATTACACCGTTCGTCCTTGTGGTTTGCGTTGACCGCAGGGTTTCGTCCTTTGACCAAAAAAGTTGCACCGTCCGTCCTTAAGTGTGAAACGTTATGCACCGTTCGTCCCTCCATCCAACTGGGCCCACCAACTCCCACTAACGTCCGTTAACTAAGGTTTTTAAAGGGGTATATCCGTCATTTCCCTAGCAACTAGCATTTATTACCACTGTTCTTACACTTCAGGTCTTTCCACTCGACAACAACAATTACAACATCACCATTTTATTTCAAAACCCCCAATCACATAACCAGTACCATGTGTTCATCCGAAACCAAAACAAAAATAAACAATAATCGCATGTTACAGTAACATTTGGTTTAAAGTGGAGATTAAACTGATAACTTATTTCCTCAAAGTGCTCTGACTAATTAACTAACATACAATAATCATTTACAAAAGATGAGCACTTCAACTCAATTTTGTTAAACAATTGATACACAGAAGGCAACCAAAATAATTCTCATCGATTTACATTTACATAATATCAGGTGAGTGACAAAAAGATCCTCATGCCAAAGTTCAAGAATGACCCAAAATTATCTATATATAACAAACAGAATAGTGAGCCACTCAAGTATCGTGCCTATCATGTAATTGTTGTAAGCAAAGAATGAAAAATCATCAAGTGTTTCATGACAACTTTCTCTTTTTATGGGGTTGTTGTCCCTTTCTTCTCGCCTCTTCAATGTTTTGACAGTGGAAACTATTAAAGTGCAGAAGAAGGTTGTATATTTTATCATTGTACCTGAGGCATATTATACATTCCGTGAGCAAACAAACAAGAGGTCTTTTTGACATACAATATATAGACCCCCAACCACGACAGTGCATCTTGAAACCTGTTCCCACCTCCTCCCCGAGTTGATCACACCCCTCCTTCAAAAACAAAAGTCAACAAATTCTTCGAAACCCTAAGCAAAGCCACCCCTCTCATAATCAGTCTCCCATGGATCCGACGATGCCTGATCAAACTCCATATCACTAAAAACAAACACCCTTTTCACCATATCATCTTCACTCAACTTATTAATAATCAATTAATGTGTTGGTGCTTAACAGAAGTGGGTCGGAATCGGGTGGACAAAAAGCACGCAGCGAATAAGGCGGTGCACATGGTGGTGATGAGATGGTGACTGTGGTGTCGTGGGTTTTAACCTACCTTTGCTTACAACACAAAAAGAGAACCGGTGGTGGCGTTGTGGTGAGGTGATGGTGGCACGTGAGTGTATACCAAAAGGTGGGAGAGGGTTTTTAGGCGCGTGACCTAGTGGATCGGAAAGAGGGGAGAGTGGGGAGTGTTTTGAGGTGGGTGGTGTAGTGTGGTAGGCGGTGGTGTGGCGGTGGTGGTGGTTTAAGGTGGTCGGCGGCCAGGTTAAAGAGAGAGAGAGAAATGGTGATGATGATGATGTGTGTTTTATGTGTGTGTGGTAGAAGGGGGTAATAAATGCTAGTTGCTAGGAAATGACGGATATACCTTTAAAATCTTAGTTAACGGGCGTTAGTGAGGTTGGTGGGCCAGTTGGATGGAGACGAACGGTGCATAACGTTTCACACTTAAGGACGAACGGTGCAACTTTTTGGTCAAAGGACGAAACCCTGCGGTCAACGCAAACCACAAGGACGAACGGTGTAATTTACTCTATAAATTATAGCGCTAAAAAATTTTCAAAATTAAAAAATGTTATATTTATATTAGGAAATAGTTTTAATGTTTTCTTATATAAATATATATATATATATATATATATATATATATATATATATATATATATATATATATATATATATATTATATATATATATATATATATATATATATATATATATATATATATATATATATATATATATGTGTGTGTGTGTGTGTGTGTGTGTGAATTCGGTTTTCTGTTTTTATTTTGCCAAACCATATCCAAACCGAAAACCGAATATTTAATTCGATTCGGTTCGATTACAACTTTGCTTCAGTTTTATTCGGTTCGGTTCAATTTCGATTTTCTTTTACTTTAGATATTACCCGTTTTGTAAACACTCCTATGGCTACACCATTGCTACTCAGAAACAATTTCCCATAACATACAACCATATGCTTAGACGCGTATGGCTTTATGCCCCTGTATTAGAAGCTGTCCCAAAAATACACTTTATACATTTTCGAAAACTCGACATCCAAGACTCTATAATTAACGAAACATTCCGGAAATCTTATTAACATTATAATACATCATTTCCATAGCAATACTTGGTCTAAACGACCCGAGAACATATACTTTACAAATCGACGGGTGTTTTGCCAAACACCCCCTTTTGACCCATTATCATACACTACACTTACATAACACACAATACCTTTAATCCGTAAACAAAAATATGGACACGGACACAATCAACACAACATTTATAAATCAATTTATACATTTGGAGTTCAACCTTGACTTGAGCTCGGCACCTTTCAAGCTTCCCATTCTAAGCTTTTGGCAAAGCCTTACATGCATCATACGAACCTACAAAACATGTCAACTATAACACATAAGCTTTACACTTAGTAAGTAAAATGGTAGGAACACGTGTTGTTCCCATTAACTTGGTTAAAATTAACTACAAAGTTAATGTATCGAAGCTCTATGACTTAGCAATATTATGAGAAATACTTTGTTAAATGATAAAGTAAAAGAGAGTTTTTCAACGTTTAATTCTATTTGCAATTAACAAAGAATTATACCCAAGTTTTTGCGGAACAACACTTGGGATTGAATAACAAGTATGGTAATTCTCCTCACTAAACTTAAGCTGGCTGAAGTACAACTATGCTAAACCAACTGAGCTATTCTCAGGGACTTAGTTGTATTTGGAGGAGAGAAAGGTGTTTGTGAATGTCAACGCATTAAGCGCACAAACTTGTCAACCTTTCTACTCCTACTTATGATCCTATTTATATACAATGGTTTACAACCGTTATCGAAAAAGACAAAGATGATCTAAGCTAGTTTAGAAAAAATATCTGCGTATTTTGTCTCTATTACAATGAGTACTTTGGGTATGGGACAATGGTGCTTTCTGATTAGCAGTGATGACACTTTCTAGGTCTTTAGCGTTTCAGGAAAAGTTTGACCTTTGCTTGATAAGGACTCCCCCTCAACCACCACGTTACTACCATCGTTTTTTATTTGAAGGAAAAACATCTGCATATTTGAAACCATAAAGGTGATGTGGAAGAAATTTTTGGTTTTATGACTAACTTTAACGAACGATACAAGGTAAAGCGCTATCGTCTTGAGGATGATGTTGTGCATCTTAAGGAGGAGATTAAACTTTTGGATCTGAAAATTGAGTACAACAATCCCATGATGCTTATCTGTGAAATTTGTGATATAGTTTTGTCGATCAAGCTTTGTTGTTTTTAAATGTATGATTTTCGATGTATTTTGTGTGTCTAATTGTCTATAGTATAGACATTGATGTATTTTAGGGTTCGTCTTCAATGTAATGTCGGTCACTACGAGTAATCAAAAGTTATGTTTTAAGTATTCGCTACTCTATTTATATTGGTTGCATCTAAAAAACATTTATAATCAGACAATATCTATATCTATAACTATCTATAATGCATTTATGACATTTATAAATAGAAGTCTTAATTTTTAAGCTTACATATTACTATATTTAGTAATCATACAATTAAATATTACACTACACTAATTACATTATAATGTACATTAATGACACATTAACTTTTAGTATTAAAATAGATGTTACAAATCTACAATAATACAAATTTAAAGTTCTAAAATTTATCATATACATTCAATTTTTACTAAGTTCAAGTGAATATAATTATAAAAATCTATATTTGTATTAATATATTTTATGGAAATTTAGACGCACATTTGTATTTTAGAACTATCAAACCGGTAAACCGTCATATACCGACTATCATTACATATCGCTAAAAGATAAAGATACGACAAAAACTACATATTTGGTATCCCGCTGCTTTGCGCGGGTACCATGCTAGTAGTATCAAAGACATCAATAAAATATTGCATTAACATTTAAAAAAAGAAAAAGAACGATTACATATTCGTGTGGTATATTGGATACATCTCTCAAAGAGAATAAAAAGTACTATTCAACACTTGAAATGGAGGCTATTCACGCGTGTATTTTGACGCACGTATTTCTTATTGCAAAGCTCGTGTATGAAGGACGACTAAGAAATTAGACCTTCAAGATCCTTCAAGAATTGTTACCAAACTGCTTTTCTTTCTTTTATTTCTTTTAAAGCCGAAGATCTTTCAAGAATTGGTCTATCAAACTGCTTTTATGGATCAGAAAGGTCACGGTACAGAAGCAACTCAGCTTCACATTCTCAACGAAATCAAAAAAGAATGCTACCACTACGATGAGTAGATATGAAATCCTCTTATGGCGTATAGCGATCAAGGCTTGACGAAACTAGTGAATGATTTATTGTCAAAGATGGAATAATTGCTAATTGATAAGCCATTTCGTGTAGGAAAATACATGAAAATGAAAACAAAGTACTCCATGAGAAAAGATTTCAAACACATTACTATTTATAATCATAGTGTCACGTTATATCGTGTCCTTTCAACGTACATCGAGAGCGTTAATTAATGACAATATCTAAAAGCGTGAGAAGATATTTTCGTGATTGAAAGTTGCAGGAAACGTTTCAGGCCATAAATGCACCCTGAGAGTAGTGGCTTCCATCACAATCATCTAGGAGTGTCGTAGATCTATCGTCTTGTATCGTGGAATTTAACGACGTAAAACATATCATGATTAGAGATGTTGTGGCTTTAATCGGCTATGGAGCGTAAAAAGTAAGAAAGAGAGTAAATAAGTACAACAAAAATGCTTTTAAGTTTTTATTTTTTTTTAAAAAAAAATGAAAACTTAAAAAGTTTACTTTTAAGTCATTAAAATGAGAGAGTGTGTGTATAATAGATCACCTTTTTATCAAAATTTTCCTTTCTAAATTCACGACTGCTTGAATGTGGTCGCTTATGTTTCTCGAGGTGTATTTGAATGCAAATTTCTAGTCACTGATTAGGAATGTTAGGAAACATAGTTGGAAAATCACATGTTGAAAAAGGTAGTGATGTTGCATTAAATCTAATAGCTAGGTTTCTCTATGCAAAATAAAGTTGATTGTTACACAATCAGGGGCGACCTTTTTAGGGTAGGGGAGGGTCTCGGCTTCATTAAAATTTACGGCACTTAGTGTAAATATTATAGGTTTTAGGGGTAAGAGGTTACAAACAAATATCCGATTCAGCCCCTCCAAAATAAATTCGGCCCTCCCAAAATAAATGGTCAAGTTCCGCCACTGTACACAATCACATCATCTTATTAGTCATTTTTGTTTTGTTCATCTAATTTTGCTGTTTAAAAAATAAGGCCTGATATAATCTGCAATTCAGCATAAATTAGGGGTGTTGATCGGTTCGGTTATCGGTTTGTTCGGTTCGGTTAATTCGGTTAATTTTTTTTTAGGTCAACCCGAGAACCGAACCGAACCAAATTCAAATTCGGTTTTCGGTTCGGTTCGGTTGAATTCTAATTCGGTTCGGTTCTTGGGTTGACCCGAATAACCCGAATTTCACTATTTTTTAAGAAAAAATTAATAATTACATAAATATTTAGAAAAAATATATTTCAAGCATAAAAAGTGTTTTATTATATTATGATAACCTTTTAATAGTATTTATTTATATATAAATATACATAAAAATATATAAATATATATATAAATATATAAAATATATATATATTTATATGAATTCGGTTTTCGGTTCAAACTGCCAAACCCATAACCAACCCGAGAACCGAATTAGTAGTTCGGTTCGGTTCGGTTTTAGCAAATTTGGTTCGGTTATTAGTTCGGTTCGGTTATTTTCGGTTTGGTTCGATTTCAGTTTTCGGTTTATTCGGTCTTTTCGATTTTTTCACTCACCCCTAGCATAAATAATTAAATATCATCAATTCATCAGGCAAGGCTTGGCCCAAGCGGCCCAATAAAAAAGGGATAGTTGGACTTCCAGCATTAGACTAATTCTCAAATCTTAGATGAAATTCTGAAAAGATGTATCATTAATTAGGATATGTTTTTCCCCATCAAATAGAGGTGATTTCTACATCATCGTTTCTGGTTCTACGTCAATTAAAGATAAGTTTTGACAAGGGACGGACCTAAGGTGGTTCATTGGGGTTCCTATGAACCACAAAGGTTTTTCATGTAGTGTAAAATATACTAAAATATCTTGGTTTATCTGAAATGCCCCATGCCGAAAGAGATTGTGTCACAAGTCTTTCTAAGTTATATGAAATGCAGTTAGTACTGTTTGGTCCAGGTTCCGACACTGGATTTGGCCACTTGAGTCTTATATCGTAAAAGGGTAACAAATGGGAGTTAAATTGATCTAATGGCAATATGGTCATAGCGTATACACTAGTGTAAACTACGTGAGATACATTGTACCAAATTAAAATGTTTTTATACTATTTCTTATGTGCTCGATCTGTTTCTCTTCAAACCATTTTCATAATTTTACTCGACTGACATTATGAATATAATATGAAAAAACATGCTTTGTTATCAATTTGTTTATATTGCTTGTATATCCACAAACATTTCGCTTGAAAAACACATATACATCATTCTGATTTTCCAACAAACACTTGCCGGCTGGTAAAAGTTAACTTGGTTTCCTCTCAGTGAAATCAAGGATCTCTTTCCAGCAATGCATTATATAGTTGGCATCTGGGATTCTTTAAGAGGCTTTAACATTGTTATTGTCTCGTAATGTACCTTTTAGCCGTCTTCTCATGTATTTAAATCACTCAGTCTAAACTAACCATATGCTTACTAATACAGTCTAAACGCGTGAAGAACATAAAGTCAAATGTCAAGTTTTAATCCATTTCGCCGAAAATCAAAAGCATCAAAAAGATGGAGCAAATTTAAGAAAAATCTCAAGGAATGTTGTTGTGGCTGTTTCTGTGGCTGTGGCTGCTGGGAATGTTGCTGCGGGGACAGTGGCTGCTGTGAGATCTCCTGCTCGTGTGGTTGTTCAGAAGAAGAGGAGGATTGAGTTTTGCAGCAATGCATGTTTTATGGTTCGATACAATGTGACTCATGCCATTGTTTGCATTCAAATAATTCAGATGGATTTTGTTTTGTTTCTTCGTTTTTAGATTACTATTTTTGTGTTACTTTTTGTATTAGAATCAGTTAAAACTAGCAGGCGCGGGTACCATGAAATAAAATTTTCCGGTGAATCATGTATTTTAGTTTATTATGTTTTTTTTGATAAATTTGGATATCAAGAAATTTCGTTTAGCCCGTACCCGTTCGGGCTCGAGCCCGTTGGCCCGTGCCTATCGGCTCGAGTCCGTTTAGCCCGCACCAGTTCGGGCTGGCCTATTTTGCTTGACCGTTCGAGCTTGAATATCGTATAATGTGCCATATTATTTGTATTAGTGACATTTAATGCGGGGTTCCCGCGCGTTGTGGCGGCGGATACCATGAAATAAAATTTTCCGGTGAATCATGTATTTTAGTTTATTATCTTCTTTTTGATAATAAATTTACGGATTTCAAAAATTTCGTTTAGCTCGTGCCGTTCGGCTCGAGCCGTTTGGATCATACCCGTTGGATCGGTAATCAACAACCCAGTCCAAGTTTAGGATTTCCAATCAAGCCCAACAGAAGACAAAAAAAAATTACTCGATCCATAACCATTTGACAACCCGTATTAATAAGTGCACACTTATTATTCATTTACCCTAAATATACTCAACACAACACAAACCCTAAAGACAATCGCCTCCACCAAACGATTCTCTCTCCAAAAACGGATCTGAAACTCAAATTAGCAACATCTTCATCTCATCTAATCAACAAAAAAAACCCATCTCATCTCAACATATCTTAATCAATCCATTTTTTTTATTAAATTACCGGTAGCCACCACCCTCCTGCACAACCAAGAGCGCCCCCTACCACGTTTTTTTGGTACGTTTTTTTACATCCGAAATTTTTTTCACAAATATGCGTTTTTTTGTCTTAAAATAAAATAGATCCGTAATTTTTTTAATAAATATGCGTTGTTGGTCTTAAAATAAAATAGAACCGTAATGTTTTTTTTTAATAAATATGCGTTTTTGTCTTAAAAATAGAATGGTATTTTTTGTTGATAAATATATGCGTTTTTTGTCTTAAAAAATAGATCCGTAATTTTTTGATAAATATCGTTTTTTGGTTTAAAAAATAGATCCGTAATTTTTTTTGATAAATATGCGTTTTTTGGTCTTAAAAAAAATAGATCCGTAATTTTTTTTTGATAAATATGCGTTTTTTGGTCTTAAAAAAGTAGACCCGTAATTTTTTTTGATAAATACGCGTTTTTTTGTTTTAAAAAAAATAGGTCCGTATTTTGTTTTTTCATAAATATTCGTTTTTTAGTCTTAAAAAAATAGATTCGTAATTTTTTTTTCATAAATAAACGTTTTTTGGTGATAAAAAAATAGTTACGTAAATTTTTTTTTCATATCGTTTTTGGTGATAAAAAATAGTTCGTAAATTTTTAATATTTCAACTTGTCAAACCATAAGTTTTTAATTTTATAGATCCGATTTTTTTGTAGATCTAATGATTTTATGTTTGTAGATCTAACATTTTTTAATTTTTTTGCATTTGCCACTCCTAGCGGACAAGTAGCGAACAGTAGCCGAATCATATTTATTGCGGAAATAATGGAGTATAGATTTGTACATTATGCTTTACATTTTGTATTAATTGGTGATGGGGTGTATTAATTGTTTGGTCAAGAAGCTTGTATTAATGTGTTATATATAATGCATATGTAGTTGTAAGTCTGAAATTTTGTGCTTTAATGTGTTGTACATCATGCTTTATTACTTACAAGTCTGAAAGTCTGAAAATTAAATAGGAGAGAGAGTCGTTTATGCATTATAAGTAGTAGTGATAATAAGAGACGGTAATCCTAGTGTACACGATGTTACGCTAATTGTAGCAGACTTCCATGGGCGCACTCTCTTTACCTCAACTTTAAAGTCCATAGTTGTCAGGATCCCGATCCTGATGTCAGGATCTTACGATTTTACGATACTGTAAAGCAAAAACGATCCGGATCTTACATAGGATCTTTGCAAGCTTAGGATCTTAAAGGATCCCGATCTTGACCATACGATCTTACGATCTAATCCGATCCGATCTTACTTTTCTCGGATTACAAACTAAGAATCTACAAATTTATGGGTTGTTTGTTTGTAGAATTCAAAAAACATGTTAATCTTTTTAAACATTTTATAATCATAATTTAGGACAACATTTACACGAAACATTCATAGTATTTTATGGTTATAATGTATTAGAATTTGTAGATTTGTATAAAATTATATAAATTATTAAGAAATAACATTATAGTAGGATCTTAAGATCCCGATCCGATCTTACGATCACGATTTTGCAAAGACGAAAACGATCCTGGAAAAGGATCCCGATCTTGACAACTTTGCTTTAAACAGTTGAGTCATGATCATATCTAGCTCAAGGACTCTTGTATGCGGTTTAAACGATTCATTTATCTCATGTTCACTGTGAGACCAGCGAGTAGACTCAAACAGTGGGTTATTCTTTAATCTTACTTTAGAGAATCAAATTTCAACAGTGTATGATTTTATTCTAATAACTTTATATGCTAGTACTAATTCTCGCTATCTTAGTTACTAAACTAATATTGATTATATTGAAAAAGATGAATAGAATATTATATTTTTGGAATGCTAGCTATATAATGAAATTTTGGTATTGGGTTGAAAGGGATCGAACATATTCAGTGATGCTAGTAAAATCCTTTTAGATATCCCTTCAATGGTGTCATACATCAAGAAAGTGACATGTTTTTTTCTAATGAAAGGGGCTTATTGGATCCATATTCCAGCCCAAAAGCATATCCATGAATTTTACAAGTGTAAAACTAAACAAACACTAATTGTGTCTGGTTGAAGAAATGGTCAAATCTTTGACAATTTATGACAAAATATACCAGCACAAATATGCCGCCTTCTGTTTTTTTCTCTCCAAAACTAACATTAACCCAATTATTTAGTGAATTGATCACACCCATATTTTGATGCATGCACCATCATTTGTGCATTACAATATTGTACTGTACATACAATACTGTAATGCACAAATAATGATGCATGCATCAAATATATTGAGTATCACATCCCAATTATTTATCCTTAAATTATATTTAATGGCACCACCCTCGAAGAAGAGAAAGTGATGATGAAATTATTTTTTGCTTACCTGCCGCATAAACACAACCAAAATTCCTGTGGTTGACTATTAAACAGTTGATTTTACTTTTAAAAAAAGTCATGGCATATCTAGAGTTAACAAGATAGAAATAATAGGGTACAAAAAGATGATACATCTAATATCAAGTCATAAATCATTATATTAACAAGTTTTTGCATCGTTTACTCGTAATATAGATTATTAAATTTCGTGTCCAATATTATTGAATGTTGTGTCTATGTATTCAGTAATGTCATCATTATGCAAACGAAAAAATATGAGCCCAGTTTTATATGCTTACCATATAAATGGAATTAAAGCATATTTAGAAAGAATTCAACAAAAGTATATAATAGAGACTTGATTCCACACTCCCTCCCACTAATAAGAAAATCTTTTCCACTTCTCATAATTTCACATGAAGTCCCACCCAAACTTCCTCTTTCTTTCCTTGTTTCTTCCTAATTTCATATCATGTGCTAATCTCTTCAATCAAACCACCCTTAATGGCTTAATGCTTTTCTTTATATTTTAAAATCATCTTTATAGTTTTATATTATGTTAGTACATATAGTTATAAAAGAACACTTATGTGTGCTAAAGGAATGGGTATATGATGAACATGAACTGTACTTAAAGGAAACACTTTTTAACTGTTGCTTTTTTATTTCATGTATATAAAAGAACACTTATGTGTGTTAAAGGATATGAGTAATAGTTTTATGAGGTTCAAGTAAAAGTTAATTAGATATGTTAGAGTGATTATGAACTCATAAGCAGTAGATAAATCGTTGTTGTTTCAGTATCTATAATAATTTAATAAACAACCTTTTGAACGCAAAAAAAAGAAACTTGAGTATTCAAAGCAATTTAGGAAAATATATTGTAATGGAAAACGATAACGACGGCCAAAACGGCTCACAGTCTCAATAAGAGATCATATACATTTGTTTATTTGTATATTTGATAATAATCACTCACCTCTTATAAGAGCACACGGTATGAGAAGCATTTAACATGCCAAAAGTTTATTTTTCGTGTCATTGGTGAGTCAAATCACACCACTACTTGGTGTTATTCGTAAACCAAAGTATTTGAACCTCTCTGGCTCACGTCATTTGTGATATTTGGTGTTTTTTTGTTTTGTTGTTTTTATGTATTGTGAATGAGTGAGTATTTTTAGTGGGGTATTTTGTGGGACTCAATAAATGTTAGTGGTGTGTTATGAGGCAGGGTGTTTTAGTTATTGGTGAGTTATTGAGAAGCGTATGATGTGACGCTGAGTTGCCATACCAATAATGTGTTATTGGTATCCATGATACCTTGTGTTCTAAACAGATTTTATGTACAACTACTAATTAACGCATAAAATTACTTTTTAATTATTATTGTTGAGGAATTGCATATATATCCATCTAAAGATGAATAATTGTATACTAGCAGGGTACACGCGCGTTGCGGCGGCGGGTACCCTGAAATAAAATTTTTCGGTGAATCATGTATTTTAGTTTATTATGTTTTTTTGACAATAAATTTATGGATATCAAGAATTTCGTTTAGCCCGTTCCCGTTCAGGCTCGAGCCCGTTGGCCCGTGCCTATTTGGTCCATGCCCGTTCGGGCTCGAGCCCGTTTGGGCCGCACCAGTTCGGGCTTAAGCCCATTTGGCCCGTTGACCGTTCGGGTTTGAATATCTTTATAATGTGCTTTATTATTTGTGTTAGTGACATTTAATGCAGGGTTCCTGCGCGTTGCGGCGGCGAGTACCCTGAAATAAATTTTTCCGGTGAATCATGTATTTTAGTTTATTATTTCTTTTTGATAATAAATTTACGGATTTCGAGAATTTCGTTTAGCTCGTTCCCGTCGGGCTCGAGCCCGTTGGCCCGTGCCCACTCGGGCTCGACCCCGTTTGGCCCGTGCCCGTTTGGATCGTACCCGTTCGGGCTCCGGCCCATTTGGACTGTTGCCCGTTCGGGCTTGAATATTTGTATAATGTTCTTTATTATTTTTATTAGTGACATTTTAATGCAGGAATTATGTTTAATTTGGTTGTACAATATGCTTGATAATTTGTATTTTTTGTGTAAGGAGTGTTTTAATAACTGTATTAATTGTATTTATTGACCATTTAATTAATTAACTACATTAAATATTTTTACTACATTAATAGTGTTTTGTATTTTGTACATTAAGCTTTAAGACTTGTAAGTCTTAAAATTAAGATTGATGAGAAAGATCATTAATAGTGCATTATGTATTGTACAATACGCTTTGTATTTTGTAAGTCTTAATTTTAAGACCATGAGGAGAGAGATTCATTCATCTATTATAAGTAGTATAAATATATCTTTGGTATAAGTTGTTGATGCACATGTTACAATAATTTTTATGCATGCAAAGGATATATTGTTGGTCCACAAGTTTTGAGCAAATGACGATACCATACGAGCAATGAGAAAAATCGACATCTGTTACTCAAGCCACTATGTGGAAAACTAGAAGGGGGGGGGGGTTGAATAGTCTTACCGATTTTAATTTAAGTTTCAAAGAATTAGATTTGATCTTATGTGAATTCCTATAGATGGATAAATAGTACGAAGCAATAAGTAAGTAAGTAAAAGCAAGTAAAGTAAAAGGATAGAAAGTAGCAACACAAGTGATTTATAGTGGTTCCAAGGACACCATCCTTACCCTACTCCACTCCCCGAGTATCCCACTCGAGATTTCAAGCACTATGTTGATACGCGTACGAAGCGCGTTCGGGGTCAAAGGAACTTCCTTTTTTTCGAGCAAGTTTTTCAACCACCTATGCAGTGAACCTAATCATTGTAGTGTAGTATTGGGTAAGCCTCGGGGATTGATATCGTTCTCTAGGGGAATATGAATGCTAGCAAGAAATGTATTACGCCAAGGTGGGGGTTGAGGATGATTCTTTTTTATCTTTTATTGGTTTTTTATAAAGCTAAGGTAAATATTTCGGGGCAATTGGTTTGGGGGGGTGGTACTTCTACCGATTACTTCTACTATTCTAATTATCTAATACTATGGGTAGCTAAGTCTATTTGATGTGTGCTCGTATGATGATTAAAAATGTGTTTACCTAGATACAATTACTCCCTAGTTATCTTTTATTGGTCGGTTGAATTGTCACACCTTATCTTAACGCGTTGTATTCCTAAAGTCATAGGGTGTGCCTATGCCATAACTCTTTGAGGTTACCTTTGGGTTTAGCCTACGAAATCCGCAAGTCCTTAAAATAATTCATTCATAAGCCAACTTTCACAAAGATTACTCAAGCATTAAACACAATGAAAGCCTAGTTGCACTCCTAAGCCAATTACAATTAAGATAAGAGACAACCTAACAATAATTAATAACTAGGTTTCATAGATCTACGCAAACACACAAGAAATTTAGCTAGACATGTTAAACAAGCAAGCATACACAAAATCAATTGAAGACATAATGATACTTTGGATTAAAACACTTATCTTGATGTGTAAAATAGGGTTTGGGACCCTAAGATACTGTCCAAGTCGGACTACAAACGTTTAGGGTTTTTACTTCAAAAGTCTACCTCTTTAAATGCAGAAAAATCGAATTCTATATATAGATTTACAAGTGCGAAGGCGTCGCCTTATAGGTGGGACGTCGTCAACTCGCTGTCATTAGGGTTTTCGTCTTGGCCAAGTCATCGATGGGACGACTTCACCTTAGAGTTGTGACACTGTCAGTCTTCAGTTGGGACATCGTCATGATTTTGGATCTTGGCCGTCTGAGATGAAAAGTCTGAATGACGCTCTTCTTCTTCAAAGCTTGACGCCGTCACTTATACTGAACAAAAATTCCCTGAGCCGTCGGTGCATGTTTTTATCAAGTCTGTATAGAGGCGGCGTTAAGTCGCCCTTTGTTTCTGACAGCCGTCGGTACACTTCCAGCAGCTTGAGGTGGCTTCCATCTTGACTTTGCCATTTTCTTCATGTATTCACTCTTTTTAGTCCAAATGTGCTTCATTCCGGCATTTTGCTTCGAGACCTAAAAGTGAAAATGAATGAAATGCTTGAACAGATATAAAAGTGGTCGATTAAGGGCTTAAATGACCCATACCCCTTAAAAGCGTACGTTTTAAATCCTTATCAAATATCCCTACACTTGGTATTTGCTTGTCCTCAAGCAAATATGCTTTTGGCCAATCAATTTATAAGTTAGGGGCATGAAACATAGGTTTAAAATAATCCATAACAAGTAAAAGCACCGCAATAATCATAACAAGCACGGAAGTTATATACTAGCACTTCACAAGTGGTGTTTGGATTCTCTCATCTCTCGGGTTTATATGAAATATAATAAATGTAAATGGAAGATAAACACTACACGGCATAGTACATAGATTACCATAGGCTTGAGATTAGATCAAACCACCATCGCTTTGGCGTAAGCACCTAGGAACAACTATCTAAGAGGTCTTTGCAAAGGTTGTAATGTTAGGCTTACGGTAGGAAAACAAAGGGTTTTGTTGGATAGGCGATATTTAGTGGTGGCAAATCAAAAATCTTATGTTACAAGCATGAAAAGCATGGCGTTGCTAAGCCAAGACTCGACTCACTAACTCTAAACAACTTGAAATAAACAAACATAAATTTAAAGACATAAACATAAAGATATATGTAGGATGGTAGCGTATGTTTTTTTTTCTTCATTTTTATTTATTTATTTATTATTTATTTTTATTTTTTTTACATACATTTTTACTCTACCATCCGCGATAACATCAAAATATAAGGGATTTATAGGAGCATCCCAACACTTTAGTTTTTAATATTCTAATACTAATTGACCCGATTTGAAAAGATCAAAACACTTGGAGTATTTAATTACGTAGATAAAATGGAATTTGAATTTATCGTTCCTTCCCGTTACTCCATAAAAATATTACTTTTACCCATGAGTCCCAGTCATCCCAAAACTGTGTACAAAAGATATGACTCGACTTACCAACCATGCCAGTAACTAGATATTTGAACTAAGGGTTTAGTAATGATAACGAAAATGCACTAAAGATGAGTACATACAAGGTAGGCTAAGGCGATTTGGGTGTACATTTGGGGTGGATTGTAAACAATGCTCTTCATTGATATTCCGGAAAACCAATACATCACGAGAACCGCGAGGATAGGCTCACGAGGGGTTAACAGGTATCGTGTACTAAAGATAGTACATCTCAAGGTGTAGGGTAATTACTGACCGATGTGGAAGAAGTAATTATAATACGAGTTTCAAACAAGGGTTATCCTAATGCCTCTTATCACTTAGTTATTCCTAACTACACAAGTGTAGTCTCACTAGCGATCTCGAAATGCATCACAAAACAAGTTCTAGAATCTATTATACTACCGGTACACTCTCTAAGCCTTAAGGTGAATGCTTTATTCCTAAAGATCTAGGGGCGAACCTCACATTTTGGGGGTAGAATTTGAGGTGGTAAACGGTTTTGTACTAGTCATATAACTCCCTATCCATGAGAGGGTTTATTAAGATTAAAGTTTTTGCTCATTACATGTCATAAAGGTAAATTTGGTGCTAAAATTTCCCTAACAAATATTTCTCATGGTTTATTACACAAATGACCAAGGACAAGACAAATAAGAATAGTTTCTAAGTTCCCGTTTTATTCTCCACAAAACTTAAACTGAACATTGTCCCCAATGTTTCCCGAAAGTATCAAAGTTATGATAAAGGAAGGTAAGTAAAGAGAAAGAAAGCTAGTACTCCACGATTAGCTTCGGTAGGATCCGTGTGAAGATCTTGGTTAGAATTATTTTTCAAGAAAGAATGCATAAGTGATGGCTCCATCGATGTTGTGTTTCTCCTTCTTGCCAAATATAACTTGCACTTTAAAAGAAAACAAATGAAACATATACAAGGGTAAAAATCGTAGGTAAAACTATATAAGACAACACAACTACACTAGGATAAAATGCTTGTATTAGAATGGATGTTTTCTGCATTTTCTGTAAAATTAAGATATGAGAAATTCAAAAATTTATAAGTAGCACAAAACGGAGAGAAAGTTAGATAAGTTGTTTCTGCTCCTCTTGACGCCGTGAGGTAGCGAGTCTGACGCCGTCAGGTTATCCTGAAAGAAACTGGTCTGCGGCGTTTTTTTGGAAAAATTCTGGAAAAATTACATCTTTAGAATCTAGAAAAATTCCTGCAAAACATCCATTATGACTTGATACAAGCATTTGACTCTAACAAACACACACATATATATATATATATATATACTATATATATATATATATATATATATATATATATATATATATATATATATATATATTATATAATATAATATATTTTTTCAAGAATTGTAATTCTCATGTTCACGTTCTTTTGAAAACGTGTGTAATCCTCCCTACACTTATCCTTTTTTAAAATACCTTTATATGTAATTACGACGAGGTTAAAGACAAAATAAAGAATTTTCACAAATTCAAACATGAGAATAAACAATTAATGAAAAGATATATGACCACACAAACAGCAAATAAAAGCATGGGTTTGCCTCCCACAACACGCTTTTCTTTATTTATGAGTCTTGTAGCTAGACTCGAAGTCGTACTCCTACGTGGTCTCGTTTTCATCCTCAATGAAAAAATCTATCATATTGACAAAATCTCATCTACACTCTATACCAAGGCCCTAGGGTCAGCAATCCTTATAGTAAAGTTTCATTTTCTCTCCACATGAGTTCAAACCTTTTTCAACATCGTCTTCGCTTTTTTCCTCAAAAGCTCTAATGTTGTCTCGATCATAAAGGGATAAAGGGCCATATCTATTCATCTTCCAAGGCATCCTATAAGTGATCTCATCGTCCCCTTCCATAAACCTAACCGTTCCTTCAGATTTGTTATAGCTCATTTTAGATTTTTCAACAAACGGTTTTCCAGCACAACTTGGGACAAGCTATCATGACACATCATATGTCTTCTAGGACCACAAAATCAACTAAGTAGGTGAAATTTCCTATAAAGACGTGTACATCCTTGACTCTTCCCACAAAATTGCAAACCCCACCCGGATACTTAGGGTCTCTCCTAATCTTAAGTTGCTCATTCATAATGTCATTATAAATAGCTGATGACATCACATTAATGGGAGATTCCGTATCTATGCAGGCGTACTCGACATTCCTATATCCAATCATACAAGGGATTTCGATGTTCCAAGGATTTCCTCTCCTAATCTTTGGGTATATCCTAATGATGGGTGATCGAGGATTGTCGATTATGTATTGGTGGTAAGCAACCTCTTCCTTAGTGGGGTGAAGATTGAAGTAAGCATTATCCTCCTCATTCACATTTTTATTCACTAAACCATTATCCAAATTACTGCTAATCATAGAGCCAACAACTAAGGCGCTAACCACTTTTTCAACAGCATCCCTAATTGTACTATCAAATACCCATTATAAATCTTGAAGATCGTTGTTTCTACTCACATATCAGTTGCGGCGATTGTGTTGGTCAAACGGTTGTGGTTTGAGTGAAAGTGGTTTATTTGGTGGTGGGTTATTGTTTGATGGGTTATCACCTTCCACGATGAAAAGTGATAGGATTACGAACAAAGGTCACGAAGAAGGGGGATAGACTACGAGGAAGCTAAAAATGAGAAAAAATCTCACTTGATAGGAATCAAGCAAGGAAACCTAAACGAGATAGAGATCTAACTAGCTATTCTATTCCCCTGCAGCGGCGCCAAAAACTTGATACACATAAAACACGCGTTCGGGGTCAAAGGAAACTTCCTTTTCTTCGAGCAAGTTTTTCAACCACCTAGGCAGTGAACCTAATCGTTGTAGTGTAGTATTAGGGTAAGCCTCGGGATTGATATCGTTCTATAGGGGAATAGGAATGCTAGTGAGAAATTACTACGCTAAGATCGGGGTTGAGGAAGATCATTTTTTTTATCTTTTTATGTTTTTTTAGAAAATAAAAGGTACGATCTCGGGGTATTGGATTTGGGGGTGGTACTTCTACCGATTACTCTAATTATCTAATTATCTAATCTAAGGGGTAGTCTATGTCTATTGAAGTGTGATCGTATGATGATTAAAGATGTGTATACCTAGATACTATTACTCCATAGTTATCTTTTATTGATGGTTGAATTGTCACGTACTTATTCTTAATGCATTGTGTTTTCTAAGGTCGTAGGGTGTGCTTTTATCCCTAAATCTTTGAAGCTACCTAAGGTTAATGACTACGAAATCTCTAGGATTCATAAACTTAACACTAGGTTATCTTTGGATATTTAGCCTACAATTCCACTAGTAACTATAAACTAAGGTTCACAAAGATCAATCAAGCATTAATAACACAACGATGGCTTTAAGCACTCCTAAGCCAATTACAATAAGAAAGAGACAACCAATCAATGATTCCAATAACTAGGTTTCATAGATCTAAGCAAACACACAAGTAAATTAGCCGGACACGTTAAACATGTAAGCATACACACATTCAATCGAAGACATAATGAACCAAGGGAATAAATAACTTATCTTGATGTAAAATAGGGTATTAGAACCCAAAATAACTTCCAAGACGGACTACAATCGTTTTAGGTTTTTACTCCACAAGTATACCTCTCTAAAAGTCTGAAAATTCGAATTCTATATATAGAGTTACAATTGCGACGGCGTCACCTTTTAATTGTGACGCTGTAAGATC